>MUZC01001688.1:5812-49277 GCA_002072015.1 Radix auricularia
CCAGGGCCCTACATGGGCTGTAGCTGGAAGGATGTGGTGGAGCAGACCAGGGCCCTACATGGGCTGTAGCTGGAAGGATGTGGTAGAGCAGGCCACGGATGATAATAATGATGCTATATTAAAGCAGAAATACCAAAATTGATGGGTAATATTTAAATTAATAATATCTTTATTTTTCTCGACACACATATCGTTGTTTTTATTAAAAAGGGGTTTGATTTATCACTACCCTACTTTCCAGATGCGTTTACGTTCATTTTAAAGTAGAATTTGAGACCCAAAACCAAAATAAAGTTATTCCTATTGTGCCTACCCCGTAGCGTAGCACGGGTATTTTGCTCGTAAATAATATAATAGTCCAAGTCACTCACTGGATCTGTAACGCTGAGGAGCGATGTACGACAGTCTACAGCAGTTAGTTTAGTTGAAAAATCGTGTTTTGATGAGCGCTGTAAAAATATTTAATATGATGACGTCATTGTTTGGTGTGCATCGGTGCGCAAAATACAACCCCTATTATTATTATTAAATACTTTGCGTACATTTCATAAAGTTTAATAATTCGTATTTATCAAACAAGGACAAGTTAGTTGGTCTTTTGAAAAAAGGTTGGCGCCGTAGGCGCCCAAAAAAGGGGGCGCCGCAGGCGCCACGGCGCCCCGGCACAATCTAGTATATATATATAACTAATTACTTTGAGATTATAACATAAAACATACAAAAGAGAAAGTTTGCATAGAATCGAGTAGAATTCCAACATCTTATCTCGTTTTACTAGTTACTTCTTCAGATGTCAATTTTAATTATGTATGCCCTATTGCGGTGTTAATTAATGAAGAAATTTGACTATGTTCATATTCTGGTCATTATTCAAATTTGCACATTACTTTTATTTGATGGGCGTAACATTTTAACAAATAACCTTATTTTAATTTGTGGTATTTTAATGTAATAAAAACGAAATAAATTTAATAATTCCCTTCCGTTACAATACTATTATGAAAACTGAAGCAGTAACATAAATTACTACTTGCAAGTAAAACACAACTTTGCAAGTGTAAACCACCATGTCGCGAATCCTTCTGCACATGTAGAAATTCCACGCAAAAACTGATGTGGCGATATTAATATCACATTTTTTCGGCCCAGCGGTGACATGTTTTTGTGTGTAGTTTTCATATAATTCGACGTATACCTATTGATTTTCTAAACAAAACGATACCTTTTTGGAGCAAACTTAAATTTTGTAACGAGTTTGCGTTAGTGATTACAACCAAGATGTAATCAAACAAATGTTGTGCGACCCGCTTATTAAGATTCGAAAAAATGAATATTTTTGTTTCACCATTATTTTACCTCTTCAAAAAATAAAAGGGCGGTTGTGGGAAATGGCCAATCTTTTTTAACTGCCCACAAACGCCGCTCATGGATAATGTTGCTTTAAGTCTGCGATTAATATTGCCTATGGCCTGTGGTTAATGTTCCTTTAGGCTATGTTTAAATTTGCCTAAGATGTGTGGTTAATTCAGCTTACGATTGGTGGTTAATGTTGGCCAGGATTAGTTGTCAATTTTGTCTTCACTCCATTATTGTTTTTCTTCTATGATCAGCTAATTTGTCTTATCTTACGATTAGTCCGTGTAATAAGGAACGTTATAGAGCAGTGGTTCCAAACTTATTTGGTCTACCACCCCCTTTCCAGAAAAGTATTACTCAGTGCTCCTGGCTTTCTAAAATTAAAATTTATTCGAAAATAAAAAGAAATATATACAAAATGATATGGGCTGTTAACGATTAATTAAAATTTAATCGTTAACGTTTGAAAAATTAACGATTAATTAATCCTTAATTTGATTGAAAGCCAAAAATTAAAATTGATGATGTCTTAAGTAACACTTATTAACGTTCTTCTTGAAAATCTAAATAACACTGGAATGCCTCCTTTATGTGTCGTCTTTCAACCATCTACGCAAAAATACAGTTTTGTAGACATTATTTGGTTCAAGTGATAAGCGGGTCTAATTGACAGTATAACTAACGATTAATCGAGAAATTAATCGTTAATTTCTGAAGCCCCAGTATTGATGTTTCTACCCTTTTCTTAAAATATAGTAATTAGTACAGAAATGTATAATTAAATAGAAACATTCAAGTTTGAAATTATGAAACTATTTATTGAACTCAGAATTCAGAATAGAAAAGTTTTTTTTTTTCAATATAGTTCAAACATTTGAAATAATCTTAATGAGAAGATGAACATCGTGTGCTGCTACCTATCTTGCAATCCCCGGCTTTATTACCGTCAGCAGTAATCTTAAATCACCGCGATTGACTATTGCATTCCGTCTCATTTTTTTTTTAAATTAAAAAGAATTTAATAAATTGCATAACGCACTGAATCCACTTTCCACTTAATATGATCGAGGAAAAGCAATTAACAACTTTTGAATTACAACCCATAAGTCTTAGGAATCTCCATTAGCAGCGAGAATTGTTGGTAGCCTAGGTCGAATCGACCGAAACCGAATCGTCAGGGACTCAGAATAAATCCTGTCACAAATGCAGAAATTACATATTTTTTGTTTTGTTTGTTTTTAAATTCAGTTCCTCGCATGGAAGTTGAAGATTCCTTTCAATTTTTTTTTTATAAACAAGTCTGTCAAGTAAGAGTTGTCACTTTTGAATTGAATTAAATTAGATCTTTCAAGAAATCCAGCACCGAGATAAACAACTTATAAAATCTATTTCAAAAGGCAACAAACGTATAAAGCACCAAACGATTAAATTCCGTATCATGTTCAATACAAAGCTGTTAAATTAATATTTCATTCAATGGTTTGCTTCTCTGTTGATTGAAAGTCGATTAAAATTAAAGAAAATATTTCTAATATTGTTTTTCTCCTTATTTACATTTTTTGTTGCTGACATCATTTTCGCTCGTATAATTATTATTTATTTAGACGTACATACGTAAATAAAAAGGTTTTCTTCTTTATTTCTTGCATAGCAGTACGAATTTGCTGTGTTAAACCACACAATTTGGAGCAATGGAATTACCGCGATTTAACCGATTTCGCGAAATAATAAATCGTGACTTAAAGGGGCTCTGTTTCGATTACTTATATTTTATTACATTTATATATGTGTTTTAAAATATAATGAATCGAAATTAATTGATTAATCGATTAAATTTCCTCGATTAATCGAACATTTAAAAAAATTAATACCAGCCCTACAAATTACATATTATAGTGAATTATGTAAGCGTGCACTTAAATTTTTGTTTTACTTAAAGAGGTATTTTGTTTCTTTAAAAAAACATATCTTGTGCATGCAATATTGATTCTTCTTTGGTATCAGTTAGTAAATAGTTAGCAAATAATTTTTTTTTAATAAAAAAATTTCTTCTTTTGAAAACTGCACGTATGCTAAAAGCAAAGCTTAATTTATTTCCTCGCAAAGGTGTCTCCTTAAGTGGACAGAAAACCGAGATTTTTTTTAAATGACACACTTTGGATCTGTAACCCCATTTCATTAATTATTGCTGTTTGCACTGTATTATTGCCAAACGGAGTTGTCTTGATAATATCAGGTGCTGGATTTTTTAAATTAAGATAAATTCTTATATCTTTTTTATCACCGTTAATTTTATTGAAATCTTCATGTAGTTTGGAAGTGCATAATTGCACTTACCCCAATTCAAGTCAGAGGGTATGCGGGAACCGAGGCCATTTCTAGTACTTTTTGGAAAAAAAATAAGGCGTTATTAGCGTAATATATTTATCAAATTTGCTAAATCTTCTTTTCTTTCTTTCATGCTTTCACCGCCCTTAACAGTTATTCATCGTCCTCCAAATGCACCTGTGGCAGACCACACTTTGGTAATCACTGTTATGAGTATAGAATACTAATGGCTGCTCACTAGACATTAGATAACATTATTTGTTGTTTTTTAAAAAAATGAAATGTGGCTAATTTTATTGTTGTGTTGATAATATTATTTTTCATTTTAATTATTGTCATTGTTATATTTAATTTTATTTCAGATTTTAAAAAGAAAGGAGAAAAAAAACCCACTGTATGAAATGGGGAGCGGACAATCGATTACTGCATCAAAGATCAATCCAGAAGTACAAGGAAGTGAAAGAAATGTGGATTATCTAAGATGTCTCGATGATCAAGTTTCCAGAAAGCACGGTGACGGCGACTCTGCCCTGTATCAATTTGTCACAGTAGAAGTCACATTCTCGTTGCATGTTTCATACGGATTTCTAAGCTCTCATGTGGTCACGTGTGACGTCGAGACCTACTACCCTCTGCTTTCTCAACTCTATGATCAAGGATTCAGGATGGCGACGTTTTATCATATCCCTGGGCAGGTCAGTTGGAATATAATGATGTCTTTGTTGTTTTTTAGGCTGGACAGTTGGAATATTTTGATAATGTCTTTGTTGTTTTAGGCAGGTCAGTTGGAATATTGTGATAATGTCTTTGTTGTTTTTTAGGCCGGTGTCACTTGTAATATTGATATAATGTCGCTATTGGTTTTTGGGGGCAGGTCAGTTGGAATATTGTTAGCCGAGATAATGTCTTTGTTGGTTTTTAGGCCGGTCAGTTGGAATATTCTGATAATGCCTTTGTTGGTTTTTAGGCTGGTCAGTTGGAATATTCTGATAATGCCTTTGTTGGTTTTTAGGCCGGTCAGTTGGAATATTTTGATACTGTCTTTGTTGTTTTTATGGGCAGGTCGGTTGGAATATTGTGATCCGAGATAATGTCTTTGTTGTTGGGTTGGGTTTTTTTTGTTGCCCCTTGATTCCACAATTTAAATTTTGTATCAATATGTGGATTCCATAACGTCTACACAAATGCTTTTTGCCTCTTGCGATTTAGTGGCAACTATCAATCTATTGATCATGTTAGCTTTAATGTATTTTGAGGCAGGGGTGGAGCTGCGATTTTTAAAAAAATATGAATAGCATATTGAATTGGTCGCAAGCGTTCCTCCAAGAGAATGTCACCAACTGGAGCCGAGGTATAGGAGGCAATAGACAGCAATGTGTCAAGTGTTCTCGACCAAACTGTTCCTTTTGGGACCGTGTGTCCGATTACCGTAGTCGTGCTGTCATAAGCCGAGATTCCTCTCATAGCCTCGTCTTTATCTGGGGCGGTGGGAGGGGAGGGACGTGCTTCATCTATAGCAGGGGTCTTCAAACTTTTCTGCCGAAGGGCCGCATTAACTTTCAAACAGCAGTTTCGGGGCCGACTACTAACCCCCAAGTAATATGTTTTGTGGGTTAATCTACGGATACAAATAATATCTTTTTTGAGGATTAAAAGGTCTCCAGGGGCCAAATGAGAGGGCCTCGCGGGCCGTAATTTGGAGACCCCTGATCTATAGTAACATGGGGAAGTACTCGTCGAATTTCTTTTATTGGTGACCGGCATGCTACTAGACCACTTGGGATGTTCTTTAGATGTGGCACGAGACGCTCTTCTGTAGCAACAGTAACACTTTAGGACTTTGAAGGCCTCCAAGGTTTCAAAACTAAGCGGCTTTAGTTGCTTGCCAAGGAGGAACATAGGCGGCGACTCAACCGAACAGAAATTTTCATTGAAGGTTATATCATAAATCATAATGTGAATCATGACTTTTTAAAATTGTACGCATTAAAAAAAGTTGACAATAATTTTTAAAAATAATTTTGTGGCACATTCACTGATCCAACAATGGTAATTGAATTTTAAACCTGTATACCCCTTATAAATACCACATTTTTTTCAAGATTGGCGAAAAGAGTAGATGTATGTACAAAAATATAGCTTAAAATTTTGGCGATAAAAAGACTAATCAAGGTATCTTATCTTAGATATAATACAGACGCTCCTTCTATGCAGACGATACCTGCGTCCACAGACCATGACGGATGATCTGTTGGCAAGTGATGCAGTGGTCACAGACCATGGCTATGAGGGTTCCACGCATTACCCAGCCGCCTAACTATTGTTTGGTACCCATTCGGATCTGGGTGGCTCAGGGACGCCCTAGGCCCCGGGAACAAATAATTGCCATCGCATGAATTCGAACTCGTGACCATCGGTACGCCAGTCGAGCGCGCTGCCACTCGACCACCGAGATATCAATCATCATATTCTTTACTCATATTCTTTATTTTTAAAGAGTAATTCTATTAAAGGATACTATTAATTATGAATTCATACACTAAAAAAACCTGCTTCTAATACAACAAGGCAAACCCTGAAATTGAACCCACAGGGTAAACGGAATAGAGGCCGTCCAAAACACTTGGTGCTGGGTATTGGAGGCAGACATCAAGAGAATGGGCAATGAATTGATGATCACGGGCCAGCGCCTGGAGGTCTCTCATAGGTGGCTTATGCCCTCGGAGGAATTGCAGACGCCGACGATGATCGGTGGATGCCCCTCATGGACGAGAAGGCTCAACAACATTAATTATGAATATTTTTGAATCATCAATAAAGCTTATGAAGTATTTTATTTTACATATGTCCTATTCTGATCGTTATATATCTATTGGAAATATGTGTAATTATTTTTTTAAAAAAATAGATTTTAATAAACTGCTGTCAAAGAATACCAAAATGAAATTTTGCATACGAAAATATTTT
The DNA here is from genome assembly GCA_002072015.1 of Radix auricularia. Classification (NCBI taxonomy): domain Eukaryota; kingdom Metazoa; phylum Mollusca; class Gastropoda; family Lymnaeidae; genus Radix; species Radix auricularia. Next base: position 12,464 of record MUZC01001688.1, read on the forward strand.
TTAATGCTTAACTGGCTTTTGTGGTTTATTTAATATAAATATATATATTTAAGAAAAAATTGGGGAGGGGGGTTGAAGTTCATAAATGACGTAACTCACCTACCTGGGAGGGGCGTCAGGCATTCGTGATGATGTGTGACGTGGAGGAGGGAGTGTTTAAGAAATGTGACGTCACATAAAAAACGCGCAACTTTAAATAAAAGTTCCACTTGAATATTTGATTGCAAGCAATTTATATAATTACTTTTTCAATGGCTTCACGCGTGTTAAGAGATTAGAAGGCAGACTAACAATAAATACATATTTAATTGACAAAAACGTAATTTGCAATATTCTTATTTTCAACTAGAAAGTACAGCTTGGAGGGGGGTGTCAAAGCTTTGTGACGTCATGTTGGAGGAGTCTAAGTTTTTGTAGCTGTGTCGAGGGGGCGGGGGCTAAAAATCAGCTATAATTACGTGACATCATTTATAAACGGCCCCATCTAGTCGGAAAGCTGAATTGATAAAAACAAAGAATACATGTGTCTTAACTATAGTAGGTATACATAATATACATAATTATTTTCACATTCTAATTTTTTTTTTAATATTGGAAACCAATTAATTTAATTATTCGAGGATCAACAATATTGTTCCTTTCAGAAGAGTTGGGCACATTTAAGGACATGAAAAATATCAGGATCATAGTCTATTAAAAGATTTTAACGGCTAAAATAATATCTTTAATTATTGATGAAGCGATCGCAATAACAATACATTGGTTAAATCGAGGCTCTTTTCACCACACTATTGAAAAAGAAACTAAGATGGTATAGATAGATGGTATTTCTTTAGATCACGTAAAGAAAATAATGCATTGTCATAGTCCATGGAGGATGAAAGAGGCAGACAAAAGAAGAGATGGGAGGACAAAGTCAAGGAATGGACCGGTCTGTCGTTCTTCTATTCCAAAAGGACAGCACAGTGCCGGGACAAATGGCGAGAAATAGTGAACAGTCTGCGATGTTGCACCAATGATCCATCTACGGGTTGATAAGAAGAATAAGAATATAAAATAACACATTATTTTGAGCAAAACGTGTTCTTCACCTGCCCTGGCGCACATTTTCTGTATCAAAGAATGTGGGAAAATATTCAACAAGCTAGAAATACATTTTAAAAACTCAACTTTGAATTATAAGCGCACAAATTAAATCATAGCACTCAATTATTGAAATTATTCCCATATTTTCTTCATTCAGATTTATTTTTAAGATTAACGATTGATAGAGGGGGAGCACATTCCATAAATTAATTTTGGCCAGATGGCTATAAATGTGGTTTTTGAGAGACCTCTAGATGACTATAAATATGGTTTTTAAGTGACATATTATTTTATTTCAGAATACAAAATACATTTTAATCTCATTTCAATTTCATACTCTTTGTTGATGAGACAATGTGTGATGTCACACAATATCTTTTTCCTCCCCATGATAAATATCAATATATAATTTAGATAGACTCTTTGGTTTAGAAGGAGTGTCTATAAAGTATAAGATAACATATGTTTTATTTTTAAAAAAAAAAAACATTGAGAGGACGTGAAATGTATACCACCTGCTTTATGTTAAAGAAGCACTTTTATGTTGACATTTTAATGTTTAAATTTACGTGGTGGTCGAGAGGTAGCGCTCTCGACTGTCATACCGATGGTCACGGGTTCGAATCCACACGAAGGTGAGGATTTGTTCTCGCGGCCTGAGGAGTCCCCGAGTCACCCAGCTCCGAATGGGTACCTAACTAGACAATAGTTAGGCGGCTGGGGTAATGCGTGGAACCCCTATAGCCGTGGCCTGTGACCGCTGCATCACTTGCCAACAGATCATCTCTCATGGTCTGTGGACGCAATTATCTTCTGCATAGAAGGAGCGTCTGTATATCTAAGATAAGATAAGATTTATTACGTACAGTTTATTTGTTACACTGAATCAATCTTATTTGAACATTCCCATTAGTTTCGCAGAGCTGGCTTCATGTCAACAAATTTTATCATGCCTTTCCAAGGCATATTTTTTAAGAATAATGAGTCTTCAAGTGAGGGTAGATACAAGCTTCATGTAGAGAAATCTGTGATTCAACCGGAGATCTCCATTAGTGGCTGCATCAATCGAAACATCCAGTCAACTGTCGACTTCACTCATGTGCAACAATGCATAGCAAACAGCACCTATAATGGAGGCCGTCTGATTTGCATCGAGCTAACTGGCAGAGAACAATATAAGCCAACTTTCAGTGGGCCTCGCAGGATGCCAGGTATTTGTAATAGTAACTCAAAAACATAAATAACTTTTAAATATCCTAACATCCAAACAATAAAGTAGCTTATACAAACTAGATTCACTTACATAATGTAGTGTGTTAACATAGACCATTAAAAAAAATATTAATTAACTTACTTAAAAATTCCATTATTTCTTTCTAAGCTCTGGGTGTGGATTTATTCTTTGAAATCCCTTTGGACAGTAGCCGTGATACGTACATTTACCATACAGTTCGCGTAACTGCAAAAATTCACTATTCTTACGGATGCAGGCCAGTTGTAAAATGGAAATGTGATTGGAGTGGAATATTGAATGAACATCTGGCTAAAGGCTACAAGCTGGTGGAGATATTTGCTGATGGTGGACAAGACGTGCAGGTCAATTTATAAGTTGATATATATTGACTTATTTATCTAACTTTTAGTACTGTAATGTAATCCTCTTATTTTGAGTCAAACATTCTATTTTTATTAATGACTAGCTGACCCGTCGTGCGTCGCAACGATCTCAGTAATAATGAATAAATTTAAGAAACAAAAGAGTGATGTTTTAAAAACAATTATACCAGAAATCTACCAGGAAGAGTGAAAAAAAAAAAGCTCGCTCGACTGTCGTTCCGATACTCACGAGTTCGAATCCATGGGAAGCCAAGGACTTGTTCCCGGGGCCCAGGGCGTCCCCGAGTTCCACCCAGCCCCAAAGCGGCGGGGTAATGCGTGGAACCCTTAGCCGTGGCATGTGAACGCTGCATCACTTGCCAAAAACAACAAAAACAACTGCTGCCTTGCAGATGGTCTTGGCTGACTAAAGGCTATGGAAGCAAATCCAGAAAATACAGCAGGCTGAAGTCGGAGACCACGGGCCAATTGGCGCAAACTCGTGGCACGCAAAACTCAATATTCAATATTGAGAACGAAGAAGAAGAAGAAACGATAACGAAGAGATAAATAAATTAATAACTTAAAATATATTTAAAATAAAAAGATATCAAGGGGACTGGCTCAAAAATGAAAGATGATTTCTTTTGTTATTAACATTCTCATGGACTCAAGCTATATTTTTCAATATCGTGTAAAATTAATAAGGGAATTAAATTATTAAAGTGCATTGGAAATCATTTGGGGCCCCTTCCCCTGATGGTATGAACATTAGAAGTTCAGTGCCCTATAGTAATTAAATAAAGACTCTTGAGTTTTATGTACTAAGATTTGCAAGATCCAATAATTTTTTCAGTCACTTACGCTTACACAATAGTTTTAATAGAGCTAATATAAGAAAAAAGACATCTAGGGACCCCTAGGCCCATTTGGTGCAAGTTGCCTATTTATAAAATCTGTTCATCTTAAACTTAAACAAATAAAGAAATTTAGGGCCCCCGGCCCTGAAGGAAAAGAATTTAGAAGTTCATGTCCTATAGCATTTTAATATGGGCTACCAAGTTTTTGTATACTAATATTAGTTAAAATCCATTCATTTGCAAAGTAGCTAACACATACATTTTTGGTGTCTATACGTCATATAAGGAAAAAATGAAATTATGGGTCCCAGGGCCCTTTCAGTGCAAGATGTAAAAATGAAAACACCTGTTAATTTCAATCTGCATAATATTGGATATATTTGTAATTATTTGTCAAGATCGTTTATAATTGAATGGGGATTAAAATCTTAAACGTTTAATAAAGAAAAATTGCATTTTTGGACCACAGCCCTGAAATAATGGTCATTAGGAGTTCAGTTCGATGTATTATTTTAATATATGTGGTCAAGTATTTATATACAAAGTTTGGTTAATACCCATCAAATTACTTAGTAACTAAGGCCTTAACTAATTTTTATATAGCTCATTTTAGCAAAATTGAAAAATTCGGCCCCCAGCGCCCCATGAGGGGTGAAAGAAAAAATGTTCACAGCTACATTTTCGGGAGCGTACTTGGCAGTGTCCAAATTTTCTAAGACGATCGAATGATGTTTTATACAGGATATGCAGACACACACAGAAAGACATACTTTGATTTATATATATTGATATAAATAAACAAAACATGAAATCAAGGGTCCCCTGGCCTCATTGGTGCAAGATTTAAATTTTGAAGTATTTCTTTATTTTAATTTGAATAATATTGAATATATTGTCGATAATTGTCGAAACCATGCAACAGAAAGAGGAATAAAATTGTAAACGTTTTTAAAAAATAATCAAGGCCCCGGCCCGAAAGTATGAATATTAGAGATTCAATTTCCTATATCATTTTAATATGAACTATAAAGTTATTATACACGAAGTTTGGTTCAGATCCATTCATTTTCCCAGTCGTTAAAGCTTACACAATTTATATACATCTCATATCGGCAAAAAAAAAAAAAAAAAAAACGAAATTAAGGGCCCATTGGTGCAAGAAATTAACTTTAAATACACGTTTAGTTCGTTCTAAACCATAAAAGATATATTTTTAAATATCTGTCAAGCTTATGTAAAATTATAATTGGAATTAATTCTTAAATGCTTACGAAAACAAAGATTTTAGGCCCCCGTTCCTAAAGGAATGGACATTAGGAGTTCAACACCGTATGGTATTTTAAAATGGTCTTTAAAGTTTGTAAGTACCAAGTTTGGTCAAGATCCATTTATTTTCCAAGTAGCTAAAAGTTAAACTAATTTTTATATTGCTCATATAAAAAAAAAAAAATTGAGGCCCCCGGCCCTCCATGAGTGTCACTGTAAATTTTCAAAAAAAATATTTGCACAAAAACTACCTGGGAAGAATACGCAAAAATTTCGTAAAGTTTCATCGTGATCGGATGAATTGTTTACTCAGCTGTAACGGACAAACATATACATACACTCATTCATACGTAAACACACACACACACACACACACACACACACACACACACACACACACACACACACATACACATACACACACATACACACACATACACACATACATACATACATACTTTGATTTTTATATAAAGGTTGGCAGGCTCCATTAATTTTCTCAGTAACTTACGCTTACACTTATACTTATAAAGCTAATATACAAAAAAATTACATTTAGGGACCCCTGGGCCCATTCTGTGTAAGGTGTCGATTAAAAAAATATGTTCCTTGTAATTCAGTTTCGTCATTGATATATTCCTCTAGATCGTTAAAAATTAAATGTGGAAAATATCTTAAACATATTTAAAAAAAGACATTTGGGGTTCCCGCCCCGAAGTAATTTTATATACAAAGTTTGGTTAAGATCCATCAATTTACACAGTAGCTAACAATTTAAAAAAATCTTATATAGCACATATAAGCAAAAATGAAATTAAGGGCCCCCAGCCCCAATTGGTGCAAGAAATTAAGTTTAATATCATAATTGTTGCAATCTAAATAATAATTAATACATTTTTCAATATCTTTCAAGGTAGTGTAATATCATAAAGGTATTAAAAATCTTAAAAGTTTACGAAAATAAAGATTTTGGGTCCCCAGACCAAAAGTAATGGACATTAGGAGTTCAAAACCATATGTTATTTTAATGTGGGCTATAAAGTATGTATGCACTAAGTTTGGTCAAGATCCATTCATTTTTCTAGTAGCCGATGCTTAAACTAATTTTTATATAGCTCAGACAAAAATAATTTGGGCCCCCGGCACACAATAAGTGTCAATGTTAAAAAAATGTTTTCACAAAGCCATCCCGGAAGCATGAACAATTTCCTTAGAAGTATCATCGTGATCGGGTGAATGGTTTTAGTCAGTTTTAATAGACAAAAAAAATTACACACATACATAATTTGATTTATATATATATGTAGATAGCTATAAGGGGAAAACACATTAAAAGGCCCCGGGCATATTCATTTTAATAAACATTTTAATTTCAATTTATTTTCAACATGGATAGATTTCTCAAGATCGTTAAAAATTGAATAAGAAAAATATCTTAAACAATTACGAAAAAGAAATTCGGGGCCCCCTGCCCCGAAGAAATTGATATTTGAAGTTGAGTGCCCCTTAGTATTTTAATGTGGGCTACCAAGATTTTGTAGACAAAGTTTTTCAAAGATACATTCATCTACTCAGTAGCTAACACATAAACTTATTTTTATATAGCTTATATTAGCGAAATATGAAATTAATGCCCCAAGCGCCATTCATGGCAAAATATAAAGTTGAAAACACCTGTTTATTTCAATATGGATAATAATAGATACAATTATTATCATTTGTCAAGATCTTTAATAATTGAATTGGGGAATACAATTTTAAACGTTTAAGAAAATAGGTATTATGGGCCCCCAGCCCCAAAAGAGCACCCATTAGGAGTTGACTTCCCTATAGTGTTTTAATATTGCCTATCAAGTACTTAAATACAAACTTTGGTTAAGATCCATCAATTTATCAAGTAGATAGCGCTTAAACTAACTTTTATATAGCTCATATAAGCAAAAATTGACATTAAGGTAGACTGTCCAGATGTTTTTCGAAAAAATCCGGGACATTTTTGTTCAATTCCGGGACAAATTAAAAATAAGTAAAGAAAACCTTAAAAAATTCTTTAAATAGCTCACTTAAATCATAAAGCAATCACAAAATAGCCATTCATTCATTAAAATTTTTTTTTTTAAATTCTTTTTAAAAACTCTTTAAATTCAATATATTTTTAATAGGTAACCCTTTCGAATATTACTGTAATTTGTAATTATACTTTTCGATTGAGTGGTTTTTTTCAAGAAATTTGTTATTCTTCTTGATGGCATCATAGAAAATGCTGCAATTCATGTTTGAATTGTATTGAATTGATAAGAGGGCATCAACTGTGGAGACCTCCAGCTGGCTTCTTTGGTCAGTCCAAATCTGATTCATGTAAGAAAACAAGCGCTCAAATTCAGTGGAGGTTCCTGCTAATGTGAAAGTAAATTGCACTAGTTTTTCCAAATTTACCAGTTGTCCTGTGTTGGTGCGAAAGTGAATAAATAAATTTTCCCAAATCTTATCAGGTGAAAGCTTTTCTTGTAACAATTTCTACAAATTGTCAGTTTATATTTGGATCGACGTGCTTGACAAAAGTTTTAAAAAAAATATGAATGACATTTAAATTTTAACGATCACTTTTGACTTTATTCATAAAAAATACTTAATTTTCATACAAAAACTTTTTAATGTCTAAATTCCGGGACAAATTGCGTCCCTGGCAGGATTCCGGGACAGAGGTGAAATTTAGGGACTGTCCCGGCAAATTACCAGCAGATGGACAGTCTACATTAAGGGTCTACGGCGCCCGTTTAGTGTTAAATGGAGAAAAAAAGTAGCCAGTTATCATTCCGGAAGGGTACTCAACAGTCTCAAAAATTTTCATGACGATCGGATGAATGGTTTAGTCAGCTATAAAGGTCTAGCACACACACACATACAGACATACTTTGATTTATATATATATAGAAGACTAGAAGACCCGCCCTGCGTTGCAACGATCTCAGTAAAAATGAATAAATTTAAGGAATCTAATGAGTGGTATGTAATAAAAATAATTATGCCAGAAACATTCGCGGAAGTGCACAAAAAAAATATATATTTAAAAATCCAAGTTTCATAGCAAACGGAATAATAATTTTATAATTAAAAAGCATCGAGTAGCATGCGCGCTCGGCTGGCTTACCGATGATCACGGGCTCGAATCCATGTAAAGGCAAGGACTTGCTTCCGGAGCCTTGGGCGCCCTGAGACCACCCAGCTCAAAATGAGTACCTAACACCTGTTAGGGAAAATTAAGGCGGCTAGGTAATGCGTGGAACCCACATAGCCGGCGCTTGTGAACGCTGCATCACTTGCCAACAGACCGGAATGGTCCGTGGACGCAAAAATCTTCTGTATAGAAGGAGCGTCTGTATAGATAAGACAATTACCATCTATAAATTAAGTATTCACTTTATATATGTAATTCTCCTCATGGTTCAACCCTGCCGGACATCAAGCAAGCTGTCTAACCCCACCGACCAATCAGCTGGCAAGAAAAGGTAGTGCACAGGGTGGGGGGGGGGGTCATCGAGACGAAAGATGCGTTCAATTTAGGTCAATTACTATATTCTTTCAGAACAACAACATAACATGTATTTCGTAGTTGAGTGGTTATTACATTCGCCCCAGCTAAGACATTACTTTTTAAATTTTTTTAAAATGTTTGTGTTTGTGCCCGTTTATTTCGAACTTTCTTTTCGATCATGACTTCGCAACACCATAACAAACACAAGACAAGTTGAAATAAGCTTGACGACTGACCTTTGTCAGGTTATGCCAACAAGTTTATGGTTGGCAAGCTAGGGTGGTGCAGGGTGGGGGTGGCAAGTGGCTAACCACAGTGTACATGTTTCCAGATCAACAATGCGTCGAATTTATCCCCGCATCCAAGGTTCATTCGCGATGTTCTGATTTCATCGGGATGTAGTTTGTGTCTGTTCACCCCCCCCCCTTTCCCAACTTTCTTTGCGCATCCGTTGCGTATGCTACGCCGCGGGCATCTAGTATTATATAATTTACACTAAACTAACTTTAATAGGCCAATGTAAAGGCATAAATATAATGTAAGTAAATTGTTTATTATTAAAAGTTTTATTTATTTATTTGAATAATTTTATTTTCAGTAAATAGTAAAGCTGAAATAAAGAATAGGAATGTTGCAAAGATTTAAGAAAGTATAAAACTATAAAACTGTCAACTATACTTCATTATTAAGTTTGGTTTAGAATAAAACACTTACAGCATAACAGTTCGTAAAAGTGAAGGAAAAAATCCAATATTTACATCTACTCATATAAGTGAGAGAGTCACCGGAAGATATATAATCTATTTAAGGTATTTGAAGACTAAAATTTAATAATTTTAGAAAACTGTGACGTAAAACACGAACTTTCGAGAACACCTTTAGTGAACAATTATTGTGCAGAAAGTTTTTCCGTCAATTTTCATAGTAAGCTAAATTTTTTAACTTGTTTGTTACATGTCACTTGAAAAACTGTCCTAATATATATCTACGCACGCAGCATCAGCATCTATAAAAATTAAGCGTGGCTGACAAGGCCCCCTTCCCGTTAGGGCCCCTAAATAAATTCGTGGATTCATCCCCTGGCGGCAGCCCTGTTATAATCTAACAGAACACATAAGGCAAACGAAAATTATATTAGATGCCTTCTTGACAAAAATGCAGAAAATCGGAAACAGAATAGACTGAATGCTCTGACTGACTTAGAGTTTCATTTGTTTTTATAAGTATATTCGTTTGTAGTTTATATTGTTTTTATTTTTGTAAGAAATAAATATTTGCTTTTAAATTTTTTTTAAAAAACTTAATTATTCAATTAAATACCTAACCAATTTTTTATCCACCTTCCCCTAACCCCATTATTTACATGTTAAGATAGCCTCTTTTAGCGCTGTTTCGCATTACGCTCTACTTTTATGGAACGCATCCCCAGCGATAAGCGGGGACTTACTGTATATAGACTAGTTAGTTAAATGAGTAGTCTGGATTTATAACAAATGGCTTAAAATGTTACGCTACATTGAAGGTAATCAAAATACTGATGTAATAGTGCAACTAATATTTTTTGTAGGCAACATCATGCAGTTTAGAAGCACAACAGAATTCAGTGTGGTTTTTTGAGAAATCTTCTTCCCGACAACACGACTCAACACAAATTTATGAAGGAAAAGTTGTGGAGCATAAAATAAAAATATCACAGTCTGGGTTGTCTGAGATGAAGACTAAAGCTAAATGGGAACCCATCATTGAGGTTGGCTATATTTTTATAAGAGCAATTCTGTGGAATAGTAAAAAAAAAACACTTTTATTTTAAGTTTTTTGTTCCTGATTCCTTATACTGTGCTTTAAAAAAATAAAGAATTACATGTAAATACATTTCTGGACGTAGGTTTTGGTTGCATGGTTCTGGCATCCATAGAATTTTTAATCTGATTCAAAATAATGACTTGTAAAATATCTCTAATATCACCATTGTCATGAGGATTAAAAAATTGAAATACTTATAGTTTAGATTTATTTTAATTGCTTATAAATGTTTAAAAGTTGCTGTGTCTTTACAGGAGATGGGCAAAAAGGGCTGGGAGCTAGCCTGTATATTGGAGACTCCAGAGGTAGAAATTACAGGACTAGCAAATATAACCATGAAAGTCATACTATTTTTTCAGAGGATGATCGGTTCTTAAAGAGAAGCAATTTAAAGAATTTATTTTATGAACCCTAAACAATGCTGTGGTAAAAGATTAAGTTATGCTATTGTGAAAGAAACATTTATTTAAATTCAGCTACATGTAATAAATTAGCGACACAAGGCACATATGATATTGAGTTTTGACAACTGATGCAGCGGTAATGGGAAAAAACAAATATAGTGAGTGCAATTTTTTCTTACATTCAAAAGCTAGTAACTCAATAAAGTGCTTTGCCTGTCCCCAAGCTTCTAATTTTACGACATTCACTCTATATTATGAAACAGCACAATCATTTTGACACTAATATAAGCTTATATAAAAAAATTAGTGTAGATTTTCTTGTTTCATAAATGTCAGATATTGTAATTTACTATATTATTAGTATATGCTTTTTAAAAAAATTATCTTATTTAAGTGTAGTTTCTGTCACGATTCTTTTCATCTTAATGTGTTTCCTACTTTAAAACGAATACAATCCCAACACAGATGGAAAGATGTAAATAAATGGTACAGCTTGTGTACAAATTGAACAACAATTAAAATGTTTATATTGAAAAATTGGCTTTGGAAGAATCGTATATTTAATACGGTTGGAATGAGTTAATCTCTATTTGAAAATGACTTGTAGTCTTAACTCTTCAAATTTATTGTTAAATATTTATTATAATAAAACTTACAAGATTTTTGAAATATTAATTTACTTATATTTACAGAGATTCGGGCAAGATTTGAACACCTTTATTATACAATGTAATAAGTTTGTGGGTTCTTAAAAATTTGGGGCCCCTGTCTTCAGTCCAATCGGCCCACCCCCTTAATCCAGCACTGGCATAAGGAAGATACGTTATTTTATTGACAGACTAGTGACAGTGAGGCTTAGTGTTTCAGGCACCCAAAAAATAAGGAAATATTTACTGGAAAAACTGTTATATCAGTGAAGCTCTACGGGACTCTTTAAATGAGTTGAGTACTATCAATACAGACGATAAAGGTTTCCTATACCTTTTCAGTGTATATAAATTGCACAAAAAAGATACGAACCAAAAACACGACTCAATTTTAAACATTTTTTTTGTTGTTGCTCCCGCTAGAAAGTTTCTTTTAAAAAACTAATTTAAATATAAGAAAATAAAAATTCACTATTTTATATCTTATTAGGTTTATAATTATACATTTAAATTTTGTAGATTTTGATACGAATATTTAAAAAAATAATTAGTTTCTGTTTTAAAAAGATCACGCCTTCGAAAATTTTGTTAAGAAAAAATACATTCTTTTACATTGTATGTCTATAAATGAAACTGCTGATAGAATAATAATAAAATTTAAGATTTTTTTTTCCTTAGCATTTTCTGTTCTTTTTTGCATGAAATGGTGGCACACTTGCCGTTTTGTTCGTTTTCTTGTGTCCTTGGGGCCGTCCTAAAATGATGTCACGCACCTAGGGGGGTGAGGGGGTAACACTTTTGTGACGATGCGTGACGAGGGGGAGCAAAGTGGGCTGAAGAAATGTGACGTCGTATCAAAAGGGTAACTTTAAATAAAACTTCCACTGAAATATTTGGTCACTTACAGTTTATTTAATGACTTTTTTAAAAAAACATTGCTTCTCAAAGTGCTGGTCGATAGACCATCAGACGACGTTTGGTGTAAGTTATCAAGACATGGAAATGAAATCTAATTATAATCCTAAAGTTTGAGAAGAAAGATAACGTATGAAATTGTTACCCTGCGTCGTTTGATGTTGACATCAAAGCATTTGTAATGTAACCGCATCTTTGTTTGGTTCACTCATGGCAGGCGTCTGTGAATTATTTTTGTCGGTTAGAAAATAAGGTTTTTTGTTTGTTTGTTTGTTTGTTTTTGGGTGGGGGTGGGTCAAAGTTTTGTGACGTATCACTGGAGGGGGGGTCTAAATTTTTGTGACGACGTGGGACGAGGTTGGGGAGGGAGTAAAAAATCGGTCAAATCGCGTGACTCCCCTTTCTTAAAGTTTATTCATGTTCTGTTCAATAGCTACAAGAGATAATAACTAATATTCACAAAGAATCGATACAAATTTCAATCTTAAAACAAATGTTCAGTTTTAAAAAATATCATTAAAATTTTTTTTTTTACTAGTCTGTTTAGATAAAGATAGTTATGTCTACAGTAAGATATTTTGTGACAAGGTGCTTGTGGGGAAAAAAGTCTTACAAGGACAAAGGGGCGTAACTGATAAAGGTCTTACAAGGGCAAAGGGGCGTAACTGATTATTTTAAAATTATTTTTAATAAGCTCTAGAAGTGTGCATGTCTTTTATTCAAATACACACGCGCACAGTTTTTCGATTGATAAATTAAAAAAAAAAATGAATAGTCATTTCTCTAAATGTTTAATTTACAATCTTTTGTATTTTATATTATGCAAATTTCATAAACTCTTGGCCGGTGACGCTGAAGCTAACCCAATTCCTATGGTACCTAGATGCAGCATAAGTAACAGCATAGACAGTAAGAGACATACAATGCTACAACTGTGATGAATGGTTCCACACAAAATGCTTGCACACGAACACAGCGATTACACAACGCTAGAAAATAAAGATGCATTCAAGCACTGCGTATTTTGTAGGTTGCCCCCGTTCAAGTCTCGCTATTTCATACGGGGCCGTCCATAAATGACGTCACGCACCATTGGTGGAAGGGGGGTTGTTCCCACATTTGTGATGATTTGTGACGAGGAGGAGGGGGGTTAAGAATTGTGACGTTACGTCAAAACTCACTACTTCAAATCAAATTTCCACTTAAATATTCAATTTCTTACTATTTATTTTATGACTTTTTACGTGGATTCAAGCGTTTTACGATACTTAAGTGCAGCCTTACACTAAAAACCTACTAAAATTACAAAAACGTTTTTAAGAAATTTCAAATAGAAAATACCGCTTTTAGGGGGTGGGGTGGGGTCACAGCTTTGTGAGGTCATATTGTAGAAGGGTCTAAGTTTTTGTGACGATGGGGGGAGGGAGGGTAAACATCGCGTGACGTCATTTATGGACGGCCCCTATGACACGATCACCATGAATTCTTTGTCTGAACGAATGCCTTAAACAGAGCCGTTCTTAGCAATTGCGGGGCGGAATTACGGACACTTCGACCCCGGTCGATTCGACCACGGACGGTTCGACCCCGAATGATTCGACACCGGACAGTTCGACCCCGAACTTTTCGACCCCATTGTATTTACACCGTAGAAATTTATTATTATTTTTTTATATAAACTTTTTAAAATTTAGATTTGGTATAAAAATAATTTAACATAATAATATTATGGATTAAAAATTAAATTTAGTTTGAAATAGTTATTTGTAACGTTTAATTTATCATGATTTGAAAAAGTATATACACGTAAAACCAGTCAACATTCAACGTAGGCTACATTCATGACTATGATACATGCGATATTCCTTTCAGGAAACCTATCTTAGATCTAACTCCACCCCAACCCCGATCCGATGTCATCGGGCAATAAAAAGACAATGTGGTCAGATCGTCCTTTCTAAAGGTGCCTACATTCTCGCTGCACCCCACCTCACTTTATTTACCTTTTCCATAACCTTCGCCAGCACACGACACAAGGCGTGATGTGGTGGTCACTGAGTCTACTAGCCCTTGTAGAATGTATGTAAGCCACGGAAAAAAATGTAAATAACAATGGCTTAACGTTCAGACAGGTCATACGGCCCAGCAGCTTCAATGTTACTATTGTATGGTACGCGGCGGCATTAACTATTGAAATTTTTTAACTTTAAAAATACTGTCAACTTTGTACGTCTTATTAAAATCAGTATTTCTGCGAGGGAGGTCTTCAAGTGTTAAGGAACATAAGAAGTAAATGGAAGGGCGCGTGTTTGTAATGGTTCCAACGCCTGCGAGGCGCATTATTCACCTTAAATTTTTTTTTTTTTTAAATCATTTATTTTTGTTATCACAGTGAAACTCTTTGAACCACTTAAAATACTTAAATACATAGATCTACATCTTTAAAACTCAATTATAAATTAGGTATTTTTTAAGTGTGTTTGGGATAGGAGTTGAAATTCTGTTTTTAATTTTTAATTCATAATAGACTGTACCAAAAATTAATTAAAAATAATAATAGTAATAAAATAAATTATAAACGGAAAAAAAAATTCACAGTTTAGAAACGAATGGGTCGAAACGTCCGGGGTCGAAACGCCCTAGGGTCGAAACGTCCTGTCGTCGAACTGTCCGGGGTCGAATCGTCCGGGGTCGAACCGACCGTAGTCGAACCGATCGGGGTCGAAACGTCCTGGGGACGAAATGTCCTGGGGTCGAACTGGCAGGGTCGAATCGTCCGGGATCGAAGTGTCCAACCACCCTCGAGGTGCTATGAAATAATAATATAATTAAAGAATTTCATCCAGTCATTGTCTTATAAAATTATGGCATGCTATTCAGAATCTCTTAAAGTAACAATTGCTTCTCAGAGCAACATCAGAGTTTAATTGAACAACTTTAAGCAACTAATGTGATTTTATCTTATCTTATCTATTAAAGTCGCTGCTTCTTTACAGAAGATTATTGCGTCCTCCGCTTATCCGTGCTTTAAGTCTAGTCTTGCATTTTACTGTTTATTAGAATTTTAAATCTTAGCGTTTTCCTGGTTTCATCAGACATCCAATTTCAGGAGAGGGAAAAAAACGCAAATGGTGCTCAACAATTAAACAATTAACGCAAGACTTAGCTTAAAAACGTCAAGTAAAGTTACAAACAATGTAATTTCTAAGGACATCAGTAAAAAAAAAATTGTCTTTTATTAAGTCTAAATATATGAGGCCCACAGGTACAGCCTTACTAAAACACGCACACCAAAAAAATGTATTTGATAACGATACTCAAGATCATGCCATCAACACACATTTCGTACCAGGATTTTCCGCTTCAGATGACAAGAGCGTTGTAATAAACTTTAATTAAAAAGAAGAAACAGTTAATATAACTGTACTTACAAGAGGCATTAATAAACTCCTAACAAACTTAAAGACAAACAAAACCGTTGGTTCGGATGAACTACCAGCTAGAATATTCAAAGAATTAATCAAAATTTGTTCCCAATCTTTGAAATAATTTTCCAAGCTCTGTAAACCAGGGTAATTAAAGGTGCCCAAGGATTGGAAAAATAGTTAATGATATTAAAAAAATTAGAAAAAAAAAACGCAGTGTAGGAACTGGTCATTCCTTTTTAGAGCACAGTACAGAAACTGGTGTTTATTATTATCACAATCAACACTGTATCTTCACCAGACTTCAAAACGTATTTGGTCTCTCTTACACTTTCATGTCATGTGGGTTTGTTTGTTTTTTTCCTGTCTCCACTCCTGGAATCTTTTTCCACGCCTAGGTATTGTCTGTATCCACGCCACTAGAGTGTGTGGCAAGTGAGAGGTTAGCGTGGACCTCGATCCCCAACTAAATGGCGCGCCAGGTAAGTTTTGTGTCAATCAATTCTGCGACAGCGATCAGGTGAATGTGACGTCGCGTTGTGGGACAACGCCCGATCAAGCCGCATTGTTGTTTTTTTTTAAAATTCTACCGACAAGGATCTAAAATGTTATCGTCTTCCTATCTGCACAGTGACACGGATTTACACGAGGACAATAGAGACGTTGTGTTAGAATCTATTGGGGTAAACTTTAAAGTTAAACACGGATCTTCATAGCCTGACTGCAATGGCACATCCTCAATTCGTCTTGTTGTTTTGGTGAATTTTCTCTAATTGTAATTGTTAAATGGAAAAGCTGGTAAGTTTGCTGACTAAGCTGATTTTTTTCATCAATATTATTAGTATTATTATTAGTAAGGTGATTGTGACAAGAGGCGTAACTAGGGTTGGCGGCCCGCCCCCCACCGCACCCCCCTAGTGACGCCCCTGATTGTGACAAGTCAATTGTTTACAGGCAGGCCTTTTTAAAAAAAGAATTAATTAATTTTTTTATATTGTTGTTGTTGCTTGTTACAAATAATAAAACCAGCTATAAGATAAGTTAACATCACCGCCTCCGTTTAATGGCAAAGGTAAATTGGAGTTGTGGAACATTTTGACCTATTCCAGTGGTATAATATATTTGTCTATTGTTTTGGTACAATATGTTTGTGTACAGGAGCTGTATAAAAGAGTATGAAGACGGGTACACTGTATCTTTTTAATTTATTTCTCTATTGATCTTCTAATACAAATTGTTACATTGGAAGTTGTAATTAATCGATCAAATTTAGAGTGCTGTGGATATTAAGTTTTCAGGTAAAACCTTATGAATCAGTTTTTTTAATCCTTAATACCAAAATAACAATCAACCCGTCTGACTGCAGTTTCTTCTGTTCCCAGCAATTATTGTTCCACCTTCCGGAACAAATATATATAAAAAAATAAAGTAATAAATTAGCACACACTTTAAAAAACATTTTACAAATAGTTTTTTTTAGAAACCAGTCAAATCAAATAATACATTTCTGAGCAAATCAAAACCTCGATGTAAACTTTTCACACAAAATATCCTACCTGGAGCATTGTTTTAAAAATCACCCTTCTTAAAACATCTTAATAAGAAAGAACCTGCTTATAATCTTATAAATCATAAATTATAAGTTGATTAAAGCCATAAGAGGCATACATCACTAAAAACTTTAATGTAATGTTTTATAACAAAACCACCACTAAACTTTGAGGGGTTTCTAATGTAACTCGGGACTGTTGTAATCAGGCACATATATAAATTATAAATCTCTGCTGGTACTGGTATAATTTATTCCGTTATAATCTATATGTCCTGGTATCATCTATGTCGATGTGATCTGTATTGGTATTATCTGTACTCATATGATCTGTGTTTTATAATCTATGCTGGTATTATCTGTACTCATATGATCTGTGTTTTATAATCTATGCTGGTATTATCTGTACTCATATGATCTGTGTTTTATAAAATATGCTGGTATTATCTGTACTAATATGATCTGAGTTTTATAATCTATGCTCGTATTATCTGTACTCATATGATCTGTATTTTATAATCTTTGTTGGTATTATCTGTACTCATATGATCTGTGTTTTTTAATCGATGCTGGTATTATCTGTACTCATATGATCTGTATTTTATAATCTGTAACTGGTATATCATTTGTTTTCGTTGTGTTCTGCTCTGGTATGAGGTGAAGAGTTTTCTCCATAAAAGTTATTACTTAGATAAAATTCCTACGGCTTTGTTCCCATAATTTCCTATATCTCTGAAGGGGATTTACCCTTTCTTTTCTCTAACATCATGGGATTACGATCACTGAGACTGAGATACCTGGTTATTAAGAGGGTTTCTAATTCCTCTTTATTTTCTACAACTTCGATCATTTTTTTTTCGTTTCGTTTGTTCGAATAGTTGAGTTTTAATATTCAGCCTTTAGAAATAAATGTTTGTAGACATTAACAATGTTCTCTCTAAGGTTCGTTAGTTCGTGTGCAATGGCCAAAAAATCGTGTGCAAAGTTGCTCAGTATCCATTTTTTTCTTAAAAATTTTACTAAATTTGATGCGCGGTAATACTAAACTGAAACGCGGCGTCGATTAGGTATCTGCATGGCCGCGCAGCACCTGAAAGGGAACATTGGACATTAAGCCTCACAATGATCGTCTCTTAGTGCCATCTAGCTGTGAACTTTCCCATCTTCCATCCACACGTAGCCAGTGCTACACCAAAATAGCTACCGAAAGAGTAAACACTGGCTCAGAAAACACTGGATAAACACGGGTGACTGAAACAAGTGAAAGGGGTTAATAGATTAATAATGGATTCATGATGGTCGGATAGTACAAATCTAATAATTTGTTTTGTCATTTATCTTCGGAAAAGATCAATGAAACCTGTGTGGCGTTAGGAAATGTTTGTAAATTATGTCAAAGATATTTATGATTTGGGGGGTAGGGGGTGGGGTGGAGTCGAACGTTGACCTCTGACGGCTCTGTGGACAAGAAGGGAGTTGTCTTAAGAATAATTCACACTTTTCAAAGCAAGAATGTTGTGTTCAATAAGCATATATCTTTTAAAACAGCTGATTTCAAATACAGTTAAAGATATGTTAAGACGTACAATTTTTTTTAAAATCAGATCAAATTAAAGAAATAAATTGGTAAACAAATTGCTAAGACTGGACACTGGACACGAAGAGAAGCCAGGTGCGGAATGTGCGGCCCAGCAGTAGAGACGGTAGAGCCGTTGGCCGACTTCCCCAAACGAATGTGGATTTGAACAAGTCCACACCAGAGGCGTGTGTTCAGAATTTATTATATGGCGAAGGACGCTTGCTATGTGCTCGCCAGTGATATATTACCCCGGGTCATACGTCATAAGACCAACAAGCTTAACCTAACAAGAGAATGCCATATATGATCTGACTTTCCACAGTCCCGGTATGGAACTGACCTGATGGCTGCGTTTTTGGGGCCGTGGTCCACGGCACTCACTGGCTGTGGAGTGCTTATATTTGAGATCAACCTATCTCGTCTGTAGGTTCATAACAGAGGCTCAGGCAGACGGATAGACAGAAGCTAGTGTTGGTGTCATGGTTTCACCAGGTCCAACACACCCATGGTGTCACCAGGTCCAACACACTCATGGTGTCACCAGGTCCAACACACTCATGGTGTCACCAGGTCCAACACACACATGGTGTCACCAGGTCCAACACACTCATGGTGTCACCAGGTCCAACACACTCATGGTGTCACCAAGGTCCAACACACTCATGGTGTCACCAGGTCCAACACACTCATGGTGACACCAGGTCCAAAACACTCATGGTGTCACCAGGTCCAACACACTCATGGTGTCACCAGGTCCAACACACTCATGGTGTCACCAGGTCCAACATACTCATGGTGTCACCAGGTCCAACACACTCATGGTGTCACCAGGTCCAACACACTCATGGTGTCACCAGGTCCAACACACTCATGGTGTCACCAAGTCCAACAGATTCAGGGTGTCTGTCACCAGGTCCAACACACTCATGATGTCACCAGGTCCAACACACTCATGGTGTCACCAGGTCCAACACACTCATGGTGTCACCAGGTCCAACACACTCATGGTGTCACCAAGTCCAACAGACTAAGGGTGTCTGTCACCAGGTCCAACACACTCATGGTGTCACCAGGTCCAACACACTCATGGTGTCACCAGGTCCAACACACTCATGGTATCACCAACCGTCCACTACGATGAGCTTTCAAATAATTAAAGATCAGAAGTTAAAATTGTTCAAGAACTGCTACAAGCTTAAGTTATAATCAAATTTTATTTATCAAATTTACTTTAAGAATTATTAATTTATCTTTAGTTGTCTTTCAAAGAGGAGAGCTGTCAATTATCTGATGAAATCAATATTCTTGTTCGAATCTCTACAAATGGATGATAGATGAAGTTTAGAAAACTTGACTGCTCCATAGTGGATCATAAGCAGTTCATAATAAGATGTAAACAAAATGAGGGGTGAGACTTCAATAAGGCTTATAAAAATGAATAAGATTTATCTGGTTAACAGCTCCGATCACACATGTCTTACATACACAGATCGTAAGAAATAATTGGAGGATTAGCCTGAGACTTGTATGTCTTCAGAAAGTTCCATTCAGCTATGAATTTCAAAGCATCAAATATTGACCAGTTCACGGCTGTGTGAAATCTGTTGCCTCTATGTCTCTTCTAACTTTGGTTACTTCTAATAGTTAATCTTCATACGGCTCATCTTATTTAATTCAACATTTAATTTTGTAACAGATACAAATAAGTCGTCTTGACATGCTGATATAGTAGCTTTTGGAATGAACAACCCAATGATATCTGTTTCTTTGGAATGAACAACCCAATGATATCTGTTTCTTTGGAATGAACAACCCAATGACATCTGTTTCTTTGGAATGAACAACCCAATGACATCTGTTTCTTTGGAATGAACAACTCAATGACATCTGTTTCTTTGGAATGAACAACCCAATGATATCTGTTTCTTTGGAATGAACTACCCAGTAATATCTCTTTCTTTCTTGAATGACCGAATGAAGAATTTCCCATGCCCCATTTTTTGAGTTCTCTCTTTATTGTGTTTGAACTGGTTGGATGGCCTGCAATGCGGATGGCCTCTGAAGTGTCGCTTCACATCACCTGCTCTCACTAAAAAGAATTACCTGGAACAAGGAATCTATAACAACATGATATGTGTTTCATATTCAGTGAATAAAGAGGCTACTGTGAAATTTCAATCTGGTGAATGTACTCTTTGAGGTCGCTATTTTACTTCCTGGCGTTTCCAATAATGAACACCACTCGGTTCCCTCGTAATGAGTGTAGTAGCTACAAGCGTGTAAATGAGGGCTACGGTTGGTGTACATACACGAATATCAGTGTGGTTAATGTTCGCAGGTAGTACACGCAAATGTACAATTCCATAGAGCTGCGTTAGTACCAAAAAGAATTCCTTTTCTAATCTGGTGTTTTATTATGTAATTACTAATGAATATTTTTTTTATAAAACATATACAGATGATTGATTTTTCTGTAAATAAATACTCGTTATTTATTCTAAACTTGTATGTTTTTCATTCTACACCCCAGGGATCGCCACTGACACTCAGATGTTCCGAATTTTTTTAATCCAAATGCTTTTGAAAGAAACAGTATGCGAGAGCGCCACCAAGTGAGTGAAATATTAAACACCGATTCCATTAGTGAGACGGACATGTCGTCCCCATTGACCGGAAGAACAGTAAACGATATCCATCCCAATCCTTCCAATTTCCTTCAGCCGTCTGCTGCTAACGGACAACAGAAAGGTGGATATACAACATCTATTCTTGTTGGCGGGAAAGCGTCACATCAGTCGGTTGTGACCCACCATCAAACACGTGACTTCAGCTCCGTGTCACAGCATCACGATGTGGGCCCCCAGCTGCGGCAGACGAATGGTTCAGTGGTCAAACTGCCGCGTTCCGTTTCTCTCTCACACGATAAGCAGGCGAGCAGCAACCAAAAACGTTTCTCGGACATTTCATATGAGGTCGGTTCATCTCACCCGAATTTAAATGGCATTATTCGCCCGCCTTCTAATGTTGACTTGGCCGCTCAAACTAGTCTCTCAAAGTCTGAGCCGAACACAAGACCAGAGAATCAAGCCTCTTTATCTCCATTTACCAGTGACGAAGTGCACGCTCAAACTCAAGAATTCGTGTCGGATAAAAACGGATACGAAAGAAACCAACCAAACGGTCATTTAAAGGATATTCCTAACTCTAAAGGAACCCCGTACACCCAATCGACGTTTAACGTCATTCCTTCGCCCCCGCCCCTGGCAGACGTTGGATTCGCCGGACGCAGAGATGTGCGTGACCCAACCTCGGTCAAGGAGAAGCAGATTGTTAGCGCTAAGGGTACGGTCAGGGGCTTCAAGAACAGAGTCAGGGCGGGGATCGCCACCTTTTGGGCCCAAACCCAAGATCCGGTAAGCCGTCTGTTTGTATTTATTTTCTGTGTTTGTGTGTGTGTTTGCGTGTGTGCGTTTGTTCGTGTATGGCCGAGGAGATTGTTTACATGGGACTGGACAAGTGCAACGGAAACAGAATCAAAATGTTCATGTTTCTTTCTTGTGTTGCGATCTTCAATTTGAGTTCTTAAAGTATTTGGAAAGAACTCTAGGGAATATGATATTTGGACATAGAGAACAGTTTAACTGTTGGACGATTGTGTTGATGAACACAAGTAAACATTTAATATTAATAATAAATAATAAATTGATAATTTATATAGCGCTGTATCCCAGCAAAGAACCGGGCTCACAGCGCTTTATATGGAGATAATAACATGCATATATTAATTAAATTAACATTCATATTATAATAACCAAGTGAATTACCATACGTTCCGAAGAGAGGTGGATTGTGAATAGAAGTGAACACTTTAGTTGTAACATAATGATAGTAGTGACCTGGGCATGACATGAGTCAGTGATAGCGAATATTTAAATACTAATAGGGCGATTCTGTAAAAAGAGAAATATATGGCCCCGAAAAAAAAGGGGCGGGGGGGGGGGGGACTTTAGTCGAAACATCCGCAACTTTTAGTTTAACTTAATTTTAGAATCGGTAAGTAAAAACAAGTAATAAAAACTCGAATGAGTATTTAAACGCAAATTCAGAGAATTCCGATGTTTCTATTCAAGGGAAATCATTCTAGATTTCATTAAAAGTAATTTCAAATCAATAATTCTGAAACTCAACAATTGATATCAACAAATTGCTGCTAAAATTACGGTAGTCGAACGAAAAGAGATTTTTCAAAAATTCTTTCTGCACCATTATTCTAAATTTTATCGGCGTTTGTTTCCCGATGGATGTTATAGTTGGCGAGAAATAGACATTTTTTTCTATTTTCTTTATTTTGAATTTCCAGGAAATCCAGTAAATCTTTCCGGTCATTTTGTTTGGCCCATGCACATCTTTGGGACCTCCTTAACATATTTGCAAAAGACCCCTGTATGGTTCAGGGGTAGTTTCTTGTGCAAGCTCGAACAGACAGAACAGATATTTCAAATATACAAACGCAATTGTCCTAAGGGAAATTGTGTTAAAAAAGAGAGAGGGGCGGGGGAGATAAAGGCCGGGTTGGGTAATAGGAAATAAAACAAGATCTGGTGTCAATCTGGGGGAAATACGCAACAAAGCGACGCTTTGTCCATGTTTTCTGGTTTTCCCGTACTTTTATTAACTTTAAAAAATATCAAGAATAAATTGTTTTTGTGACTATCAAACGTAAAGGCCACGCAGAGTTGGTCTCAACAGAATATAATTTAAATCAAGGTCACAGATTTTACTTTACTTTTTAGGAGTATCACCTAACGATCGCATATGGAACCACATATTACTAAGAAAGTGGGACGCGGTGGCCGAGTGGTAGCGCGCTCGACTGTCGTACCGATGGTCACGAGTTCGAATCCGTGTCACAGCATCACGATGTGGGCCCCCAGCTGCGGCAGACGAATGGTCAAACTACCGCGTTCCGTTTCTCTCTACACGATAAGCAGGCGAGCAGCAACCAAAGACGAGGATTTGTTCACGGGGCCTGAGGAGTCCCCGAGTCACCCAGCTCTCTGAATGGGTACCTAACTAGACAATAGTTAGGCGGCTGGGTTAATGCGTGGAACCCCTATAGCCGTGGCCTGTGACCGCTTCATCACTTGCCAACAGATCATCTCTCATGGTCTGTGGACGCAATTATCTTCTGCATAGAAGGAGCGTCTGTATATCTAAGATAAGATAAGGTTCACGCTACCAACACTACTGTCACATTCATGTGATTGTTACTTTAAAAAATACGCTGTCATGTGATTGTTACTTCAAAAATACTCCGTCACGTGATTGTTACTTCAAAAACTACCATCTGATGTAATGGTTACTTCAAAAACTTCTCTGTCATGTGATTGTTATTCCCAACACTATGACCACTGTCACACTACCTACACTGCACACTAACCACACTACCCAAATACACACTACACACAATCCACACTACCCACACTCCACACTACTCTAACTGTTCAATTTAGCACTGAACTTTGTTTTCAGTCTCCTAATTTTTAGAATTTGTAAAATACATGTTGCTGAACTATTCGGTATACATTTTTTGGATTGCACCGGATACATCTTCATTTGTTAAATAGATAAAAGGTCTTCATTTCTTGCACAGCTTTGTCACGGGATGTTGTATCAAAGTAACGTCTGTGTGTGGGAGCCCGGAGTCTGAAAGACGTATATTGTTTGGGTTCATTTCATAAACATCCTGTCCCAAAAGTGTAAAATAATAAACTGTGGCTAAACTAATGAGTCCCTAATGACCTAAAAACTACAACAAAAGAAATATAAGCTCCTTGTCATTTGTGAAATTTAAACTCGAATATATCAATAATCTCAGGTGATGAGATTCATTTTGCTTCAAATAAATTACGTTTGTAAATGATTGTTTAAAAAAAAAAAGAATCGCAATATCAAATCGTTTTTGCTCATTTCGTTTGCGTGTGCGACTGAATGTTTGCAAGTGTGACAACTTTTAGCGGCGACTCTCCAATGTTTCTCTAACATCAACGATCATCTCAATTATCACTGTCATCGTGTTGGTCTTATGCTAATATGAACATCCGGTGTGAGAGTTCTCTCACCTTGCCGAGACGCTCTCTTATAAATGGCCTTTTGTGTCTTTAAAAAAATCTCAATTGTTCTTTTAACGAACGCGACCTAAAGAGAATTTTAAATGTTGATATTTTTTTCTGGAAAAACATAACAGAAACTGTGTAATGCATCGATTTTGAATAATTCTTATTTACACTATATTAGAATCCGATTCTACGTTGTATTCAGTTTTATCTGGCAAAGATTTGTGAGTTGCAATGAACAACGTGTAAATATTAATGTCTTCTAATGATCGCAAACGGTTCTCTGAGTTTTAATTAATGAAATAGGAAATGGAAATAATTTGAACCGTGTCTGTTAATGAAATTGTAAACTAACAGTCGTGTGATTTATTAAAATAGAAAATACACAAACCAATTGTTTGATTAAAACAATAAATAAAACTATGTGTTTATTTCTTTCCACTAATGAAGGCATTATAACATGATACAGAGCTGTATAACATGTGATATTATATAACATCATAAAAATTATGTGCATTTAACAATGAAATTCGTTCCCTCCCCCCTCTCTCTCTCTTAATCCTCTCACGTTTTCATATTCTCTCTGTTTTTTATGCATTTCCCTTTCTTCCTTGTCTCCCCCAACCCTTTTCCGCTCCCTACTCCCTCCTCTTCGAATATCCTCCACTTTACTTCTTCCCTCCATTTCCTCTCCCCTAGTCACAATGTTTTTCAACGTTATGTAATCATTTATTTTCTCCCAAATATAATGTGATTTAAGGAGTCTGACCTTCACCCTCAATGTTGGGCAAAGTCTTAGCTTATGGATCCTAGAAGTTTTCATATAATTACAGCAGAAATATTCTTCGCGGTTATAATAAAATCGAGCTTTTAATATATTGAAATGAGATGTCTGTAAATAAAAAAAGCTGTAAATATCATCAGACATTTAGTCAAGTTATATATAGACCCACGATCTTTCACACTCTTTCAGTGAATATTATACGTAGACCTACATGTATTTTTGAAGACCCTACTATGTGATAGGTTTACTGGGATAATATTTTGTTATGTTTTAAATGAAATGGGCACACATGGAGCATCAATAACTTTGAGCACCAAAATCAACTTAAATTAGTTTCCCCTCTAAATCTCACTCCTTTTATTTCATAATAACTCATTAAGTCAACAGATCTGCCCCTTAAAACAAGACCAAACCTGACAGTTGTGAAGTCGGTCAAACACGGCATGATTTAGCTGCCTGTTAGTGTTGTTTATTGCCATCCATTGTCTCCTAACTCCCCGGATGTCAGCAGCAAACATGGCGGTACCCATTTAATCACCTCATTAATCAGGCTGTAGTATTCGGAAATAGGTGTGCCACAACGACTTAATCGAAGGGATAATTGTTGGACATTGCCAGCAGGGACACACGAAAGGGGCCCTAACCAGAGGAACTAAGGACTTATAAGAGGCATTTTTCAAGGGTTGATAAGGAAATAGAAAATATATTAAATCTTAATAATCCTTAAATCAATCAATCGTAGAAAGGGAATCTTAGTTGGTGCAAGTTCTAATTGTAAATTCACAACTCAAAAGATTTGTTTAAGTAACAAAATGCATTAGAATCATTTCGCTAGTTAAATGTTCCATAAAATGTTATCTTGAACGATTCCTTAAGAAATATTATATTTAAAAATCAATCATTTTAAAAACACAATCACAAGTAGTTCGTCTTAGAAATACCACATGAATCATGCTATCGTAAATACAAAACTTTCTCAAATATCTCCGAATGTTTCGGTTAACAGTTTGGTCTGGCGTCGTAGGGGGTGAGATGGGGGGCGCCCCGGGTGACACCATCAGGGGGATGACACAAAAATGTATAAAATTCTGTATGTTTCCGTTATTTGGTACTGGAAAACTCAGAGAAGCTCTATGGGTTAAGTCATGAGGTGGTGACACCATTAGCTACCGCCCCGGGTGACACAAACCCTAGTGACGCCTCTAATTGTTTGAGATTAATATATCCTTTAGAATGAAGATAAAGATTTTTCCTATATCCTGTGTCATTGTTTGTGGTTGTTTTCTTTTGTTTATTTTACATAAATATTTTAAACTTAAATGGGCAATCAGATATATGTCATCTTAAGAATATCATTTGAATAATTTAAACAATGTTAAAATATTAAATTCAAAATGTTAAATTCTGTTAAATCTAGGCTATAGGATATATTTCACATGTTAAATGACCCTCAGAAATCTGCTCTTGACCTAAAGGACGTAAACTTTGAATGGCACACGTGCTGAACAGCTGGCTATTATAATAAGAGCTTCAATTAAGTTATTGAATTGATTGGGGCAATCCATAGGGAACCTTGTTGTTACTAATTGACAAGGCGTGTTCAGGTGAAATTACAGGTGAGAACATTGATGTCATCAGATCGATCAAAGAAGTTTGTGAGATTTAAATTATTGGTAGTAATGTAATCCATGACGCCCCATGGGGGGGGGAATACAGGGCTGCCCCTGAGAACTATCAAAAGGGGTTGGGGCGGGGATGTGTAGGGGTAAGGCAAGGTCGAACGCGAGGACCATTTCCTGTGACATGAATCAACACTCACTTGTTAGACTTGCAGAATAGTTGTCTGTGTGCTGAGTGCTGTATTTATATATGGGTCATAGTTAGGCCTGGATTGTTGCTGTTTTGGTGCTGAGTGCTGTATTTATATATGGGTCATAGTTAGGCCTGGATTGTTGCTGTTTTGGTGCTAAGTGCTGTATTTATATATGGGTCATAGTTAGGCCTGGATTGTTGCTGTTTTGGTGCTGGGTGCTGAATGTACATATGGTTCATAGTTAGGCTTGGGTCGTTGCTGTCTGGGTGCTGAATGTACATATGGTTCATAGTTCACTCACATGTTAGACTTGCAAAATATATTTGTCCGGTTGATGATTACTATTAGTAAATAAATGGTTCATAGTTAGGCCTGAATAGTTGCTTTGTGTGTGCTGAATGATGTATGTATAAATGGTTCATAGCTAGACCAGGGTAGTAGCTGTCTGAGACTAAATGCTGAAGGTAAATTGGTCGCTGCATTATTTTTGTGTATATCGTAAAACCGTAAAAACAGTAAACCATTTAATGATTTATTGCACATGCATATTTTAATGATTGGGAATAAGTGCAAATAACCCATTCCCGTATTGTGAAAAATTCATTTCATTATTATCTTAGCCATTCACATTTTTCGGAATTGTGTCTACTATGAGACTTAGATCTAAAACTTTTTGATCATTTCCTCAATCAGATGTTCACAAGTATTATACTGTCTACTATTAGAACATTACTGTACTGTCCTTTCTCAGAACTGTACTATGTCCTATCAGAACTATACTGTGTCCTATCAGAACTGTACTGTGTCCTATCAGAACTATACTGTGCCCTATCAGAACTATACTGTGTCCTATCATAACTATACTGTGTCCTATCAGAACTATAATGTGTCCCATCAGAACTATACTGTGTCCTATCAGAACTATACTGTGTCCTATCAGAACTATACTGTGTCCTATCAGAACTGTACTGTGTCCTATCAGAACTATACTGTGTCCTATCAGAACTATACTGTGTCCTATCAAAACTATACTGTGTCCTATCATAACTATACTGTGTCATATCATAACTATACTGTGTCCTATCAGAACTGTACTGTGTCCTATCAGAATTATACTGTGTCCTATCAGAACTATACTGTGTCCTATCAGAACTGTACTGTGCCATATGAGAACTGTACTGAACTGTGCCCTATCAGAACTATACTGTGCCCTATCAGAACTATAATGTGTCCTATCAGAACTGTACAGTGTCCTATCAGAACTGTACTGTGTCCTATCAGAACTATAATGTGTCCTATCAGAACTGTAATGTGTCCTATCAGAACTGTAATGTGTCCTATCAGAACTGTACTGTGTCCTATCAGAACTATAATGTGTCCTATCAGAACTGTAATGTGTCCTATCAGAACTATACTGTGTCCTATCAGTACTATACTGTGCCCTATCAGTACTATACTGTGCCCTATCAGAACTATACTGTGTCCTATCAGAACTGTAATGTGTCCTATCAGAACTATACTATGTCCTATCAGAACTGTAATGTGTCCTATCAGAACTGTAATGTGTCCTATCAGAACTATACTATGTCCTATCAGAACTGTAATGTGTCCTATCAGAACTATAATGTGTCCTATCAGAACTATACTGTGTCCTATCAGTACTATACTATGTCCTATCAGTAGTATACTGTGCCTATCAGAACTATACTGTGCCCTATGAGAACTGTACTGAACTGTGTCCTATCAGAACTATACTGTGCCCTATGAGAACTGTACTGAACTGTGCCCTATCAGAACTATACTGTGGCCTATGAGAACTGTACTAAACTGTGCCCTATCAGAACTATACTGTGTCCTATCAGAACTATACTGTGCCCTATCAGTACTATACTGTGCCCTATCAGAACTGTACTGTGCCCTATCAGAACTATACTGTGTCCTATCAGAACTATACTGTGTCCTATCAGAACTGTACTGTGTCCTATCAGAACTGTACTGTGCCCTATCAGAACTATAATGTGTCCTATCAGAACTGTACTGTGTCCTATCAGAACTATAATGTGTCCTATCAGATTTGTACTGTCTCCTAATAGAACTATAATGTGTCCTATCAGAACTATAATGTGTCATATCAGAACTATACTGTGCCCTATCAGAACTATAATGTGTCCTATCAGAACTGTACTGTGTCCTATCAGAACTATACTGTGTCCTATCAGAACTGTACTGTGTCCTATCAGAACTATACTGTGCCCTATCAGACCTATAATGTGTCCTATCAGAACTATACTGTGCCCTGTCAGAACTATACTGTGTCCTATCATAACTATACTGTGTCCTATCAGAACTATACTGTGTCCCATTAGAACTATACTGTGTCCTATCAGAACCATACTGTGTCCTATCAGAACTATACTGTGTCCTATCAGAACTGTACTGTGTCCTATCAGAACTATACTGTGTCCTATCAGAACTATACTGTGTCCTATCAAAATTATACTGTGTCCTATCATAACTATACTGTGTCATATCATAACTATACTGTGTCCTATCAGAACTGTACTGTGTCCTATCAGAATTATACTGTGTCCTATCAGAACTATAATGTGTCCTATCAGAACTATAATGTGTCCTATCAGAACTATACTGTGTCCTATAAGAACTATACTGTGTCCTATAAGAACTATACTGTGTCCTATCAGAACTGTACTGTACTGTGTCCTAAACTATAATGTGTCCTATAAGAACTATACTGTGTCCTATCAGAACTATACTGTGCCCTATCAGAACTATACTGTGTCCTATCAGAACTATACTGTGTCCTATCAGAACTATACTGTGCCCTATCAGAACCATACTGTGTCCTATCAGAACTATACTGTGTCATATCAGAACTGTACTGTGTCCTATCAGATCTATACTGTGCCCTATCAGAACTATAATGTGTCCTATCAGATCTATAATGTGTCCTAACAGAACTGTACTGTGTCCTATCAGAACTATAATGTGTCCTATCAGAACTATAATGTGTCCTAACAGAACTGTACTGTGTCCTATCAGATCTATAATGTGTCCTAACAGAACTGTACTGTGCCCTATCAGAACTATAATGTGTCCTATCAGAACTATAATGTGTCCTAACAGAACTGTACTGTGTCCTATCAGATCTATAATGTGTCCTATCAGAACTGTACTGTGTCCTATCAGAACTATACTGTGCCCTATCAGAACTATAATGTGTCCTAACAGAACTGTACTGTGTCCTATCAGAACTATAATGTGTCCTATCAGAACTATAATGTGTCCTATCAGAACTATAATATGTCCTATCAGAACTATACTGTGACCTATCAGAACTATACTGTGTCCTATCAGAACTATACTGCGTCCTATGAGAACTTTACTATGCCTATCAAAACTCTGATACCCTCTAGCCTAGGGGTCTCCAAACTTTTCTGACGGAGGGCCGCATTAACTGTTAAACAGAAGTTGGGGGCCCCCAACTACTAAGTTTTGTGGTAAACTACAGGTAAAATTGGTATAATTCTTTTTTAGATTTAAAGGTCTTTATGGGCCTAATCTAGATGGCCCCGCGGGCCGCATCTAGCCCGTGGGCCGTAGTTTGGAGACCCCTGCTCTATCCAAAGCTCCCATCTGACTGCCATGATATTATTAATTAAAGAAGGTTGGTATCCCTCGTGATCTTTGTGACGTCAACACGCAAGACCATGACGCGATAACCCAAGCTAAATTATTAATTCCAGGGCAACATTCTGTGTCGTTAGATGTGAGTTTTGAAAAAGAAATAGTCCCCCATATTTTACAAAGTCAGATGTGACAATTTATGTCAGTGGATTGTTTTGAAAACATTATTGCTCTTCAATAGAAGGAAAACGGTTGTATGTTTTGACAGAGATCTTCCTTCAGCACGGAGCATGAATTAATTATAAGAGGTATAAAAATACCCGATGATCACCGCACTGTGATCAGCTATTGGTTGGATAATGATAATAGCTATTGACAGTACACTAAATAGGTCGTTACAAGAATTGATTGCATGTTTAATCTGACTTTTTTTTTTTTTTTTTGGGGGGGGGGGGGGATGCAAATGTTACCTAGACGAAGAGAGCTCAACTTCCATTTCCACAGTTTAGTGGTTTATAAAATAGTTCACGTGTTGCTCATGAGCAAATTGCCTTATCCGTTCGAATTAGACCTATAAAGACATTTGCTATATTCAGTGGCGTCACAAGGGGGTACGGTGGGGGTGGCCATCACAAGAGGTGACACCAAAATGTAAAATTCTGTATGTTCTCGTTACTTGCCACTGAAAGATTCGGAGGCGTTCTATGGTGTAAGTCATCAGGGGGTGAAACCATGAGCAACCGCCCCGGTTGACACCAACCCTAGTGACGCCTCTGGCTTTATTAATGATTGTTAATAAAAATATGTTTGAAAATCCTTGGTTAAAATTATTAATCCCATTATGTTTTTGTCAATAACCGACTAACGAATTAATGACAATACGCGTTTGATCACCTTGTTTTAAATCATCATTTTAACAGATTAATGTGGACACCAGTGATCGATAGCTTGAATAGACCTCACTTTATTTGTTAGTATTAATAGTTCGGCTCACGGACGATGCAATCAGACATGAACGAAAGATAACGATTGTTTGCCAAGTCGGAAGTGTGTGTGTGTGTGTGTGTGTGGAATTGGGGGGGGGGGAATAATGGTATGAAAACAGCCGTGACATTTAGGTGATCTCATGGTGATGAGACAAACCATGGTGACTCAGCTTTAGAGTTGGTTCAGGGCCGGCTTTAGGGAATTGGAGGCCCTAGGCGAAGTGAATTTGGTGGCCCTAAATATAATAGAAAAATAAATTATAAATACATAAGGAATAAGATAACATAGTTTATTAATAAATACCTTTATTTATATCTAAATCAACTAATAACGGAAATTTATATAAACATATTCTTGAAGATGTCATAAACCTTCAACAAAACCCAAATTTTCCTGCTTTGATGTCAGCAAAGTCTGAATTTAAATTGTGAATAAACCAGATACTTGATGATATCTTGTTCAATATATATAATTACCAGACTGTTCAGGCGTTCTTGTGTCATCGTCGTTCTCAAATAGTTTTTAAAATAATTTTTCTTTGAAAAACTTCTTTATCCGATGCAACAGTAATCAGAATTGTTAATGCTATACGAAGGCCTATAGTGACATTTGAACAGCAGTACTCAAACCAGGGTCATAAATAAAACGTAAAGCATCATGAGAAGACAAAACCGTATCTGCAACAATGTTGGAAATCATTTGCAATTCACTGCATCAATTCTTCGGATCAATATCTGAACCAGATGCATCGGTGAGCGCAATATTTAAATATATGCAATATTTCATCAAAAAAGTTTTAGAGTTGAATTCTGCAATTTTTAATTAATTAATTTATTTTCTTTAATGATGTGCAGGATTAATAAAAGAAAAAACACGTTAAAAAGAAGTTTTTGACTATAAATCCTTTATATATGAGACATAACTAAAAGAATGTTCATTATAATACGCATTGCATTACAATACAAATATATTTTTGTTAGTTAAGTCTCAAATATATTAAAGGTTTATAGTAAAAAAAACCCTCTACAGTCTGCCTAATAAATTACAGCTCGATTTGATCACGGGAAAGGGTTATAAAAGTATTTTTAACATAATATGCACCGCGAGACAGATTAGGAATTAATATCATTTACATTTACAGATAGGGTTTATATTTTACACAAGTTTCATCAATATAATACGCACCTCACAGCACAACAGGCAAGTAATAAAAAGGTCGTTCAATATAAGACACCACGACACTCTATTAACAAGATACATACTGTTTTTAAACGTCGTAAATGATCTGTATGCTTCCCTAAAAAAAAAAAAAGAAAACCCGTTAATTGGTTGAAACAATTGATCCACACTGCCACGAAGTGGAAAAATTCGTTCGGCATGAAACTGCACAGTTGTTCTTTGTAAACCATTGTTCCAGTGCTTAGTCTATTTCAAATAAGTTTTTGTGTTTCCTTGTCAATCTTTCCTTCCTTCACACGTTTTTTTTTCAGTTCAATCCAAACGCCGCTAGAGCGAATGTGCATCATGGACGATTCATGATCAGCGAGAAGACTGGAATTTTTTTTCCAATCGCTGTTTCCTTCTTATCGACTGATTTTTCATAAATTTTCAGTATTTAAGAGTTAATAAAAACTGAATACATCAATATTAAAAAAAATATTTTAAAAGTCAGCCATGCCAGACTACTATAATAATAGTTTAGTTTAGTTTAGCTGTTGTTGCTAAGCTCTGAAAACGAAACAAATGGTATACTTTAAGAAATTTCAGCTTAATTTCGTCAAAAAATTTTATTGAAAATTTTTTTTATACACCCAATCCAGTGCTTAGAGTAAGTGTTTTATATTTTGATACTGACAACAGCATTTAACATTTAAATGTTAACTACTTAAAACATATGATATTCAACATGTTTTTTGCTTGTTGTATATTTAGCGTAAATTTAGGTTATACGTTTGTCAATCTTGTGCAATAAGTCTGGACAATAATTTACATTATATTACATTATAAAAATTGACAATTTAAAAATAATCAGCGGGTAAAGGTATTGCACTGATTGGGAGATTCTGTTTGATTTCACCTTGATCGTAATTCGCTATTTACATAATTTGTTCTACGATCCGTGTGCGAGGCCCGCACTAATCGGAGGCCCTAGGCGCTGCCTAGTTTGCCTATGCCTAAAGCCGGCCCTGGTTGGTTGCTTGGTTGGTTGGTTGATTGGTTGGTTGCTTGGTTGGTTGCTTGGTTGCTTGGTTGGTTGGTTGGTTTGCTTGGTTGGTTGGTTGCTTGGTTGCTTGGTTGGTTGATTGGTTGGTTGATTGGTTGGTTGCTTGGTTGGTTGCTTGGTTGCTTGGTTGGTTGGTTTGCTTGGTTGGTTGGTTGCTTGGTTGGTTGGTTGGTTGGTTGCTTGGTTGGTTGCTTGGTTGGTTGGTTTGCTTGGTTGGTTGGTTACTTGGTTGGTTGGTTCGTTGGTTGCTTGGTTGGTTGGTTGGTTTGCTTGGTTGGTTGGTTACTTGGTTGGTTGGTTCGTTGGTTGCTTGGTTGGTTTGCTTGGTTGGTTGGTTGCTTGGTTGGTCGACACATGCACGTGAGTGCGAAGCTCTAAGATTTTTTAAAGGTGTGTGTCTGTGTATATATATCATAAAAGTTGCAGCGGGGGGGGGGGCTTTTAACTTATACGTTTTTTCACGGGTAGACGCGGATGTCGACCAAACTTGACACTTATATCCATCATGATACAGATTGAAATTTTAAAAGGGTTTTAAAAGTTACATCAACTTTTGGGTCCCACCTTGTCTTTTTTCTCATACATTTAGAGGCTAAATAAATTGTTTTAAACATGGGATATCAGGTGTATTGATGGATATAGACACAACTTGGTGCAAAAACCTTTTGATGGCTCATATGTAAATGCTAAATTGAATTGAACTTAAAAAACGTTTTGGATTTTGAGACTGGTAGCTTCTATTTCATTTCTTATTTATGTGCTACGTAAAAAGGTTTTACAATAGCTTTAGAAATGAGACTTTAGGGGTAAAAAAACAATATTGCGTTATACATGAATTAAACTTAACTCAAAGTTCGTTGTCGTGGATTTTGCGGTGCGTACCGTTATCTAGATGAACATTGACATAAAAGTAATCATAATATCCACTCCATTCTGGGACGCTCTCGAAGATTTTGTGAGTTAATTCTTTATCAGAGCTCCGTTATTTTTTAATCGATTTGAAATATACGAAATTTAAGTCAAAAGTCTTAACCCATTACTTTGAAATATATATATATATATGTGTGTGTGTGTGTGTGTGTGTGTGTGTGTGTGTGTTTTTTTTTTTTGAAAAGTAGTTATGTAAAATAATTGGTCGTTACCAGTTACTGTAATGTAAGGGGTGCAAGGAAGTTTCCAGAAATTATAATTAATGGTCTAAGCTACTTACCGGAGTCGGAGCACAAAGGAAGTTATAGAAAAATAGTAAACGGAGCTTTATGCGTTGGTTGAAATTGAGCCCAATTTGGTACATACCTTCAAGATCCGACCAGGTAATGGAAACGTATAGGAATATGGGAGGAAAAGACGGGGTCACTATAGGAACGGGACCCCATCTCGATAAGGATCCTATTCAAGTGATTCAAGGATAACTACCCCACAGAAAACTAGATTTAGCGAGTCAACCACCAACGGGATCCCAGTATGCAATCGGGGATCAATCTTCAATGCGTGATCCTATCGAAGTAAGGGATCGTGTTTTGGAAAGGCATTCTTTGGGGAAAATATATGTTTACTAACAAATTATAATACCTTTTATATGAACGTTCTTCTCCGGGTAAATTATGATAACACCAGCACTCAAGTTATATCACTATGATAACAACAGCACTCATGTTATATCATTATGATAACACCAGCACTCAAGTTATATCATTATGATAACAACATCACTCATGTTATATCATTATGATAACAACACTCATGTTATATCATTATGATAACAACAACACTCATGTTATATCATTATGATAACAACAACACTCATGTTATATCATTATGATAACAACAGCACTCATGTTATTATATCATTGTGGGATAAGCAGTAAAATATATAGGGATCTTCGTTGCAGACCATGGGAACACAGGCATGTTAGCTATAGTGTATATAAACACAGGTATTTTAGCTACTGCTACAGTGTATATAAACACCGTATAAATCCCTTATATATGAGACATAACTAAAATTATTGTTGAATATAATATGCACCAAGCAACAGACTAGCAGAATTTACCGATCGGGAAAATATTACAAAAGTATGTTCAATATAACACGCACCGCGTGACAGACCAGCACAAACATTTACATGCTTCATAAAGATAAATTCTCTCCAGTCAGGTGTTTGAGCGCAGCAAAGATTTATCCGCTTTTTAAATATTTTTTTTAACCTCTTCTTAAAACTTTACGTCTGACTTACAGCATGCTTAGACTTAGAATTCTTTATTTCTTCAGATAATGGGCGGGTAGTCTTCACTTTTATAAATGGGAAAGAATTGTGCAATTGATGTGATGTGTATAATTTATGTGTAATTTATGTGTAATTTATGTGTGATAATGAGTTTTGTTAGAGAATTTGAGATGGTGACACGGTTAGAGATTAAAGCTGTTTAACATTATGGAACAGCTTTTAGGAATTTTCTTTTCAAGGGGTCGCATCTGTCATCTTCCTGCCACAAATGTCACTTAATTTCCGTCAACCTACCAACGACCTGTGTGTCTATTATTGTATGTATGCCATCCAAATGTCTATTATTGTATGC
>MUZC01001689.1:0-18779 GCA_002072015.1 Radix auricularia
TTCCATTTCACCAGGTACCGGTGCATTCTTTTCCAGTTTGACATTTATTTCTCTGTACTGATTTGATAGCAAAATGAGCCCCTACAAAACTTAAAGCCCTATAAGATTAATTATGAATTCGGGTTATCTTATCTATTACTTTTTTTTTAAAAATGTTTAGTTGACAAGGCATAGCAAGACAGTTAATGAACAATGCAGCGGTAATGTCAAAAAGCATTCGATGTTATTAAACTTCGTGATTAAGCTCGCGAATGTAACTGTTGATGTTACAAGAATCATTGCATTGTTGACAGACCTAGAATATATAAATACAAGTAAGACAATTCCTCAAATTGATTTCGATCTTCTAACGACAGTTTTCCTACTTAGTATTTGCACATCAAAGGCATTTGATCTAAAATTATCACATTGGTATCACATCTCATGTTTTCTAAAAATTATTAGGTATGCGCTGGAAGAGGAAAATAGCCAATACTGTACGAACCCCACATTTGTGCAGGAAAGTAGGGTGCCATCTTGTGCGTCTCAAAATACAGTAATTCCTGCAAGTTGAGGACTGAAAAAATACTATAACATTATTAAAATATCCAATATTATCATAATTTTTCCCTCCGAAGCTCACAAGTTTGTTTGTTTTGTTTTTCAATTCTTTTCTCTTTAGGATTTCACGTACTTCACACAAGAGTTGTAAATATAATGTCATCAATGGACGAGGAGTGTTTAAATTGTTGCATCCTCTTGTGGAATTTACAAACTAATAAAACTAATGAAAAATACATGGCTACCGCTATCGGTCTGTTTAACCAAGGGGTTGGTAAACAGCGATAAATTATCTCATTTGGGGTAAAAAGGGAACTCTTGGGGGTAATGCTGAATCATAATCATTGTGGGCATAACCGGCCTTCAAAAAACGAAATGTGTGAACATCATTAGATTATATTTTATTTTAATGCATACAAATTAAACATTGACTATAAATCATAACTGTTAACTTCTTTGTTTATAAAAAAATTATTTAAAGATAATGTTTTTAAAATGTATTTCTTTTAAATCCCTCAATTGTCTGACGGCGTCCCGTAAGAAAGAGGTCGGCGAACAAGGGTAAATTACCTCATCTTGGGACAAAAGGGAAATTTTGGGAGTACTGCAGACTCATTTGGGACATATAACGACCACTCCACTCCACTAGATATTTTCAAATACGTTATGTGTACGTTTACGCTTGGACCATATTCATATGCCCACTATTGAACCGGTTCCTCCCAGAAAATGCATTTGTTAAATTTGTCATCTATGTAGATTTCTTGTTTACGTATTTACGTACTATTCAAAGACACCTAAATCCAACCTACTTTCATTTATATTGACACAAGTGACAATAATCTTAATCAATATGACTGGACTGTATCAAGTATCCTGTCGGTCATATTTAAAATTAATGCCTTAAAAACTGAGTTCAGAAGAAAGTAATTTTGTTCTCCTCTCGAATTGCGATATCAAGAATTTGATGCATTCAATAGAGTTAATGAATACTTTTGACTAATTTTGAATGGACACATTAATCATTATATTTAGAATGGCCAGAGAATGACCAAAAACCAATCGAACAATTATATCAAACTAAAACCACCCACCCACCAAATTGATGTTCCGTGTCGTTTTGACTTGAAATATCTACATATAATCATATTGAGATCTTTTTTAGACACGTGTCCTGTTTGTTAAATTCAACAGTTGAAGTTTGGAGGGGGGGATACCAACAGAAAAGAAGTTTGCAGACTCCTGCCGCGAGTGAACGAAACGAAGCTGCTGTTACATCACGAACGCTTGATGACAACGTCAAACGTCGCAGCGTAACAATTTCGTATGTTCTCTTGTTCTCTTGTGGGTTCTCAGAGTTAAGAATTACAATTATATTTAATTTTCGTGTCTTGATAACTTAAGCCAACCAGCGTCTGATGGCCTATCGACAGGCACTTTGAAAAGCACTGAATAAAAAAAAAGTCATTAAATTTAAATAAATTTTAAGAGACCAAATATTTCAGTGAAATTTTTATTTTAAGTTACCGTTTCGATGTGACGTCACATTTCTTCAACCTTCCACCCTCCCCCACGTCACGCTTCGTCACAAAAATGAGACCCCCCGGGCCAGGTGCGTGACGTCATTTATGGACGGCCCCTTAAGTCTCGTCTTGCATTTTTATTTGAACTTTAACTTTTGGTTTTCCTAATTTGATCAGGCCACCCATTCCTTTTCCGAAATCCGGACGGGAAGAATGAGAACTTCTATGTGTTAGTTGATGCATACGGAATAGGAAAATGGTTTTATAACTTTGTCTATCTGTTGTATTAATCTTTATTCCATACTCAATACAGTGAATACTTGAGAGAATATTATCTCAACGAAGACAGAATAAAATGTTAGAGCTGTTAAAGTCTAATAAAACTGAATATTTTTGCTCACTCAAAATGTTTTATCTTGTGCAAGAATTTGTCAGACGGCGCCACTTCTCGAATACAGTAGTATAATAATGTCATAGAGCCATAGATATAACAATGTAAACTCATAGAGCAGCTAAAAATACTGAAGCCACCTAATGCTTATTTTTATTTTTGAAAAATCATTTATTTTAAATTTTAATTGCACATATTTCATTATTTTGGTACTTTCACAATGTACATATACTATTTTAAAAAAACAACTAAAAGAACCTAGATGACTATTTTAAATACAAAAACCTAGAAACCTAGATGAGGTTAAAAAAAAAAACAACAACTAGATCTAGGTTGAAAAACCTAGCGCTGCTGGCAGCATTATCTTTGTCCTGTTTTGACAACAAAGATGGCTGCAAAAGGGGCACACCGGTCTCTTTGACTTAACATGTTAATGAACTTAATGGATGGTATTTGCATTCTTATTAGGGGTAATCCTTCAATTTTGGCACGTATATCAGTAGACACCTGGAAAGAATTAAATCTTAACAAACTCTTCTTTATATTGTATACGAATATAAATAATATAATAGTCCAAGTCACTCACTCACTGGATCTGGAACCTGAGGAGCGATGTACGACACTGACAGTCTACAGCAGTTAGTTTAGTTGAAAAATCGTGTGTTGATGAGCGCTGTAAAAATATTTAATATGATGACGTCATTGTTTGGTGTGCATCGGTGCGCAAAATACAACCCCTATTATTAAATACTTTGCGTAGGCCTACATTTAAGAAAGTTTAATATTTCATATTTATCAAAAAACGACAAGTTAGTTTGGCTTTTGAAAAGGGTTGGCGCCGTAGGCGCCCTAAAAAAGTGGGCGCCGCAGGCGCCACGGCGCCCCGGCAAAATCTAGTATATTATAATACGACATTATTTGTGTGTAAGTGAAAGTGAAAGTGTATATTAGTATATTAATTCTAAAATCTAAATTTATTTAAATAGATTTAATATTGGTATACTGATTATAAATATATCAGGCGATTTTGCTATACTATAGTATACTTGTGAGTATAATTGAAATACAGAAAATTGTTTACGACATGTCGTAACGGCAGTCAACCCGGGCGGATGTTGCTGGTGTTACCACATGTCGTAGCACCAGCCACACCCCCCCTCCCGGGTTGTC
This sequence comes from Radix auricularia, assembly GCA_002072015.1. NCBI lineage: Eukaryota > Metazoa > Mollusca > Gastropoda > Lymnaeidae > Radix > Radix auricularia. Next base: position 3,625 of record MUZC01001689.1, read on the forward strand.
AGCCGTTACTTTGTGTATCAGTAGACACTCCGTTAAATTAAATACTATTAAATACATTATTATATTTTCTTTTTTTAACTATTACAACGCTAATTTGTACATTAATTTCTAAAGTCTAAAGCATTTTTACGTATCTCTCATTTGGCGTCTTACTATTATTATTGTCTTACTATGACAATGTGGCTAGTAGGATGATATATTATATAAACAGAATGGATGTATCGGTGTCATACTCCAATTATAATTATTATGTAGTTAATGTAGCTTCAACTTCAAGGGCTGAAAAAAGCCTTTGAAATTAATATAATTACAAATTAGCGTGTAATAGCTAAAATACAACATATAATAATAAATTCAACAAATTAAAAACGTAAGTTCTCAAGATTAAATTAAATATCACTGTAAAATAATATACGTTCAAAAATGCAGGATTACCAGTGATTACCTACTAATAAAAATAGTATTAATTTTATAATTTATAGCTAATTTGGCTAAATCCAACTTGCCCTTCCCAAAAGGCTTATATAGCTACCTTACGCAATTAACTCTTGTGTCCTCTTCCTTTCTTATTTTTATTTAGTTAATTTAAGTTTAGTTTTATAAATTTTATTTGTTAATTTAGGGTTGGGGTTGGGTTTAGTTATAATTATGAAGTTATTAATTTAGATTTCTAAAAATCTGTGCCTTAAATGTAAATAATAAAAGCATAATCACTGATGTCCATATAATCACAAACTGTTGTGTTATTTGTTAATGATATGAAGCTTTAGCTCCACTGTCAAAATTTGAGCTTTAAAAATTAATTTTCAAGTCCAAGTAAATATCATACCAATTTCTATTAATTCAATAAAGATTAAGTTACAAAAATTAATTAAATATGGAAACATGGTCACATATTTCCAATACAAAATTTTTTAAAATTTTACATAGGGATTATTTTTTTAATAACTTGATTACCTACAAAGGATCTTTCTTCATATTTATCTTATAAACCAGAAATTTCTGATACAATACTAGACGATTTGCCTTATACGTATATACCTGTTATTATTACCTGGGTCTCTTCATAAAGCTAAAAATTTAAAGCCATGCTCTACAATGAACTATAAGTATTGTATTAGATATCAAAACAAGTTAAATAACTATTTTCTTATTACATGTTTTGACCCATTTTCCATCACTTTGGATTACTACAAATATTTTATAGCCTTAGATACTATTCAATTTCAATTAAGGTTGATATTAAAATAGGGTATTAAATTTTACATACATAAATATATATATATGTGTGTGTGTGTGTGCGTGTAAAATTTAGTACCCTAATTTAATATCGACCATATTTTACATATAAAGTAAAATTTTATCACATTAAATAGGCCAGCTTTCCTCCACTGTGCCACACTTAGTTGCAAAGTCTGAAATTATGTGAATATCAATTACTTGACCAACAAAAACGAGAGAAATAAAAATGAGATTAATGAACTGTCAATAACCTGATATAATTTTATCTGTTAAAAATATTGAGTTATTGTTTAAATGAACATTTCAATTTTTTCATTTTTATATTTTTCAGATATTTTTCCATGATCAAGATTTCTAATGTCTAGAATTATTGTTCTGTGACTTTTGGATAGAACAGAAGTTATACAAGATTATTGTAAATTCAACAGTTAACCATCTTCATGTTCTCCACTATGGAGAAAGATAATGTTAAGCCATGGTCAGACACAGATACAGACGTTCATCAAATCATTAAAAAGGAAATATGTGATGATGATAATCCAATGAATGGTTGTAACAATTTGGTCTCTATGACAGACACAGAATCTTTCTTACATAAAGTCATAAAGATAGAAATCCATAATGATGTTGATCCAGTAGATGACAAAATTGAACTCAAGACAGAATGTTTGGAGATTCAGAAATTTGTTACAAATACTGAATGTGTCGTCATGAATGCTTCACAAAAGTTAACAGAAGAGCAATTAGCCTGCCATCTAAGGAGTGTTAACAATGGTTCTGAAGCTTTTGGTATTAAATTTGACAGAGTTCATGACACAAAAACAAACATAGTAGATAAAAGCTCTGCTACTTTGTCTAAAAGTTCACATTCAACTGGTCACAAGAGAACCAACACAAGTGATGAACCCTTGATATGTGATATTTATGCTGCTACATTTACTACTGAATCTGATTTAACTGGACACAGAGGTACACATACTGGACACAGAGGTACACATACTGGAGAGCAACATTCTGAAAATGATATTTGTGCAGCTACATTTGCTATTAGTTCTGATTTAAGTTATCACCAAAAAAAACATTCTATAGGGAAACCTTATGCATGTGACATTTGTTCTGCTGCTTATTCCCAAAGTCCTCATTTAACAGTGCACAGAAGAACACATACTGGGGAGAAACCTTATAAGTGTGACATTTGTTCTGCTGCTTATTCACAAAGTGATAATTTAACAGTACACAGAAGAACACATACTGGGGAGAAACCTTATAAGTGTGACATTTGTTCTGCTGCTTTTTCATGTCGTTCAAATTTAAATCGACACAAGAGATCACATACTGGAGAGAAACCTTACAAATGTGACAATTGTTCTGCTGCATTTTCAGATATTTCACATTTAACTGTGCACAGTAGAACACATACTGGAGAGAAGCTTTACACCTGTGACATTTGTTTTTCTGCTTTTTCATGTAGTTCAAATTTAAGAGAACATAGAAGAAGTCATACAGGAGAGAAACCTTACAAATGTGACACATGTTCTGCTGCTTTTTCCTATATTTCAAAATTAACTCGACACAAGAGAACACATACTGGAGAGAAATCTTACAAATGTGACATTTGTTATGCTCCTTTTTCATATAGTGAGAGTTTAGAACAACACAGAAGAAGACATACCGGAGAGAAACCTTACAAATGTGACACATGTTCTGCTGCTTTTTCATGTCGTTCAAATTTAATTCGACACAAGAGATCACATACTGGAGAGAAACCTTACAAATGTGACAATTGTTCTGCTGCATTTTCAGATATTTCACATTTAACTGTGCACAGTAGAACACATACTGGAGAGAAACTTTACACCTGTGACATTTGTTTTTCTGCTTTTTCATGTAGTTCAAGTTTAAAAGAACATAGAAGAAGTCATACTGGAGAGAAACCTTACAAATGTGACATTTGTTCTTCTGCTTTTTCACGTAGTTCAAATTTAAAACAACACAGAAGAAGACATACCGGAGAGAAACCATACAAATGTGACACATGTTCTGCTGCTTTTTCATGTAGTTCAAAATTAACTCAACACAAGAGAACACATACTGGAGAGAAACCTTACAAATGTGACATTTGTTATGCTGCTTTTTCATGTAGTTCAAGTTTAAAACAACACAGAAAAAGACATACCAGAGAGAAACCTTACAAATGTGACATTTGTTCTGCTGAATTTTCAACAATTTTAAATTTAACTCGACACAAGAGAGCACATACTGTAGAGTTATGATACAAATGAGACATTTGTTCTGCTGAATTTGTTTTTTTTTTTTTTTACTAATTTAACTCAGCGTATTAAAAAAAATACTAGAGAGAAACCTCAACTTTGTGAATTTTGTTTAGCTGCATTTTTTTTTACTATAACTGAGCGCAGAAGAAGGCATACCACTGAAAAACCTTATAAATTTCAAACATTTATTCAAGAGGTTCTTTATTAACTGAGCTCATACTGAAAAGAAACCTTATAAGTGTGATATATGTTCAGCTTTTTTTCATGTAGTTCAAGTTCAAGCTTAACTTGACACAGAACAAAACATTCTTGAGAGAGACTTTAGAAATGTGACAGATGTTCTCCTGCTTTTTCACAAAATTAACTCCACACAGAAGAACACATCCTGAAAAGAAACCTTTGTTGCATATTCATAGAGTTCAAATTTAACTCAACACAAAATAACAAATCATGAAGAGAAACCTTATGCATGTGACATTAATTTGTTTTTGCACTTTTATAAAAATCACAATTATTTCACCACAAAATAACACATACTTGAGAGAGAAACCTTAAAATACTATTGTAATATTTGATCTGCTGAATTTTCTACTACTCTCTATTTAACTCAAAACAAAATAAAACACAACAGAGAGAAACCTTGCTCATGTGACATTCATTCTGTTGCATTTTCAAATAATTTGACCTAACCTAAAGAAAAATCTGAAGTATGTGACATTTATCAGCTCATTTTTGTTTTACTAATTCAAATTTAACTGAATACAAAATCAGCCAACTGGAGAAAAACCTTCTGTATGTTCCATTTGTGCTCCTTCTTGTTCTTTTAAAATCGACACAAAAGAAAACAAACAAAAGAAAAGAACAGAAAAAAAAATAATTCCACTTTGTTAATAGATTTAAATAATTTAATTTAAAGTTGCCACCAAATTGAAACAACGCACGGAACAATTTTTCTAAGTGAACATACCAGGCTTGAAGACATACCAGCAGTGGCGGATTTAGCTTTGTCTGTGTGGGGGGCCGGGAGAATTTCAGAAAGATTCAAGTAAATGTATTGACAAATTATGGAGACCTGATGCTTTTTGTTTTTCAGTCAAGAATGGCAAACCTCTTTTAGTTTTAGTTCACTACATTCATTACATAGTAATGGGCGTCTTGATGCATACAAATCTTTGAAAGTATAATATTCAAGGTTAATGTCGTGTTTGTTAATTTTCGCACAAACTTCGAAAAGATTCTTTTTTTTTCTTCCGACGGATCATTACAATAGAAATAAATAACTGTGCCTCGAAAGTCATTAAAACGATAATCTATTTCTGTTACAAGTGCATCCAAGATAGTGGAGTACGTTTCAGATTTAAAGCTTTTTGGATCATGATGCCTTTCATCTCGTTCACCTGTCATACATTTCATTTTTGTAATTCGCTTTTCTTTAAATTTTGTTTTTAAAATCTAGTTTGGAACGATTTTCGTTAATAAATGATTTGATATATAGATCTACTTTCAGTTTGAGAATTTCAAACTCTTTATTGCTTCTCATTTTAACAAACTTATTTTTTCCAACATCTATCAATTGTTTTACAAATGCAATGTCAATGCTCTTGCGCACTACAAGTATTTTTAATTTTAAACACGAAGATATTACAAAACAACTTTTGTACAAATAGTAAATAGCATCAGAAAAAACGAAAGAAGATTTTGTTATTAAAACAGATAGTCTGTGCTCTTACACTTTATATTCTGTTGATTCCATTGAATTTATATCTTCTAGAGTGGCTGGAACAGCAGAAAGTGATCCAACAACTCCATCAACTGCATGCTTACGGCTTGCCCATGAGCATCTTGTATCAGAAAGTCATTTCAGAACATCTACTGTTGATTCATATTGATATTTATGATGCTCTTTAAGAGTATGTAGACATTGTAAGCTAGACGTAAAGAATGCATACAACCTTTCAGCTGTGCCGAAAAACAACTGCACAGCACTGTTTACAGACATAGCTTCGATAGTAACTAAAGTCAAAACATGGGCACAGGGCCGGCTTTAGGCATTAGCAAACTAGGCAGCCGCCTAGGGCCTCCGATTGGTGGGGGCCTCGCACATGAATCATAGAAAAAAAAAATATGTTTAAAGAGCCAACTACGACCAAGGTGAAAACAACCGGAACCGTCTAATCAGTGAAATACCATTTTCACAAGATTGACAAACGTGTAACTGTAACATAATTTTACGCGAAGTATACAACTGTTGAATATCAAATGTTTTAAGTAGTAAACGTTTAACATTTAAATGTTTTGGTGTTAGGGAAATTATAGAAATGACACGAAGCATTGGTTTTTTTGCTGTAAAAATGTTTCTTCAATGTAATGATTTGATGAAATTAAGCTGAAACTTCAGATTTCTAAATTATACATTTTTTTTTTTTCGTTTTCAGAGTTCAGCAACAACATATAAAAACACATAAAAATTATTTTAGTTTAGTCTGGCATGGCTAAGTTTTTTGTTTTTTTTTAAATTTTGAGATGTTCAGTTTTTATCATCTCTTCAAAAGTGACGTCACTAGGATTTTTGTCACCCGGGGAGTAGCTCATGGTGTCACCCTTTAGGACTTTACCCATAGAACTCCCCGAGTTGTCTAGTGCCAAATAACGGGAACACGCTCATGGTGTCACCCTTTACGACTTAACCCATAGAACTCCCCGAGTTGTCTAGTGCCAAATAACGGGAACACGCTCAAGGTGTCACCCTTTACGACTTAACCCATAGAACTCCCCGAGTTGTCTAGTGCCAAATAACGGGAACACGCTCATGGTGTCACCCTTTACGACTTAACCCATAGAACTCCCCGAGTTATCTAGTGCCAAATAACGGGAACACGCTCATGGTGTCACCCTTTACGACTTAACCCATAGAACTCCCCGAGTTATCTAGTGCCAAATAACGGGAACATATAATATTTTACATTTTAATGTCACCCAATGTGATGGCGTCAACCGGGGCGGCCCGCACCCCTAGTGACGCCACTTCTCTTCAATATTTAGAAGATTTATGAAATTGTCGATATTTATCAACTTAGACCTTGAGCCAATCGCACTATAAACTATAAACTTCATTTAAAGATGTAAATTAATCGATGCTCTTCGTATAGCATTGACCATTCACATTACTATTGTATCGGGGAAAGAAGTTTTTCCAAGCTGCAATTAATTTTTAAAAAAATATTTGAATTTGAGAACGACTTTGACGTAAGAACGCCTGTACAGTCTGGTAATGATATCGATCGAAAGAGATATTGCCCAGTCTCTGGATTACTAAACAATTTATTACAGACTTTGCTGCCATCAAAACAAGAAATGTTGATTTCCTTTGAAGGTTTATGACAGCGTCAGTACGGCGCCAGGAAACTTTTTTCTGAGAGAGACACGGACACCACATATTTTGAAAAGTAATTATGTGATAGTGATAGCCATATATTATGTTTAAAAACTAAAAAATTCAAGTAAATGTATAATTTCATTACTAAAAACTAAAAAATTATTTTTCATGACATCGCTATGCTTTTGCTTACCAACAATGAGCATTTCTTACAATCAATGCGACGTATGATGCTGCGCGGCTTTGCTGATGGGTGTAAGTCTGCATGGTTGCAGGGCCGGCTTTAGGCATAGGCAAACTAAGCAGCTGTTGAGGACTGGGTCTATAGGGGTATAGACACCAGCACCTATATGACTAGTTGTCTGGGGTTCGTTTGTACTAATAGTTGGCAACGGTTTCCTTGTTGCACGCTGTCCTACTGAGTAGGAGTAATAGTAAATAAGTAATGCTCTATTGGGTCTATAAGTTACACTAGCAAGATTAACTATGAGACTATACGAATAATAACTCAAAACGCCTCTGTGAATATAACAGAGAATAATGACATTTAATAACTTAAAGAATGGACAACAAATAAAACAGATACTCAATTTGTAATTTGACAAACTAATTAACTAAGATAAATATATTAACATTCAACAAAGATTACTATGGACAATCTATGAACATAACCCAACTTCCCTGGTCAGTGGGGTGGGTCGAGTAGATGATTGACGGGTCTGCTTGTCGTCGCTGCTTCACCCGCTCCGCAGTCAAGCGTATCGTCTCCCAATTGGATCGGGCGATCTCTTCCCCTGACGTCCGTCCGTGGTCACGCAATTGCCATTTGCACTGAGCGACAGCTAGGGTGGTCAGCGCGATGATCCTCTTCCAATGGTTCTCACATGTGATGCAAGGCCATCTCGTCCCTTCCTCTCAACACCAGAACGTCTTCTGCCTGGTCTGCTCCTCTGTAGTGTTACTTAGTAGTTCTAAACTTCTAGTACTAACTTTACTAGCTGAAAACAGACTTCTCAGCTAGGCTCACAACTCCTCACAGTCCTATCACCTTAGGTCTAAGAGTGATCTGTGTTCTTCTGAGAGCGAGAGAACGCCTTAAGATTTGGGTAGAGTATATAAGGACCTCTGGTCATGCCATGACGGCGTCTGTCCTGCCTTTCTAGCAATTATATTGGTAAAATCTTAATTGTTCTGGGTGGTACCTGTGCCAACTTTCTTCTGGTTGGTCAGACCCTAAGTCCCAGTAACTTTTTGGTGACCCCTTCAACATCGACTATCAGACTTTGTCTGAGAAAAAACAATGTAGCATCCCTACAAAAATGTCTAGCCTAAGTATCACATTTCGTCCTGATAAACTGTAGGCGACCTTTCACCAGCGTCTCCAACTTTACTCTTTGTCCCTCCAAAGGTAACTTAGTGTCCCTAACAGAATTAAAAACACGTTGGTTGGGTCTAACACCTATCCCCAACAGTTCTAAAATGTGTAAGCTTCTCAACCTATTAATGAGGGACTCAACAGCAGCCACCTAGGGTCTCCGCTTAGTGGGGGCCTCACACAAGAATCATAGAAAAAATGTATATTACCTAGGTCAAAACAACCAGAACCACCCAATAAGTGCAATACCTTTACCCGTTAATTATTTTTTAAAAAATGCATGCATGTTTAAAATGTAAATTTTAAAATGTAAATTTGACTGTCAAGACACATTTTCAAAAGAATGACAAGCGTGAAACCTAAAGTAAACATTTAAAATTTAAATATTAAATACTGTTTTAAGTAGCTAGATATAAAAACGATTCTAAGCTTCATGGGTTTGGATGATGAAATTATTTGACGAAATTAAGCTGAAACTTCACAGATTTGTCAATTTTTTTCGTTTTCAAAGCTTAGCAACGAGAAAAAATAAACAAAAATAAAATATTTTTTAGTAGTCTGATCACTGATATGGCAATTTTTTATTTCCAATTTTTATTTTATATGTTCAGTTTTTATTATCAGTTTAATACAGAACATTTATGAAATAAGTCGATAAAAAGGAAATAGCGATTGGAAAACATGTCCAGGCTTCTAGCCGATCATGAATCGTCAATGAAACACATGCGTGTTATAAGCGTTTGGATTGAACTGGAAAATCGGTGTAAGGAAAGAAAGACATTTGACAAGGAAAAAAAAACGTATGCAAAATAGACTAAGCACTGCAACAACGTTTTATAAAGAATCATTTCAATTGCACAATTTCTTGTTAAACGGAATTTACCAATTCGTGACACTGTGTATTTATCTTATCTTAGATATACAGACGCTCCTTCTATGCAGAAGATAATTGCGTCCACAGACCATGAGAGATGATCTATTTATTAGTGTGTATCGATTGTTTCAACCGATGGGCATTTTTAGGGATTGGTCGAATTGTTAGAAAAGTACGATTCATGCCTAGAGGATCATTAACGACTTTTTAAAACAAAGAAATTCATGATCATTAGTTTGGCAAAAGAATTTCAAAATGAGTTAATTAATCTGATTGGTGATGCCGCCTCGACATTAATTATAACTAATGTTCAAAATTCGAAATATTAGTCCATCATTTTGGACTGCCCACCTGATGCTGGTCACCCAGAACAAATGACTATGATTTTGCAAATATGCAGCCTTGTGAGTACGCCAGTAAAAATCAATGATTATTTTGTGGGAATCAGGGCTGTCGACTACAATACTGGTTTAGGTCTTGCGGAAGCATGCTTAAAAAGCTTGAAGATCTAAATTTATATTTTCAGAACTGCATGGGCCAAGAATATGAAGGACTGCATTCGTGGTGTACAAAAGCGTCTACTTGAACTCAATCCGAAATAATTTTGTTGTGCCATGTGGATGCCACAGCCTCAGTCTATTTCTTGGAGACATGACGAAATCTTCAGTGCTTGCAACGACATTCTTTTGCATCGATTTTTTTCGTGCTTTAACACAGCGATGGAAGATCTTGAAAACTCGTGTAAAAAATCTGACAGTGAAGTCTATTTCAATACACGCTCTGATTGCAGGATCTTTGCTGTTAAAGCTATTCGAAACTAAAATGCAGCTGTTTACGATGCATTGGTGTAAGTGTCTGAAAATGCCAATGATTTATGTCTGCTAAAATTTCGTTCAGAGAATTCGCTCAGAATTAGAGATGGAACCAGTGGCGTCGCTAGGGGGGGGGGGCGGGCCGCCCCGGGTGACACCATTAGGGGGGTGACACCAAAGGATAAATTTTTACTGTGTTACATTTTATGTCAGAAAAATAAGACACATTTTTTATATAGAAAGAAATTAAAAGAAACAATAAAAATACGTTAAACGCCGAAACTTTTTATTGACTTCATGGACGAATCCCACTCCTTCTTTTCTGCAGTTAACTTGAAATAATAAAACCGTCCCAAAAAAGTTTTTTTTTAATTTTTTATTTTATTTTTATTTTTTTAATAAAAAAAGGGAACAGCTGCACTTGAGAGATTTTTTTTAAAGGCAGTGTCTTCTGTTGTAAAATTGTAAAAGATATTTTTTAAAACTGAGCTTTGAAGTATTGACATTATGGATGGATCCCACTCACTCTTCCTTCCACGTCAGAGGGGTAGGGCGAAGAATGCGACCTTTCTTTTTAAAAAAATCAAAAGATGGGTTTTGTTGTTATTTTTAGAGGAAAATTATGAATTCAAATTCAATGTCTTAGAGGTAGATCTATATATTTTTTTAAATTTATATTATTTTAAGGCGTGCAAGCATAGATATGCATGTTTATGTATTGGTAGTCCTCCAGTTCGTAGTTGCCATCCTTACCAATGTTCCCTTCAAGCTGCACGGACGCGCAGCTATCTGTAAGATTCCGCACAGGAGTTTTGAGTTATCATGCCCCAAATTTCAATGGGGAAAAAAAGTATAATTTCTATGCATTTGCCAGAAAAGTTATTGGCAATTTTATCTCTTATTCTACCAGGGACACAGTCGCAGCTTTTATTAAAATCCAATTATGTAAACAATTCAAATGTCCAGAATGTATCTTCCATTTCTAACACACAGCAAACAGACATTAACAACATAATTCAACTCATTCGTCTAAAGTTAATACAAGGACAATATCAAACACTCCCTTAAACAAAATAATTGACGTTGGTGACTAGCCTTGAAGCTGAACAAATACTCTCATATCACTCGCCGACAACTTACAAAAAAGACTTTGATGTCACGAACAAGCCGGTGTGATATTTTAATCAAAACAGTTGGAGTTGTTTTTGGGGTGATAGTGTGTTGAAAGGAGGGCTTTGAAATGACAACTCAGTTTGCGCTGGACACCTTGAGAAGGATTTTTTTTAGACGACACAGTAATCAGATGGCTTTCACGGCACTTTACACGCATTGTTGCTCAAATTGCTCAAAACATACAAGTACAGACAGAATACTGTGAAGAGCTGGTCCGTTTGTGTAATGACCCATAGTCATGGTCAATAAATATTTTTTCGTAGTGCCATTCATGAAGAAGTTGGATGATTTGCAGGCTGTTATAAAGGAAAAAATCTAACGACCATGGAGGCATACCAGTTTGTATAATGAAGGATCAATAACCTAAGAGGCCATGAGCACCTTGGTGACAATTTTCATTGGTCTGTTGAGGTCGCTAAAATGTTTTCAGGCTGTAAGGGTGAAAACATAGTCACATTCTCAAATTCGTGTAATGTCTGAGTTGGCACGTGGACTATCGTTTTCTTGAAATCGACTTGATGCTATGGCGTATATTGTTATAAGCGTTAGTCGACACGTCAAATTTTAATTTCTGACAAAAAGAATTTGGTGCCCTAGTTTCTAAATAAAAAGCATTGTTTAAAAGCTTTGAAGACATTTTGCAGAAACTTATGGATCAGTATCGCTATTTAAATTTATGATTAATGCTAGCTGAAAAAAATAAAATGTGGCTGAATGCAGAATTTTGACAAGGTGATTCATCATTCAGTTTGCCATGACTGAAGAATAGTTCAGCGACTTTGTCATTCTTTTGGATATTTGTGCCACATTTCTTGCATCGAGCACTGGTTGCGAATATGGATTTAGCCTAATGAATTCTATAAAAGTAAAATATAGAAATAAGTTGGAAGAGTTACATTTAGACTTGCTTATGAGTATTAAATCTTGTCAGACTGATGGACATCGGATCAACCTTGACGAAGTCTATAAAATATGGATCTCGTTGAAAGACAGACGCTAGATCGCCCCAGAATAGATTAGTGGCTTATGGGTATATACGTTGGCATTTCGTTGATTTATGCATGATAAATACCGTTGAACAGATGAACAGAAATAACATGTATAATTCTTGTTTATTTTAATATAATCTAATATATTATTATTGATAAAGAAATGTGTCACTTAATGGACATCGATCCAATTGGGGCATGTATTTTTGTGAGATGTCAAAAATTTAAATACAAAAAATGGTACTGTGATAACTTTGAACATGTGTTGTTTTTTTTAAAATATTTAGCACAGCAACCGGCAAACCATAGAGGGAACATTGATCCCAACGTAGCTGTTTATCTGTTATACAAACTTTTTTGTCATGTAGTAAAGAAATAAAAAAGATCTCCCTTGAGGGGAGGGACAGTGCTGATTTACAGTGTTTCGAGGTGACAAAAATTAAAAATTATGTATATTCCCTTTATTAGCCACTGGAAGACAGGATGAGTTCTAGGGATTTGGGGCCATGCATAAATGACGTCACGTGCCTAGGGGTTAGGGTGTCCCGCATCTGTGACGATGTGTGACAAGAGGGAGGGGTGTGTTAAAAAAAATGTAACGTTACATCAAAAACGTGCAACTTTAAATAAAGTTCCACTTAAATATTTGATTGTATACTGTTTATTTAATGACGTTTTCAATGGTTTCACGCGCGTTATGATATTAGAGTGCAGACTTACACTAAATACTTATTTAAATGACAAAAATAACTTGCCACTTAAAAATTTTTATTTAGAAAATATGGCTGGGGGGGATTCTAAGCTTTGTGACGTCATATCGGGAAAAAAGGGGCTGTGGGTCTAAGTTCTAACTTTTTGTGACAAAGTATGATGCGGGGGGGGGGGGAAATCGCAAACCTCGCATGACGTCATTTATGGACGCCCTCTTAAGTCGCGAATGGGTGACACCATGAGTTTCCGCCCCGGGTGACACCAACCCTAGCGACGCCCCTAGATGGAACCAGATGGAATCATATTTCCAACTGCCACAGCTTGAGACAACTAAAATTACACAAAAATTTCAAAAAACATCGGCAAATCATTGGCAGATTCAAAAGAAAAGATATCGAGTGGAATTTTTAATGTTTTGTTAGATCAAGCAGTTATGTCATTGACTGCACGTTTTGAGCAAATGGAACGTTATTGCAGTCTTACGGGGATTTCTGCTCAACATATTTTTTTTTTTCAGAATTCGACCACAACGATTGGACGAAATGTTGCATGGATTTGAATTTTGTGCTCCACGATGTATCTGGTTCAGATGATTGATCTAAAGGATTTATGCAGTGATTCGCAAAGGATTTCAAAAATTGTTGGAGATTCGGTTTCGTCTTTCCTTGATGCTTTGTGTTTTATTTGTGATCATTGTTTGAAAACAGCTGTTCAAATTTTTGCTATAGACCTTCGTATAGCATTGACAATTCTTATTACTGTTACATCGGGGGGTGGGGAGAAGTTTTTCAAAATTAAAATTAATTTTTAAAAAAAAAAATTGAAAACGACTATAACGCAAGAAGACCTGAACAGTCTTGTAATAATATTAATATCTATCGAACGAGATATTATCGTCCAGTCCCTGGATTATTCACAATTTATTACAGGCCATGAAAGAACGAAAAGTTGATTTTTGTTGAAGGCTTGTGACATCTGCACGAATATCTAGTGAGCCGGCCCTAATAGGCACAACATTCAACATTGGGTAAAAGTTTCTTTATTTGAGTTTGAAGGCCAATCTTAATTCCAGATATCACAGATGTGCCATCGTATGCCTTTCCTCAACAAAGCCGCCCCCCCTGCCCTATAGCTAAATCCGCCACTGGTTTTAGGCTTAGGTTTACTTTAGGAATTGGTTTAGCTATAATTGTAGGGTTGGGTTTACTGATAGCCTAGTAGGTTTAGAGTTTAGTTTAGGGATATGCTTAGCGTTAGTGTTAGGTTTAGGTGTCTAATTTTTAATTAAAATAGAAAGTTTGCAGTATTTTTAATGACGGTGCCATGTTTGATGAAATGACGTAATATCCAATTCTGCCTTTTCAACTCCTAGATGCACAGAGGCGGTAAGTTTGATTTGATTACTTTTGGGGTAAAATTCTTGACTGAAGGATGCCGAATTTATCGCCCGATTTTTATCCTCCCCTTTCCAAGGTGAGCGAATATATACTTGTATCAATGTTAATTTTCCATCGTTGAGCTTCCATTCATTTTTTCTTCTTCAAATTGTAGCTTTTTTCCACTTTTTTTTCTTTAATCTTTTTTTCTCTCTGAAAAAACCCCTTTTTTTTTAGTCATTTGTACTATTTTTTACACGATGTCAGTCCAGTGCTGCCAGCGACAATTTTGGGAAAAACCTAGACAACATGCACACAAAAAAAAAAAAAAAAAAAAAAAAAAAAAAAACCTGGATCCGAAAGAAAAAACCTAGACATGCTGAAAAATAGACAAAATGATGTCACAAAGCTCCCCCGCTTCGTCAAATATATATTTAAGAAAACGCCTTATTTCTTGTTTGAATTTAAATATGTCTCAAATAATTTAAATTTATTGTCATTCAAGTGTGTATTTAGTGTGTGGCTGCCCTCTAAATATCACAACGCGCGTGAAGCTATTTAAAACGTCATTAAAAAGTTTGGAATCAAATATTTAAGTGAACTTTCATTTAAAGTTGCGCGTTTTCGAAGTGACGTCACAGTTTTTAAACACATCGACCTCCTTATCAAAGATCTCACAAAAGTGTACCCCCCCAAATGCGTTTATTAGTATGTTCTATTATAACTATTTGTAAAATATACATACATCTGCATTTTTTCATTACTTATGTCAACTTCCTTATGAGTCTTATTCGCAATATTATCAGCATTCCTCGAATCATTCTTATTTTATATATTACAGACGCTCCTTTTACACAGAAGATAATTGAGTACTATATTTATTCATTTTTAGGGGCTGTCCATAAATGATGTCACGCGATTTTGGCCTAATTTTTACCACCTCCCCCCCCCCCC
>MUZC01001689.1:24292-36035 GCA_002072015.1 Radix auricularia
GCTACATTTGCTATTAGTTCTGATTTAAGTTATCACCAAAAAAAACATTCTATAGGGAAACCTTATGCATGTGACATTTGTTCTGCTGCTTATTCCCAAAGTCCTCATTTAACAGTGCACAGAAGAACACATACTGGGGAGAAACCTTATAAGTGTGACATTTGTTCTGCTGCTTATTCACAAAGTACTAATTTAACAGTACACAGAAGAACACATACTGGGGAGAAACCTTATAAGTGTGACATTTGTTCTGCTGCTTTTTCATGTCGTTCGAATTTAAATCGACACAAGAGATCACATACTGGAGAGAAGCCTTACAAATGTGACAATTGTTCTGCTGCATTTTCAGATATTTCACATTTAACTGTGCACAGTAGAACACATACTGGAGAGAAACTTTACACATGTGACATTTGTTTTTCTGCATTTTCATGTAGTTCAAATTTAAAAGAACATAGAAGAAGTCATACTGGAGAGAAACCTTACAAATGTGACATTTGTTCTTCTGCTTTTTCATATAGTTCAAATTTAAAACAACACAGAAGAAGACATACTGGAGAGAAACCTTACAAATGTGACATATGTTCTGCTGCTTTTTCATGTAGTTCAAAATTAACTCGACACAAGAGAACACATACTGGAGAGAAACCTTACAAATGTGACATTTGCTATGCTGCTTTTTCATGTAGTTCAAAATTATCTCGACACAAGAGAACACATACTAGATAGAAACCTTACAAATGTGACATTTTTTCTCCTGAATTTTCAAAAAGTTCAAATTTAACTCGACTCAAGAGAACACACACTTGAGAGAAACCTTACAAATGTGATATTTGTTCTGCTGAATTTGTTTTTTTGTTTTTTTACTAATTTAACTCAGCCCATTAAAAAAAATACTATAGAGAAACCTCATCTTTGTGAATTTCGTTGCATTTTTTTTTACTATAACTGAGCGCAGAAGAAGGCATACCACTGAGACTCTTTATAAATTTCAAACATTTATTCAAGAAGTTCTTTATTAACTGAGCTCATACTGAAAAGAAACCTTATAAATTTCAAACATTTTTTCAAGAAGTTCTTTATTAACTGAACACATATTGAAAAGAAACCTTATAAGTCTGATATATGTTCAGCTACTTTTTCATGTAGTTCAAGCTTAACTTGACACAGAACAAAACATTCTTGAGAGAGACTTTAGAAATGTGACAGATGTTCTCCTGCTTTTTCACAAAATTAACTCCACACAGAAGAACACATCCTGAAAAGAAACCTTTGTTGCATATTCATAGAGTTCAAATTTAACTCAACACAAAATAAAAAATCATGAAGAGAAACCTTATGCATGTGACATTATTTTGTTTTTGCACTTTTATAAAGTTCAAATTTATTTCACCACAAAATAACACATACTTGAGAGAGAAACCTTACAATACTATTGTAATATTTGATCTGCTGAATTTTCTACTTCTTTCTATTTAACTCAAAACAAAATAAAACACAGCAGAGAGAAATCTTGCTCATGTGACATTCGTTCTGTTTTCAGATAATTTGACCTAACTGAACACAAAAGAA
Source organism: Radix auricularia (assembly GCA_002072015.1). NCBI lineage: Eukaryota > Metazoa > Mollusca > Gastropoda > Lymnaeidae > Radix > Radix auricularia. The sequence goes on from MUZC01001689.1 coordinate 25,865, forward strand.
CCCATACTTTAGAAAAATCTGAAGTATGTAACATTGACTAACATTTATAACCTTATTTTTGCTTCACTAATTCAAGTTTAACTGAATACAGAATCAGCCAACTGGAGAAAAACTTTCTGTATGTTCCATTTGTGCTCCTTCTTGTTCTTTTAAAATCGACACAAAAGATAAGAACTGAAAAAAATTTATTTGTTCCTCTCATTTCTTTGCTAATAGATTTAAATAATTTAATTTAAAGTTGACACCAAATTGAAACAACGTACGGAATAATTTTTCTAATTGAACATACTAGACTTGAAGACATACCAGCAGTGGCGGATTTAGCTCAGTCTGCTTTGGGGGCCGGGAGAATTTCAGGGGGCGTCGCCAAATTTTACTTATTACCTGCTATTCTGTAACAATAAATCCCGCAGTACTTTGACTCTTCCTAATTCTATTCAGGTGGCTAGTTCTGATATACTGTTCACAACATCGACTAGGAATCTTGGCTACATTATTTCTGACAACATGTATACCAACAACTTCATCAATCACATTTGTCGCTCTGCCTAAAGAACTACTGCCATTCGTCAGATCAGTTCAATCCGTCATTACTTAAAAGATAGTGCAACAAAAACTCTAGTCTGTGCTCTTGTTCTAGCTTGTATTGATTACGGCAAATTCTCTTCTGTCAGGTGCGCCAAAACAATGCATTGAAAAACTACAGAGAGTTCAAAATTCAGCTGCCAGAATAGTTCTAAAGGCAAAAAAAAAAACATGACAAAGTTACTCCACTACTTTACTCACTTCATTGGCTACCCATACAAGCCCGAATTGATTACAAACTGGCAATTCTGTGTCACAACTTCTTTTCTGACTCATGCCCTTCATATCTTACTGAACTTTTGTCGGTCTATTCACCAAATCGTCAGATACGCTCTTCTGCAGATGCACGCATTCTCTGTGCTCCTAAGACAAAAACTAAAACATTTGGCGAAAGGTCATTCTCTTTTTGTGCAGCCAAACAATGGAATTCTCTTCCATTACACATCCGCAGTATTTCAACTGCTAAGTCATTCAAGACTGCACTTGAGACACATCTTTAAAAAAAAATTTTTTTGAAAATTAATGAAACATCTTTATGTGATTAACGTAGCTGATGTGTAACCTATTGTCATTTATGTAGTGAGAATGATATGAAAGTTTCTTTAATTAATATATGTATTGTTATCTCCATGTAAAGCGCTGTGAGCCCGGCTCATTGCTGGGATACAGCCAGGGGCGGATTAAGACTGCACGGGGCCCCTGGCTGCAATCAAACGGGGGCCCTATCCAGCCAGCGTCCCTTAAAATATGATTGCTAACAGCTAATATAAGACTGTAACTAAATATTAATAATGAAAAAAGAAACGAACACGAAGAAATAACTGTTTAAAATGTTCGCCGGTGTGTTAAAAATTGAGTGTGAAAAGAAAAACTTTTACATTCCACAGCTGGAAACCATTTGCATCACAAGCCTATGCCCTTTCCACACGACCAGCGGAGCTTGTCTAAATTGAGAAATTTTAAAAATATAAACTATATTTTATACTATATTCTCTAAGTGAGCCAAGTTTTATAGATTATTAATTAAGAATGTCAGGTCTGAATCGCGCAGTGTTAAGAAGTCGTAAGAAATTTCCCGAATCGTGTTTTTTTAAGCCAAACTTTTTAAAATGGGAATTTAGGAATTTACAAGGATTTTGCCTAACATATGGGAATTTTTTAGATTGACAATTTAAAAGAAAATAATTACATTCTTGGATGAAAATAAAATAAAATAATTTGAAACATGCTCTTTTTCAAATAAGAAATACTTTTTTGTGTTGGTGCGAGGCTCTTTGACGTCATATTTGTTTATTTTTAGCGTGTCTAGATTTTTTATTTCGGATCTAGTTTTTTTTCCTGACGTTTTTGCTAGGTTTTTCCCCAACATTGTCACTGACAGTAGACTGCAGACAGTTTACAGTCAGATTGTGTAAATGTATTACAATTAAATAATATAATTAATTAGTCTGAGCCCGAATCATCATAAAATGTTTGTTACATATAGTAAACAAAATGAGGGGTAGGACTGCAATCAGGCTTATACAAAATTCAATGGAAAAGACGTAACCCATACCTTGTTTACGTCTTTTCCATTGAATTTTGTTACATATAAAGGACCAAATCATTAATAATATGTAAACATATAAAAATCTATGTAACCATGTATGATTGATTCATTATTAATAAATTTCAAAACATTCATTTTTTAAAAATATTTTTATCAATCACAGACAAATTTAAATTACAAGAGAGTCCAAATAACTTTTTTAAACTTCATGATGTTAAAATTTAAAAGTATAATCTATATTTTGGCTTTAGTAGCCAAGTTGTTAAAAACAACGTACAGATTAAATAAAAATTGAAAGTACCCTATTAAAAATTGCCTTAAAAATGCAAAAATATTTATTATTTTTTTAATTTAGAAGTCAAAAGTCATTAAAATGAATGCGAAAGCATTTAATTGAAGTTGCCACTTTTCAGATTTTTCCCCTAATTTTTAATGCATTTCGGAATTTTTAGCCCAATTTGGGAATTTTTTTATTCCTGGTTGGGAAAATCTGGCACTTAAGACTTCGCAACTCTGGAATCGCAATCAGTTTAATAGATAATGTTTATAAATTTATTAAATTTATTATATTTTCAAGGGTTTGTGCAAACATTTGTACACTTTTATTATCTTTACTAATAAAAGGGAAAGCCCTAACTGACTCACTCACTCACTGATTCATCACTAATTCTCCAACTTCCCCTGTAGGTAGAAGCATGAAACTTTGGGAAGTTGTTGGTTACCCTCTCACTAGGAAAATTGGCGAAAAAGAATTTTAAAAATCTCGCTCATGTGGGGCCGGGGGCCCAAAAACTGTTTTTTTCTACATCACTAATTCTCCAAGTTACCGTGTAGGTAGAAACATGAAACTATAGGATGTTGTTGGGTACGCAATAACGACAATATTTGTTGAAAAAGAATTTTAAAAATCTCCCTCATGTGGGGCAGAGGGCCCCAAAAGTTTTTTTCTTATATGGTCCCTTTAAAAATTGAAAGTCGGCAATTTTCCTATTTTCCGTGTAGGTAGAAGCATGAAACTTTGGGAAGTTATTGGGTACCCTCTAATTACAAAATTGACGAAAAAGAATTTTTTAAACCTCGCTCATGTGGGGCAGGGGGCCAAAAATCTGTTCTTAACTTCATTACTAATTCTTCAACTTCCCGTGTAGGTAGAAGCGTGAAACTTTGGAAAGTTGTTGGATGTCCAAAAACAACTAAATTGGCGAATAAGATTTTTAAAAATCTAGATGAAGTTGGGCTGGGGGCCCAAAAAGTTTTTTCATAATATGGGCTCTATAAAAATTGAAAATCACCAATTTTCCTATTTGCCATATGGGTAAAAATATGAAACTTTGGAAATGGTTTAAGTACACGCTCTCGGCGCATTTTGGCCAAAACAAATTTTAAAACTAACTCTCATGGGGGGCCGGGAGCCCAAATATATTTTCTCTTACATTAAAAACCGACTCATCACTAATTCTCCACTTTTCGGTGTAGTTAGGAGCATGGAATTTTGGGAAGTTGTTTGAAACCCTCTCACGACGAAAACTGGCGAAAAAGAGTTTTTAAAATCTTGCTCATGTGGGGCCGGGGACCCAAAATATTTTTGTTCCTAATATGGGCTTAATAAAAATGGAAAATCACCAATTTTCTTATTTCCCGTGTAGTTAGAAGCATGAAACCTTGGAAATTTTTTGAGTACATGTTTCCTACGATTATTTTGACCAAATTTTTTTTTTAATTTCTTACTCATGGGGGCCGGGGCCCCAAAAAACTTTTTTCCTAATATGAGCTATATAAAAATTGAAAATCACTAATTCTCCTTTTCCCTGTATAGGTAGATGATTGAAACTGTGTACAAAATATTGAGTACACGCTCCCAACGTAATTTTTCAAAAATTAATGTAAAACTCCCTCTCATGGGTGTCCGGGGGCCCAAATATAGTTTTTGTTATATTAAAAATCGACTCATCACTAATTTTTCAAATTTTTCGAGTAGGTTGGAGCATGAAACTTTGGAAAATTGTTATGTAACCTCTCACAACGAAAGTTGTTGTAAAAGATTTTTGAAATACACACTCATGAGGGCTGGGGCCCCAAAAACGTTTTTTCTCTTATGTGAGCTATATAAAAATTGAAAATCAATAATTCTCTTACTTACTGAATAGGTTAGGCGTGCAACGTTGGGGGGTAGTTAAATACACTTCCACGATGGTAGCAGGTGAAAACATAGTTAAAATATCCCTTACTGGGGACCTGGGGCCCAAGTATAGTTTTTAATTCACTCACTCATCAATCATCACTAATTCTCTAACTTTCGGTGTATGCAGGAGCATTAAAATGACTTTTAATGAAGTTACACATCATGTTCCTACAGGACTATTATAACTGCCCAAATACTTACTATTTTTTTATAATTAAATAGATATTTATTAATGTGTTACTACAGAAAAAGATTCATCAATTTAAAAAAATTACATTTTCAAATCTTCACATCTATAGTCTTTTCAAGAAAAAAGTTATTAAAACTGTTTAAATTCACCAACATTAAGAACAATTATTTTTTGTCGTACATTAAATAAGACATTTGAAAATTTTATTATTTTAAAATCTCCCAGTAAACTCCTGTGATGTTAACAGGCTTAAATGCATTTAATTTATCAGTAACTGGGGACCGGAGGCCCAAATGTAGTTTATGTATTATACTATAACTGATCATCACTAATTCTGTAATTGTCAGTTAGTTAATTTTTTTTCACTGGACCACAAAAGACAGACAACAAACACGGTGAATTTAATATATTTAGAAAATCTATCATGATCTAGATTAAATTTTAAAATCAATTTGTGTTTTGAATTGGTATAACGCAGGTTTTCAACGCCAACTAAAAACCTAATCCACCGCAGCAAAGCGCGGGTAAATTGCTAGTAAAATATAAAAAGTTTGGGGGCCCCAAATCGTCGGGGGCCCGTGGCTTTAGCCCGCTCAGCCCCCCCCCCTTAATCCGCCATAGGATACAGCGCTATATCAATTATCATTTTATTATTATTATTATCATCATTCCGCAAACACAAATTATTAGCGTACTAATTTAGTAAATTTTCCAAATCATCCAACAAGTCAAATAGAATCAACAATATAAACAGACATGTTTTAAAATTGGTGACGTAAATTCATTTCAATCGTAGATTTATTTTAATCTAATAAAGAAACTTAGTTTATACGAATTCATAGAGAGCCCTGCGCTCTAATTTGATTCATATCTACATGATTTCATTGAAGCAAAACGATTTATCGTTGATTCAAAGCCAACTTTCTCATCTAGATCACGTTCATTTGAAATTAATAACAATTCAGACAGACGCTCGTGTGTCAACTGTCATTGTTGAGCGCAAATAATTTTTGATGATTTTCAATCACTGCTAACAGAAAGATTCAAGTTCAAGTAAATGTTATAGAGTTTTGACAAATTATGGAGACCTGATGCTTTTTGTTTTTCAGTCAAGAATGGCAAACCTCTTTTAGTTTTAGTTCACTACATAGTGATGGGCGTATTGATGCATACAAATCTTTGAAAGTATAATATTCAAGGTTAATGTCGTGTTTGTTAATTTTCGCACAAACTTCGAAAGGATTCTTTATTTTTCCGACGGATCATTACAATAGAAATAAATAAATGTGCCTCGAAAGTCATTAAATCGATCATCTATTTCTGTTACAAGTGCATCCAAGATAGTGAAGTACGATTCAGATTTAAAGCTTTTTGGATCATGAGGCCTTTCATCTCGTTCACCTGTCAATGTCATACATTTCTTTTTTGTAATTAGCTTTTCTTTAAATTTTGTTTTCAAAATCTAGTTTGGAACGATTTTCGTTAATAAATGATTTGATATATAGATCTACTTTCAGTTTGAGAATTTCAAAATCTTTATCGCTTCTCATTTTAACAAACTTATTTCTTCCAACATCTATCAATTATCAATTGTTTTACAAATGCAATGCCAATGCTCTTGCGCACTGCAAGTAGTTATATAACACGAAGATATTATAAAACAACTTTTGTACAAATAGCATCAGAAAAAACGAAAGAATATTTTGTTATTAAAACAGATAGTCCTATAGCCTCTGATTTTACACTTTCTTTATATTCTGTTGATTCCATTGAATGTATATCTTCTAGAGTGGCTAGAACAGCAGAAAGTGATCCAACAATTCCATCAACTGCATGCTTACGGCTTGCCCATCTGTATCAGAAAGTCATTTCAGAACATCTACTGTTGATTCATATTGAGATTTATGATGCTCTTTAAGAGTATGTAGACGTTGTAAGCTAGACGTAAAGAATGCATACAACCTTTCAGCTGTGCCGAAAAACAACTGCACATCACTGTTTACAGACATTGCTTCGATAGTATTTAATAGTATTAATAGTAATTAAAGTCAAAACATGGGAAAAACAATCAACATAGATGGCATTGGGTGAAAGTTTCTTTATTTGAGTTTTAAGGCCACTCTTAATTATTTCAGACATTACAGATGTGCCATCGTATGCCTTTCCTCAACAAAATGTGATATCAATGTTTCCTTTTTGTAATTTGTAGTTACTTTAAAATCTTCTCAGCACATGTGGCAACATTGCCGTTTTCCAAAGTATAAAAGCATGCCCGGATCAAGCCATCTTGTTGCCCTAGGCACAAACACATATGGGTGCTCCCTTCTGCCTCTGGCCCAGATCCTCCAATGACCGCTGGAATGTTCAATATTATGCACACAAAGATTTACATCTGGCAATGCTTTTGAGTACATCAGTAGCGTTAATTGTGCACAAGTCTGCCTCATTCATCAGCAGAGACAAGGAACCATCTCTTGTTTCATCTACTTTGACTTTTTTATACGGTGTAACCATTAATTTTATATGCGCAAGGCGATTTTTACATTTGGAAAATCACACTTGATGTTGTCTCTATCACTTTGTGTAATTCAGCATGCCTGGGTGCGTTGCATTAAGATTTTTGATGCAAGAAACTTGTTAAGAATATATGAGTGGAACTTTTGTAGTTCAGTATGTAGATTATTGCACAGATCTTCAGGATAAGCATTTATTACTCCTTGAAAACACTGAGATGTTTATGGTACATCGACCAAACAAGAAAATCGAACTGCTTTAGCATGATATAACCATCTTTGTCTACTCATCTCTGCCTCAAGTTTGTCAACAATGGCATAGAAAATAGATATATGAAATTTTTCTCTGACATTCAGAGATACCTCAGGGGCATCGCCATCTATGAACACTTTCTTTTACGATTACGGGTCAAAGTTGACCTGGTATTATTTCTTTTCAAGCTTCTTCAAGCCTTTCCAATTCATTCCTAGATTCAGGCAAGTGATCTGCTAGTGAAGAATACAAATCAGCACACTCATTAAAGTTCACGTGCTCATTTTGTAGAGCTTGACTGATCCTATGAAAATGTTGTAATTAAAATGTAATGCTTCTTCCCAAAAGACAAGCATGAGAGAAAATTATAATTCTTGTATCTTCTTTGCTATGTTTTCTGCTTCTCTTCTGGAGTCGCCCTTCTGTGACTGGTCTTTTTTGAACCTGAAAATATTATAAAGCTTTTATAATCTTAAGATGAGACTTAAAAGTATGTGTGCCTCGATTTTACATTTGCAATTGGCCTATGTCATGTTGATTACGCATGGCTACTGAGACAATATACACATTTTCTTGAGGACTTGTGCCCCCAAACACTTGGTGCCCTAGGCTCGTATCTTGTTTGCCAAATGGTTAATCTAGGCCTGTATAAAAGCCTATAAATCTTTCCACAACTTGTCCTGATATTAAAACTGAACGTAAAGAAAGTGACATCTGATCAATTTTAGATATATCAACGATTTAATCAATAACAAAAGAAAGGAATTGAGCAGAATTAACTTCATTATCAATTATCGCCGATAAATCAGATGCAAGTAATTGAATTAAATCAAGTTGCACATCATGACTTAAATATAGATCATTTTTCTTTTCAAACTTTAGATGACTGTCTAAAGTGAAATCATATTTGACAAATAAAGATTACGTTTCACGTAAATGACAAGTATTTCTACAACTACGATCACCAATGCAAGAATGTTATCTGTGTCCTCTGAATGGCAAACCTTGTTTTGCTAAGAACAAGGTCACTTCTATCATTCATCTCAACACTTCTCTATTCTCTTCCTCTTGACGACGCTCCTGATTGACCAACCCAGTTATTACATGTTTGAAATACGATATTTAGCAAGCAAATACTGTCGTATTGCAGTTTAGTGTTGATTAGAAGTTTCGTGTTTAGCAATCTTTTTTTCTGCTCTAGTGACAGCTTTTTAGTGTTCACTGAGCTGAGGGTGTCTTAAATGGGGGGGGGGGGGGGGGGGGTTGCGCCATTTTAGACCCAACAAGCCACCCCCTGCCCTATAGCTAAATCTGCCACTGGTTTTAGTTTTAGGCTTAGGTTTACTTTAGGAATTGGTTTAGCTATAATTGTAGGGTTGGGTTTAGGGATAGTAGGGTTAGAGTTTAGTTTAGGGACAGGCTTAGCGTTAGTGTTAGGTTTAGGTGTCTAATTTTTAATTAAAATAGAAAGTTTGCAGTATTTTTAATGACGTTGGCATGTTTGATGAAATGACGTAATATCCCATTCTGCCTTTTCAACTCCTAGATGCACAGAGGCGGTAAGTTTGATTTGATTCATTTTGGGGTAAAATTCTTGACTTAGGGATGCCGATTTTATCGCCCGATTTTTATCCTCCCCTTTCCGAGGTGAGCGAATATATACTTGTATCAATGTTAATTTTCCATTCTTGAGCTTCCATTCATTTTTTCTTCTTCAAATTTTAGCTTTTTTTTTTTTTTCATTTTTTCCCCCTCAATCTTTTCTCTCTGAAATGAAAAAAAACACTATTTTTCGTCATTTATCATTTGTAATATTTTTTGTTACGAAGTGGCTATTTGAATTTGGACCTGGGTCTCAATAGCCTATGACCGCTATTCGGACCCGCAAGGCTTAGTAAGCGATAATTTTATAAAGTTTACTTTATAAATTTTAAAAGACCAATGGCGTTCGAGTCTTCCTGGTCTCATTCTCATCGTTAGTGCGATGGATAGCTGGTAATTATGTCTGACGTTCGGTTTTCGGTTGAGGAATCTTTTTATTTATATTTTTTTTTATTTTAAAAATTTTGTTTGTTTGTTCGTTTGTTGTTTTGTTTTTTTTTTTTTTTTTTTTTTTTGGTTTCTTTGTTTGTTTTTTTGTGTGTTTGTTACATGAATTAATTTTTAATATTTTGTTCGTGATTTAGGTTTAAGGATATGTTTTAGGGTGTGTGTTAGGTTTAGTGATATGTTTTAGGGTGTATGTTGGGTTTAGTGATAGGTTTTAGGGGTGGGTTAGGTTTAGTGATAGGTTTTAGGGTGTGGATTAGGTTTAGCGATGAAATTAACAACATAACTTTAATGACTAGCCATACTAATACTAGTACTAGTACATTTTACTAGGCTCTGTAATATATTGGGATTATTCTTAGGGGAACTCACTCTTGTATTACTGTAGTTTTATATTGTTTGAGTGATGTCCCTTGTTCATGTTTATGCTCTTCAGTCAGAAAGTTAGAATAAAGACGAGGCGAAACACCAAATGTCTCCATCGTTCGTTGTCTAAATTAATACCACTCCAATCCACTTCATTGGCGACGAGGATTAATCATCCATTAAAAAAGAGCATATGCTTACTGAAGAAGAAGCTTGATAGAGCATATTTGATAAGTATTTGTAAAATCATGGCTCTATATGGCCAGATTAGAGAATTTAATTCGGATGATGAAACCATTCATAATTATATAGATAGGTTAAATTTCTATCTTGAAGCCAACGACGTGACGATGGAAGCCAAAAAGAGAGCTGTTTTGTTAACAGTCATAGGGCTTCAACAATTTAGGCTATTAAAGGACTTATGTGCACCATCTAGTCCAGCTACCAAGAGCTTTAACGAGCTGAGCAAACTCCTCACAAATCA
>MUZC01001690.1:20959-50100 GCA_002072015.1 Radix auricularia
TCTGTTGTATAAATATTGTTTTTACATCTTACAATCAAAGATTTTTAGGTCATCCCATCTTGGTCAAAAATTATTTTAAAACTCTGAGTATTTCCCTACCATAGAAAATAGGTTAAATCCATTGCTACACTTTCATTGACATGAAAATAGAAGATACACATTAAGATTTCACCATATATAGGGAGCAAGAAATTTATGTACAGAAGCAGTGTATGATATTTTAAAATGTATATTTGTGTTTAACCCATAAACTTTAATTTTACAAATATATTTGTGTTATAACCAATACAGTTTAAGTTTTAAATGTATAGTTGTGTTATAACCAATAGATTTTAAGTTTTAAATGTATGTTTATGTTATAACCAATAAAGTTAAAGTTTTAAATGTATATTTGTGTTATAACAAATAGATTTTAAGTTTTAAATGTATAGTTGTGTTATAACAAAAAACTTTAAGTTTTAAATGTATATTTGTGTTATAACCAAAAACTTTAAGTTTTAAATGTTTCTTTGTGTTATAGCCAAAAACTTTAAGTTTTAAATGTATATGTGCGTATTAATCAATAAAGTTAAAGTTTTAAGTGTATATATTTGTTATGACCAAAAACTTTAAGTTTTAAATGTATATTTGTGTTATAACCAAAAAGTCTAAGTTTTAAATGTATATGCGTGTTATAACCAAAAAGTTTAAGTTTTAAATGTATATTTGTGTTATAACCAAAATGTTTAAGTTTTAAATGTATATGTGTGTTATAATCAACAAAGTTAAAGTTTTAAATGTATTAATATGATGAGTATCACACTTTGGTAAAGAGTAAATGTATTAATAACTCATAAGATTAAATATATTAAAAATATGATAATAGAATTATTATTTCTAATAAAAACATACATCTTATGAATGTGTATAATAAGTTACAGAATTTCACGAAGACATAAAAATTAACAAAGAATGCACAGATATTCTATAGATAAATTCGTGTTTGTTACGATAGTGAATCCCGAAGACAACATGCTAATTTTTATACACACACTCACACACTCACACACACAGTTAAGCGAAGACTCTCACACACAAGCTTACATACAAACGCACACACACACACACACAGTTAAGCGAAGACTCTCACACACAAGCTTACATACAAACTCACACACACACACACACACAGTTAAGCGAAGACACACACACTCACACACACAGTTAAGCGAAGACTCTCACACTCACACACACAGTTAAGCGAAGACTCTCACACACAAACTTACATACAAACTCACACACTCACACACACAGTTAAGCAAAGACTCTCACACACACACACACAGTTAAGCGAAGACTCTCACACACAAACTTACATACAAACTCACACACTCACACACACAGTTAAGCGAAGACTCTCACACACAAACTTACATACAAACTCACACACACACACACAGTTAAGCGAAGACTCACACACTCACACACACAGTTAAGCGAAGACTCTCACACACAAACTTACATACAAACTCACACACTCACACTCACACAGTTAAGCGAAGACTCTCACACACAAACTTACATACAAACTCACACACTCACACACACAGTTAAGCAAAGACTCTCACAAACAAACTTACATACAAACTCACACACACGCACACACAGTTAAGCAAAGACTCTCACACACAAACTTACATACAAACTCACACACACGCACACACAGTTAAGCAAAGACTCTCACACACAAACTTACATACAAACTCACACACTCACACACACAGTTAAGCAAAGACTCTCACACACAAACTTACATACAAACTCACACACTCACACACACAGTTAAGCAAAGACACTCACACACACACTTACATACAAACTCACACACTCACACACACAGTTAAGCAAAGATTCACACACTCACACACAAACTTACATACAAACTCACACACTCACACACACAGTTAAGCAAAGATTCACACACTAACACACAAACTTACATACAAACTCACACACTCACACACACAGTTAAGCAAAGATTCACACACTCACACACAAACTTATATACAAACTCACACACTCACACACACAGTTAAGCAAAGACTCTCACACTCACACACAAACTTACATACAAACTCACACACAATAACACACTTACACACAAATTCACACTCACAATCACAAACACATTTACATACTAATTTACACATACACTCACACACACAAGCACACACAAAAGCACATACAACACAAACAAACACACATACAAAAACATACATTCAAACACACAAAAAACGCATACACACAAATACTCATGTTTATATTTCAAATAAATGTTTGTTCGTTTGTTTTATGCCAAGTCTTACCTGGCATCGTTTATATAATTATGTCATTGATTGTGTGTGTACTTTTTGAAAGAATCTTTAGAAAATAATTACAAAATTATCATCTTTCTATAATAAAAATATGGTTTCTTTATTTATGTTATTCAAATATAACATTATAGTGTAAGTATATTTTTATTTACATGTTTCTTTCATTAGGACAAGTTAAAAGAAAAGGAAAAACAAATCTTTTAAATTAAATCCTGTGTTATTACCACATAAAATGTGCATTAAAATTTGATGTCCCATAAACTCCACACCTCAAAGAACTCTTACTGACTAGTAAATAAGTCCCGTGTTATTACCACATAAAATGTGCCATTAAAATTTGATGTTCCCTAAACTCCGCACCTCAAAGAACTCTTACTGACTAGTAAATAAGTCCCGTGTTATTACCACATAAAATGTGCCATTAAAATTTGATGTCCCGTAAACTCCGCACCTCAAAGAACTCTTACTGACTAGTAAATAAATCCCGTGTTATTACCACATAAAATGTGCATTAAAATTTGATGTTCCGTAAACTCCGCACCTCAAAGAACTCTTACTGACTAGTAAATAAGATACACAATTTGATAAAACACAATCAGTACATTAATTTCTAGACTAAAATTTTTAACCATATAGACTAAAAGATTTTAAACTTATTTATGTACACATCAATGAAAAATATTCTTATATTTGTGTTGCTTTAATGTTACTTTGAATGTGACATAATGATGTATGCACATGTAAAATGTCTAGCACAAATTGTATCATTAAATAAAATTAACATCAAATCATGAAAACAATGGAATGCATTCATTTACTTAAAATATACGCTTTTCTGACAAGTTAACTGATACTGTATATGAACGACTAGATTTTATGTGAAATGAAACAGATTTATTTTATCAATGAGGCCTACCACTTGACATCGTTCCCTTTACAAATGATACCCATCACTAAGCGGCTGGATAGTAATAATAATAATAATAAAATGATGATTTATATAGCGCTGTATCCCAGCAAGGAGCCAGGCTCACAGCACTTTACATGGAAACAAAAATACATATATAAATAAAAAGAAACATTCATAGCATATTAACTACATAAATAACAATACTGTGTGGAATCCTCATAGCCGTGGCCTGCCAACAGACCGGATTGGTCTATGGACCTTATATGTTTCTGTATAGAAGTAGCGTCTGTGTAGATAGGTCATTAGACAAGACACTATTCTAATGAAAACGTAAAGTTTTCTTTTTATAAAAATAATAATAATAAGTGGTTTATAAGTTTTTAGATAGTTGTAGAAATAATAAAACAGTTATTTATAATGACATTAAATATTAGATTAAACATAGCGTTTGAAGCAATCTAGGAGTTGTTTCCTTAAAAATGATTTTTTATTTCTTCCTATTTTATTACAAGTTGATGTATGCTTGTGATTCTGTCAATAATGGGCTGAGAGAGACTACAAGAGAGACGAGGCAATAAGAACATGTAGGATGGCAATCTATAGAACTTTAAATGTTTTAGATAAAATAAAAACCTTTAGGGTTTAAACAGTAGTTATATTAATTAAGATAGAATCAGGAAGATTTAAAAACATAGAGTCAAATTAAAGCATTTTTACTTTACAGCTTGTAAAAGACTTGGCATTTGATTCAGAAAAACTGTAGAAATTTTTCTTTAAAAAAAATAATAATTTCTTACAATAATTGTAAAATAGCGTTGTTTAGCTGATATTCTTGGTAATTTATTTTTATAAATATTAGATCTATACTAAATACCTAGTTGTAAAGTTGCGTTTTATTTATAGTGACTTAATTCTTATTACTTAACGTCTCAATAAATGTCTGTTGATTCTGTTAAATCAGGTCAGAAATTTAAATCAACTTGTGCTGTAAATATATTGTAACGTTTATAGACAAGAATCTAATGACTTTTAGTTATGTTGTTAAAATTACTTTTACTGAACATACATTTCGTCATTGGCGACAAACCGTTGACGTCACAAATGGGTGCGGCATGTTTGGACAGCACCGGGTAACACCATCAAAAGCGGTGACACTAACAAACGCATCTATAAATCCCGTCATGTTGCAGTATTCCATGGCTCCTTAATTTTTGGGAACACAGAGAATCTGTTCTGATATGGAAACAATAATGAAGAAACAACTTTTTGATCACGTATGTACGTCAAGATAAAAAGTAATAATAATAAGATACAAAATATGTAAATAACAGAATATTTTAAGTATTAATAAATTGGAAAAAGACCTTTCTAGAAATAGTTTTCTTAAATTTATATTACATTTTATCAATGAAATTAGTTTTACAAGATTAAAATTTTGTGCAATTCATCGGTCAGGTGATCGTTAATTTCCGACCCCCTAATTTACTTATTTTATCGGGATAGATTTACATGTTTACATCCCCTCATAAAATTGTTTGGCATATAAACTTACTTTTAATAAAATGTTCATATAATTTTAAATTACATTTGTAAATCAAGTTACAAATTCATTTGGCATCTTAAGTTACTCTTAATTGAATGTTCATAAAATTTTTAATTAATTACAGTTACATTGTACACCAGTGATGGCGAACAAACGAAACGTATATAACATTTGGAAGGCAAAGATTCCTTAGCCGTCAAGCGACTAAAATGGTTTTTTCCTTAATCAATACGTAGNATTTTATCAATCAAATTAGTTTTACAAGATTAAAATTTTGTGCAATTCATCGGTCAGGTGATCGTTAATTTCCGACCCCCTAGTTTACTTATTTTATCGGGATAGATTTACATGTTTACATCCCCTCATAAAATTGTTTGGCATATAAACTTACTTTTAATAAAATGTTCATATAATTTTAAATTACATTTGTACATCAAGTTACAAATCAATTGGCATCTTAAGTTACTCTTAATTGAATGTTCATAAAATTTTTAATTAATTACAGTTACATTGTACACCAGTGATGGCGAACAAACGACACGTATATAACATTTGGAAGGCAAATATTCCTTAGCCGTCAAGCGACTAAACTGGTTTATTCCTTAATCAATGTGTAGAAAAGATTCTTTAAAAATGAATACGTGTTTTAGTCATCTGCTTGTCAAAATTTTAGTTTGGTGGTCAGGTAGGAGTTTTACCGTTGCAGATTGAGCCCCCACATAGCCTACATACTACAAACGTTTAGCATTAATTCAATTAATTTATGCAACAACATTAGAAAAGAAAAGTCACTTGTCTTTCACATGTCTTCAGCGATTTTTATGACCATAGTCGGTAACTAATTTTCATTACCAAACTACTTTCTTTATGATCATAGTCGGTAACTAATTTTCATTACCAAACTACGTTCTTTATGATCATAGTCGGTAACTAACTCTCATTACCAAACTACGTTCTTTATTACCATAGTCGGTTACTAATTTTCATTACCAAACTACGTTCTTCATCGCTAAGTGCTGGAACTATAGATTCTTTTGTGACATGTCGCTTGAAAATAAAAAATGTAAAATTTGTGGATACTTTTATCAATAATTTTTTTTTTCTAATCCAAATTATTTTCGTTGTGACTTTATTAGTGACTAAGTCAATTTAAATAATTTGCATTTATTTGTATGTTAAAGTACCCAACCTTATGAGACATTGTAAATAAAAAAATACTATAAAATAGAGACTTGATTGTGTTTTATTCGGATTTAGTGTTAACTGGGTGAGTGGGGGGGGGCGAAAATCATTACATTTGAAAGTTATTGTATCCCTAATTATAGAGATCGAAGTCAGTGGCATGCCACTTACATAAATAAAAATGGCAAATCGGAAGAGATATGTTGACATAGTTAAATATTCGTATGGATTAAACTTAATATATTAAAGGTATAGTTCCCACAACTATCAATAATTATAATCATCAAAATGTGTTATTAATTTGATCTTTATTTCATCTAAACTTCAGTTTAAATTACTAGAAAAAATTGATTTTTAACAAATTTTAACTAATAAAAGTTTATAAAAATGCCTCACGGTATGCTTAATAAAATTAAATGATGTTAAAGAAATTAAAATTCTTGTCTTCGAAACTAAATTATCTCAAGAACAAAAAAATGTTAACATATATTTGCACCGATGCTTTTTGGTGCAGAGATTATTAACATTAACACAAAAGTGCAACTAAGATTGTACACTAAAATTTTATTTTAAGATCTAATGTTCTTTCTAATTGACAAAATCAAGCAATATTTCAACACCAAGATCTTTAGTTCAAAATATTCCTGTAGTAAATAAAATATAGAAAAATGCAAATATATGTTCAGTAAAAATTTAAGCCAGAATAAACTTTTGTTGCCTTAACACATATCAACATATTTGAAGTAGATTAAGACTGTTTATTTCTTGATTAAACAAAAGCTTAATTTTGACGTCATAGTCTCTTGTGAAAACATGTGTTTATAGGAATGATGTAATATCATGTTCTACTTTTCAAACACCAACTATTCACTAGCAAACAGGCCAACCCAGACATAACTATTTTATTAGATTGTAGGGCGACTAAACACTACATCACTAGCCAACAGGCCAACACATCCTTGAAGATATTGTTAGATTGTAGGGCCACTAAACACTATATCTCTAGCCATCATGTTAGCACACACCTGAAGATATTATTAAATTGTAGGGCCACTAAACACTACAAAACTAGCCAACAGGTTAAAACAAGTTAAGATATCATTAGATTGTAGGGCCACTAAACACTATATCTCTAGCCATCATGTTAGCACACACCTGAAGATATTATTAGATTGTAGGGCCACTAAACACTACAAAACTAGCCAACATGTTAACACACACGTAAAGATATTATTAGATTGTAGGGCCACTAAACACTATATCACCAGCCAACAGGTTAACACACACGTGAAGATATTATTAGATTGTAGAAAGCAATTTTCAATTAAACTCTTGCTATAACCAATAAAGTTTTATGTTTTAAATGTCTTTAGGTAAGTGTGGCGATAAAAGATGTGTTTCTTGTACTTTGGTTCGTTGTTTAGGGATAATAGATAATGATTATAATTAATACATTCTCGCCTACAAGGATACAACTTTAGTGATCTCACAATTGATTACAACAAACAAGAATAGTGTAAAGTTAAACGAAATACAAGTTTATTTACACTATATACATTATGTTGAGAAATATTCATTAATTGATATATGTTAAAGTCATCAGACTTATTTGAAACGTACTCTGATTCTAAACAATGAATTTTAATCTAATTCAAATCTTTCATAATTAAGTATTAAAGTAAGCTTTTAACTATTCCCTATAATAATGATTTCATCATTAGGCTTCAGCCCTATACTAATGTTCAATGGTATGGTACTTAAAGATAAATCTTGTCCTTGCGAGGCGCTGTAGTTGATATATTAGCTGATGTCCCTGATGAGTGGTTCTGGTCCGTCCTCGGTGGTGCTGAACCGCGGGTCAGGCTGATTCCACTGTTGAGTCACGGTGTAAATACCTTCCTGCTGGACTTCACTGTATCAACACAAAATAAACCTTTTGAAGGGTTTGAATTTTAACCTATGAATATAAGTGACTTCCGAAAACGCGGAGTTTCCAGGCTTCGATTAGCACGAGTGTAATCGTGGCTGATCGGCTTCGATCTCTCCTGGGGATGGCGGATCGGCATCAGTCGGGTACTGGTATGTACGCCGCTGGATGTAGAGGGTCTATCCGGAGATGACCGTCTCTAGACTTGTTGCACTGTTGCGATATTCTCCTCTGGCACCGGTCGTAGATGATGAATGAATCTTGGCGTCCCGGTAACCAGGGACCAGATGCTATAAAACAAGGTACAACCTTTAGTAGTTTACCCGTTATATACTATTAGTTGTCCCTCATTTGACATCCGAGCCTTCAGAGCAAGGTGTCAAAAGGGAATCAAAGTATTCATAAAATAGTACAAGATAATGGTAAATAATACATCAAATCATTATTATTAAGATTGTATATTACCCATTGTTAATAATAAAATAGCAATAATCTCAATTTTCATATATATATGCGTTACTGATGCACACATATTAAACAATAGTTAATCTATTAATTGATTTAATCCATTGACAAATGGAAACTGGTGTTGTATCACATACAACGATAGTAAATATAGAATACCTAACGGCATTCTTATGGTTATTTAACCGATTCAAATAAATTCAACATATAATAAATGATTAAGCATTTAATTATAAAACTATTAATTTGGCATAGAACAATATTATGACAGTGTATTAGTCGATAATTGAGGTCGTTCTTACTTTATCTGGATTTTGGAATGTTTAGTTCCTTGAGGGTTACAATCCGAGTGAATATACAACAGTTGATGTTATCACCTCAACAGACGAAAAATGGAGATTGGTTCATCTCTCACACTTCTTAGATGACAGTTAATATGCGCATTCAACTATTCCACCTCACGGCGCAAAATGGTGCGCCTTTAGAGATATTTCCTTTTCTTGTTTAGTTGTTGCTGTGCAGTGAGGAATTGCACGTTCATAAATTTCGTCACAGTAAGGAACAACGAAATTTCACTAAATATATTATTAATTACTAATAAGGTCAATAATATTGAAAAGTGTCATCACTGGCATACACATTTTTTTATTTCTAACACAGAAATGTGATATGTAAGTGTATAATTAGTTTCAAAATTTTTAAAAATAACAACTTACAAATGAACAAAGAATGCACACGTGTTCTACGGATAATCTCATGTTTACAACGATAGTTAATCAAATGAATATAATTAAAAATCCAATATGCTATTTTATACATACACATTAACCCGCAAATTATCATACGCCAAACTGAAGCGCCAAAATGTCCAGCGCCGAAACAGTGGCACTAGAACATACTTTTTTGAAAAAAAACAGATTAGAAACTTTGATAAACTCTAAACGTTCAAATCAACAAAATAGAAGTTATATTGATAAAACTGTGATTGCTTATAGTAAAAAATCAAAGGATTTTACCGAATATTTGTTTAGGTTTTTTTGAAGGGGGGGGGGGTTGGAGGGGGAGAGGGTAAGTCGTATAAATGATCTAACATGTCAAATTTTGATTTCTAAAGACCTTTTCAATTGTAACTGTAGACTCGTTGTCACTGAGGGTGATTCAATGCTTTGTTTGTAAAGATGAATTAATTGGACGATCATTGATGAAATTATCAACATGTCTATACTTAGCACAAATAGATTTAAAGTCTTAAATAATTATTTTACTCGCCGGACTACCTTCCCTAATAATACATTAGGTAAATGTGACAGTTTGTAAATAAGCATACAGGCATTCCAACCAGGCTGTTCGTTTTTTAATCATTGCTTCAATATCATCCGTGCAAACACCGACACGGCGATACTATTGGCTACCATATAGCTAGTTAACACCATCCATGCAAACACCGACATGGCGATACTATTGGCTACCATATAGCTAGTTAACACCATCCGTGCAAACACCGACATGCCGATACTATTGGCTACCATATAGCTAGTTAACACCATCCGTGCAAACACCGACACAGCGATACTATTTGCTACCATATAGCTAGTTAACACCATCCGTGCAAACACCGACGTGCCGATACTATTTGCTACCATAAAGCTAGTTAACATGGAAAGTAAAAACCTCATCACTATTTGTCCAGCTAAGAAAAAAGTTATTAGAAACAAAAAATATTCCTTAACTTCATCTGTCCACACTTAACGGACTAAAGCTTTTAATCGTTACTGTCCAATTGAATAACAAATTATCTTAAACTTGCATACTTGAAATCAATGTTTGCCTAACTACAGCTGCTGATAAAAAATACTGTGAATTGTTTTACTACACAGCACTGGAGATATCATTAAAGTTTTCGTGGTGAGCAATAAATTTATTTACATAAGCAGCGTATTATATTTAAAAAAATATATTTATGAAGTTTATTTTTTTTAAATATTTAGATGTGGACAAAAAGAGTTTCATAAAATAATTTATTAATCCTAATCCTTATAAAAATAAGAGCACAAGATTACAAAATATATGTTTTCAATGTAAGCTGATAATGTATATGAATTTATATAATAAGTTAACATAAACATAAACGTTAACAAAGAATGCGTACATATTCAGACGATTAACAAACATTTGCAATGATAGTATATAGATATAAAAATATGAAGAGGTCCACATACTGTTTTATACGCACACAAACACACACACACACACACATATATATATATATATATATATATATGCACACACGCATACACACACACTTACACAAACACAATACACAAACATAAACATGTAAAATAAATTTATATTTATGTGTTCAATATCATGCTTTAATTTCTACTAAGGATGTTAATGTTTTTTTTTATATTATTTTTTTATTCTATGCGTGTCATTTATTTTAATAATCTTTATAAAATCATTACGAATTTAACAACAGTGTATAGAACATATTGTCTGTAGTTATTTATTCTATTCAAATATAACAATTCAATGCAAGTATATTTTCAAATACTTGGCTAAAAATATAAAGTCTAGATTCTAGTTCAGATAAAATGACATAACGTTTTATTACAGAACATTGTAGTAACAAATTAAAGGTGTATTAAAATGGGATTTCCCGTAAGCTTTGCACCGAAAAGAACCTTTGCCGACATGTTAAAATAGCACACTATATGTGCTAAATAAGTTGCGGATATTTTTATTATTGAATCTAGATGTAGTCTACATGTAAACGTGTAATTTATGAGATTAGTTAATATTTTTGTGTTGCTTAAGACGGGATATGACAAAGTATGAAGGAAAAAAAAACTAGAACATCAATATATTAAACGTTTTTTTAAAATGTAAATTAGAATAAAATATGCAAACACACATTTTCAAGAACAGCTATCATTAAATAGTCTTAATGTTAAAACATGAATACGATGACATATTGAGATTCCATTTAGTAAATGCCTTTTGTAACAATTGTATGACGCTGCACACTTTTTGTTCAGGGTTAACCTTAAAGAGCCAACCATTTGATCAAAGTGACATGCCACTTGACCTCGCTCCCTGTAAAAAGGGATACAAAACAATTAACTAGATAAATCTTAGTTCAACATGTTCTATTTGTTATAGCTAAAGTAATTTAAAATATGTAATAGTATAATTAGATTTTTACTTTGTTGTAGCTGCTAGTTTTTAATGTTATATCTATCAAAAATGTATAAGCTTAGACATTACAAAAATGACGGTGATAAAAAACTAAACTGTGAAGAACACAGATGTTGTTTTTTAAAAAAAAATTTTAAATGTTCTTTTTTTTTAAAAAATTAAAAATTTTAACATCCATTTTTAGATAATTGCAAAATTTCTTTAACATTTATTTATAACAACATTAAATATTAGATTCAGTATAGTTTTTCAGGCATTAGTATTTACGCTATGTTAGAATATTGATAATAAAAAATAGAAGATACGACTCACGGCGTAGCATACGGCGCAGAATTGCTCATAATACATATTGAAAAAAAATGTGAATTGGGCTGAAAGAACGGACACAAACAGAAGAAGGAAGTAAAGAAACAAATGAGTGAAAGTGGAGACTTAGGTCTACACAGCGGTTGTTGTTACCTGCCCTTGACACTTTACTACCATCCCTTGCCAACCATATACTGTGATTTGTTGGTGTTACCTGCCCTTAACACTTTACTATCATCCCTTGCCAACCATATACTGTGATTTGTTGGTGTTGCCTGCCCTTAACACTTTACTACCATCCCTTGCCAACCATATACTGTGATTTGTTGGTGTTGCCTGCCCTTAACACTTTACTACCATCCCTTTATAACCATATACTGTGATTTGCGGACACTGGGGTTAGTCATTTTCGAAAAAAAACAATAGGGAAAAGAACAGACAAAATAAAAACTTTATTTTATTTTAATTGTTCCCTAAGATGCTTGAACCCAAGACATGACAACCACTCCACAACAAATAATATGTTATTTTGAGATGGAACAACGCAAGTGAACACAAAAATCATTGGTGCCTCTCCCTTTCCCCCTCCCACCCCCCCTCACACGCTTTTTACATGTCATCCTAATACGCTTGCCATCTGTGATATTTTGACTCCAGCGGGGTTAATTCGTTATGCTCATTTGAACATCCACATTAATATTTTCACACCAGCGGGGATATGTCATTATGCTCATTTGAACACCAACTTTGTTATTTAGACCTCAGTGGGGATCATTCGTTATAATCATTTGAACACCCACTTTGATATTTACACCTCAGTGGGGATCATTCGTTATGATCATTTGAACACCAACTTTGATATTTAGACCTCAGTGGGGATCATTCGGTATGATTATTTGAACACCAACTTTGATATTTAGACCTCAGTGGGGAATCATTAGTTAGATCATTTGAACACCAACTTTGTTATTGAGACCTCAGTGGGGATCGTTCGTTATGCTCATTTGAGCATGTTCGTTTAAGAATAAAGTATATAAAGATTTAAGATTATTAATTTTTTTAAAAAAAAAAAGAAAAGCTTATACAAAGCTGTTAGAATAATTTTCATAATTGTAATTTAAAGTATTCTCTTGATAATAGTAATGCTTTCTAGATTAATTCAGAAAACTTATAATTTAATTACATAATTATCGATTGTTCGACAAAAGACAATAGACATCATTTGATGTATGATAACACATATAATTTAAATACATAACTATCAATTGTTTAACAGAAGAAGATAATAGACAACATTCACGGTATGAGACCACAGATAATTTAATTTCAAAGATTTTTACTATTGTTATTTTAGTAACTAAATCAATTAAAATTATGTTGTTTTTATTTCTACGTTAGTTTTCAATCGAACGGATCATAATAAATTGAGAAATAACAGAAACTAGAGACATGATTATTGTTTTTCGGGTCTAATTTTAATTGGTTTGGATCAAAAATCATTACATTTAAATCTCTTTGTATCCCTAATAATATAGGGATCGAGTTCAGTGGCATGGCACTTACTTAAAGGTATTAAACAATTGTATGTATGTCAAATGTGATGACATTGTTGAATATACAAATAGGATAACCTTCATAAGTTAATTTTATAGTTAATGTTAATTTAAATAATGTTTTAGTTCTAATCAATTGTTTATGTACATTTTATTTTTGTGAACATTAGCTTAAACTACTACAAAAATATATATTTTTAAAAAAAATTAAATGAAGAAAAGATATTAATAATGTTTCACGGTAATGTATTAAAAAAAATTACATTGAAAAATTTAAAATTATAGACTTTTAACCTAAATTCTCTAAAGAACAACCCAATATTTACATGTATTTTATCGGAGCTTTGTGGTGCAGAGTTAATGGGCTATAAACAATAATGCGCATCAGAAGTTGCAATTAAAATCTTTTTTAAAATAACGTGTTCCTTCTCAATGACAAAATTCAGACACAATTGCTACAAAAATTAGGATAAAATTATTAATGTATTTCAATAAATATTTGTAAACAACTTATGCCATCAAACAATTTGAAGGTAATAATCGTAAGCATTTATAGCTAATTTTTCGTTTACTATGGTCATTATTTCTTATTAAAATATGCTGGTTATGGCGTTTATCATTCGTATTTAATCTTTTTAAAGTTGATACTATTTTAAAAAGTGTTTATCCTGACTGAGTTAAATTTTAATAAATGTTAATTCGGACTTGAGATTAAGTTGTAATGTTTATTCTAACTTGAGCTAAACGTTAATAACTTTTTAGACGTACTTGAGCTTAAGTTTTTATAAACGAGAACATTAAACTTTAATGAAAGAAGTCATGGGACTTTATTTAAAAGCAATATAATAACTATTTTAAGATATTTGTAAGTTTTGGTAAGTTTCATAAATTAACATGATAATATACTATCTTGGGGTTATAATAAATTGATTTCTTCCTACCCACAGAATGTTGTGGTAAAAAAATGTTTAAATATAGAAAGTTAATCGTCCTTGTTTTTCTATTATCTTCCCAAACACCAAAGTTTTACATGACACTTTGTGTGGTCGTGTACTGACAGTCTTAAAAAGTGGCTCATGTCAGATCACAAATAATATTATCTAAAATAAGATACATATTCTAGGAAAGCTAAATCATACTAAAATATAATTTATGTCAATAAATCACGTCAAAAAATTAAGTACCAAATTCACGTCAATAAATCTTGTCAATATATATACATGGCTTCTGTTCGCCCTCTTCCCCCCTTTCCCTTTCTCCTGGCTCTTCTTTTTCTCACTCCTAGCTGTGTGAATGGCTTCCGTTACTTGAATGCCCTCACGAATTTTCAGCGAAAAGAGGTCACTCTTTTCAAAATTCAATGGAAAAGACGTAAACAAGGTATATGTTAGCCTGACCGGACGTAACAAAACAGCGAACGTTTCGGCAAAGATCCTTTATCAACGAATATACAAGACACAAACAAAACGAAAATAAAAATAAAAAATGAAAAATGAAGGAACTTAGCTGCGGTGGAATCCAAAGTGTCCAAAGAAAAAGTGGACAGGTCATTGGGTCATCTTCTATAGTAAGTCTGGTTTTCACGATATCCAAATTGGGACGAAGAAATGATTAACTCATAAAAAACGGCATTAATAATAGTCTGGATTGTTCCTATTCAAATAATGACATAATAGAAATGTGATCATAATAAAATTTTAAAAAATGGGGGGGGGGGGGGGAATTATTCTTAATATTCGCATAAATAACATATATATGATGTTTCTTTTTTCTTTATTGTTTTTATGCCTCAAAGTGAATATTTAGAATAGTAAACTTTTCAAAATGGTACTCATGTGTGATAGTTTTTTTTTTTGGAATTATACATTTTATAATTCTATTTAGTGACCAAAATAGACATTAATGTAAATAGTTTAGAGAAAGTTTACTACATTGAATTAAGATAAATATTGTTGTTGTTTTTTTAAATAGGACCTGATTTACATCACATTAGATTTTTGTTTGTGTTGTTTTGTTGTATTATTTTGTAATTATTCTTCAAAAAATAGGTGGAAAAGTAATGTGGCAAATTTTATTGTTAAATCCCTTTTTTACAATTATTTTTTATTTAAAAAAGCAACAAAAAACATTAACTTGTGATAATTAAAATGTAACAATAATTAAAGTAAACGGACAAGGAGCTACATACAAGTGTAGTTTTAATTTAGTACCCCTACAACACCCAGCAAGTTTGTTTTAATTAAGTACCCCTACAACACCCAGCAAGTTAGTTTTAATTAAGTACCCCTACAACACCCAGCAAGTTAGTTTTAATTAAGTTTAAGTACCCCTACAACACCCAGCAAGTTAGTTTTAATTAAGTACCCCTACAACACCCAGCAAGTTAGTTTTAATTAAGTAACCCTACAACACCCAGCAAGTTAGTTTTAATTAAGTACCCCTACAACACCCAGCAAGTTAGTTTTAATTAAGTACCACTACAACACCCAGCAAGTTAGTTTTAATTAAGTACCCCTACAACACCCAACACGTTAGTTTTAATTAAGTACACATTCAACTCCCTAGAGCAGGTGTGAGAAACCTTTGAGCTATTGACAGCCGCCAAAAATAAATAAATAAACAAAATTACTAGAACTATATCTACGGTCGCGAATTTTTTAAAACTGAAAAATGAAAATTTGAGCTTATCTTATCTTATATTATCATATCTTATATGTTACAGACGCTCGATTATTGCATCCTACGTATTTCTATAGCTTGTGTTTAGTCCTGTATTCTTACTAGAGTTTTAAATGATGATAAGGTGTTGTCTTTCCTGGTTTCTTCAGGCAACCCATGCCACGCTGAATACCGAACGGAAAGAAAGAAAAACTTGTATGTGTTTGTTTTTGAATATGGAATAAGAAAGGTGTTTTTATCTTTATGTCTATCTGAGGGTTGTATAAACTTATCTTTGCATTGTATTTTAAGAAGCTCTTATGATAGTCAACGCGATATAATAATGACGTCATCATAATGTATTGTATGCAAACACAGTGCTTTATTACAAACAAAAACATTTCAGTTTATATTTTGTTATATTTCTACTATATTGAACATTGTCATATAAACCTAACAGTGTCCTAGCCTCATGTCACTAACGTACAACTTAAGGATATTTTTAAGTGGCATTAGTACACTGAGAACACAATAACTGAATAAGTGATAAATTGTTTCATTAACACTGTCCATGTAACTTAGAAGTCCAGAGTTCAGATATTAGTGGCTGCCTAGCACTTGGATGTCCACGGAATGTCCGGTCACTCGCTGGAGATCATCTGTCTTATTCCTTACACCAGATTGGTTTCTATCAGTCGAGCTCGATATTTATTCTGGAGATAATTCAATGAAAATAATGAAAATGACGCTTCAAACATGTTAGTGCTTCCCAATAGCATTAGAGGGTTTCTTGCTATTTCGCTTGGGATACTCCACAGTTACATTCATGTCTCCAGTAGATATTTCCTCTCCTTATTTCTTCACAACCTGTGCGTTATTTTTTTTTAATTTCGATCAGTTCCATTTGGACATACACCGGACCAATCTCTGTCTCAACCAAATGTGGAGTAGCAATGAGTCTCATGTTTTTGAGATCTTGTCGACATCCTGAAAACTTTCTACGAAATCCAGCAATATCGCTTCGATGACTCCTGAAAAGAATGTAGCAGGAATTTTATCTTTTCTTCTACGGTTACACAGAACAAGCACGATACTTCGAATGTGCGCATCACACGGTTTTGGCGCGCGTCAGTATTAGGGTCTCACTTCATGGCCTGCCCTCATCAGCTACAATGTATGTATATGACTGACAACCTGCCCTCATCAGCTACAATATATGTATATGAATGACAACCTGCCCTCATCAGCTACAATGTATGTATATGACTGACAACCTGAACTCATCAGCAAAAATGTTTGTATATGAGTGACAAACTTCCCTCATCAGCTACAATATATATAAATGAGTGACAACCTGCCCTCATGAGCTACAATGTGTGTATATGAGTGACAACCTGCCCTCATAAGCTACAATGTATGTATTTGAGTGACAACCTGCCCTCATCAGCTACAATGTATGTATTTGAGTGACAACCTGCCCTCATCAGTTACAATGTATGTATATGAGTTGTAATTACTCTCGCTATAACAAGGGCTTAAGATTGCCATTGAATATTTAATATTTCATTTACAACTTTACATAACAAAGTGGAAATAATTGAGAGCCGCGGGTTATTTTAATTTGAACAGATTTCCACGGGCTGAACTTTCGTGTCTTCGCTGCATGCGGTCCTATGGCCACACTTTTCGTGTCTAGGGCCGCATTCGGTCCTATGGCCACACGTTTCATGTCTACGGTCGCATGCGGTCCTATGGCACCACTTTTCGTGCCTACGGCCGCATTCGGGCCTATGGCCACACGTTTTTTGCCTACGGCCGCATGCGTTCTTATGGCCACACTTTTCGTGCCTACGGCCGCAAGCGGTCCTATGGCCACACGTTTAGTGCCTACGGCCGCATGCGGTCCTATGGCTACACTTTTCGTGCCTACGGCCGCATGCGTTCCTAAGGCCACAAATTTTCGTGCCTACGGCCGCATGCTTTCCTTTGGCCAGACGTTTCGTGCCTACGGCCGCATTCGGTCTTATGGCCACACTTTTCATGCCTACGGCCGCATGCGTTCCTATTCCACACGTTTCGTGCCTACGGCCGCAGTCCAAACACCCCTGTCTCATAGCTACTGGCTAGAGTTAAAAAGAATATAATTATTTTAGTAATAGTTAACGTCGTTGAAATGCAGGTCATTTTGTTAGAAAAAAATTAGCATCTCACTTTGTAGTATTTATATTTATTATGAGAACAAAATCGTGGAGTTCTAAATAGGTTGTTACATATTTATTCCTTTTCAAGTCCTTACACAAATTTAACAACTAATAGCTATCCTGGTCATATGTTGGAGAATGGCACGCATCTTTTTTTCTCTATATTTTTTTCGGCTGTTGTTTTTTTTTCTTTTTATTAGGGAGGACTCTTATAATGATTTAAAGAATAGCTATATTAGAGAGACTATTATAATGATTTATAGATTAACTTATTAGGGGGGACTCTTATAATGATTTAAAAAATAGCTATACTAGGAAGGACTCTTATAATGATTTAAGGAATAGAAATATTAGGGAGGACCTTTATAATTTTTTAAAGAATAGCTATATTAGGGAGGACTCTAATAATGATTTAAAGAATAGTTATATTAGGTGGGACCTTTATATGATTTAAAGAATAACTATATTAGGGAGGACCTTTATAATGATTTAAAGATTAGCTATATCAATTAAAATGATCTCAGTAATCAGATAAGACAGTCTTTCAAATTAAAGACTTTTTTTTTTATATATTACAGCTCTCAAATAAAATTGCATTTGATTTAAAAAAAGTTATAGTAAATTACATTAAAATTTAAAACTATTTTAAAAATTTTATACCATTTTTTTAATAGTGTCAAATAGATTTGGTTTGTCAATATTTTTAAAGAAAAATTTACTATCTAGATTTTAATTTTTAAAGACATATTGTTTTGTAGAAACTCAATTATTTTACTAGACGTTACTAAAATGTATGAAGGTGTTATCTAGTTTATAATAACTATAACATATGAGAGTATCTTTTTGATTCTGTTCAGTCAGGTTTAAAACAAACATCTCCTTGTTCTGTCAATATATTTTCAAGTCTTTAGACATCAATCTAAAGATTGTCAGTGATGTAGTTAAAATCAACATCTCCTTGTTCCGAAAATGTCAATTCTTTACACAGCAATGTAATGATTGTCAGTGATGTTGTTAAAATCAACATCTCCTTGTTCTGTAAATATATTGCCAACTCTTTAGACAGCAATCTAAAGATTGACAGTGATGTAGTTAAAATCAACATCTCCTTGTTCTGTAAATATATTGCCAAGTCTTTAGACAGCAATCTAAAGATTGTCAGTGGTGTAGTTAAAATCAACCTCTCCTTGTTCTGTAAATATATTGTCAAGTCTTTAGACAGCAAAGTAATGATTGTCAGTGATGTTGTTAAAAGTAGCCAGGAGATGATTCTCAAAAACCCGATCAATTCCCATGGCTGACCATTTAACCCACATTTTTTTAATAAAACCTCCTCTTTTTGCTTTTCGGAGAGCTAAAAGCCTCAAAGTTATACTTGTACAAAGTCACCTTCAAGCCATGAAAGCAAATTTTCGAACAAGAAATTTCAACCGTAACCGTCGCAATATTTGTTGATATGTGATTAAATTTTGCAACATTTCTTTCCCATTTGAAACAATTCAAAATAAAAGATGGATTCACTTGGTCAAGTCACAACGTGTTTTATGCAATAGTTTTAGAGGGGTGAAAAAATAGAATCTAAGTGGGTCGGGCTGGTTACAACGTGATTTATGCAATAATTTTAGAGAGGTGTAATAATAGAATCTAAGTAGGTGGGGCAGGTTACAACGTGATTTATGCAATAATTTTAGAGAGGTGAAATAATAAAATCTAAGTGGGTGGGGCAGGTTACAACGTGATTTATGCAATTATTTTAGAGAGGTGTATTAATAGTATCTAAGTGGTTGGGGCAGGTTACAACGTGATTTATGCAATAATTTTAGAGAAATGTAATAAAATCTAAGTGGACGAGGCAGGTCGTCGTCTTGGAGATCAGTTTAGAGAATAGCTGTATAAAAAATAACAAGGTTCATTGTCTTTTATCTAAATGTTTTAACAGTTTCAACTGTTATGTAAGTAGACAACGAACAATTTAAAAACCAGTCAAAAGATACTATAAATCCCTTATTTAGGAGAAGGATCTTAAAATAATAATTATGATTAATATAATACACACCAAGATAAAAACAATTACTGACTAATCGTGTCTGAACTCAACTTGCTGTAAAACGGCGGGGAGGGGGATGTGTGGTCAACAAATGTGGGAAAGAACTCTAGCTTCATGTGGAAGTAAACAATAGCAGATGGTGACATAGAAATGTATAGAGATAAACTAAATGTGCACTAATTCAAATACGGTAAGTTCATTTAATCTGCAATATAGATACAGTGCCTTCTTAAGTGACACATTTATGTGTAAAATTAAAGCTCGATAACATAACGAGAAATGGATCCTTTTTTACTTTTATCTTTTTTTCAAATGCCCAACCGACTAAGACAAGAGGGTGAAGGCAATAAAAGGGATTTAACAATGAATTTTCGGGGTGATTAGTATAAGTTTGTGGCAAATAATTATTTTACAAAATGTTATAAGTCCCATGAATTAAGTTAGTTTTATGTTACATGTGGTAGGGACACGACCCCCCGCATGGCCAACATCCCTAAAAATTTGACATGAATTTAGTAAATTTTAAGCTACATGTCATCCAATAATTTTAGAAAAGAAATGTCACTTGTCTTTTATCGATTTATTATGATCATAGTCGATAACTACTTTACTTTACCAAACTTTGTTCTTCATTGCTAAGTGCTGGTACTATGAATTCTTTTATAACAATGTCGCTTGTGATTAAGATATGTCAAAGTTTGAGCTACATTGATAAAAGTTATTTTAAAAAATACTAATCGTCAATTATTTCCTCAGAGTATATTAGTAACTATTTCAGTTTAGAATATGTTGATTTTTTATCTACATCTGAAAATTCCTTGTTAAATAAAATTTAGACATTGTTTTAGTTTATTCGGATTTTAAAAAAACTGGTTGGGACTAAAATTATAGCTGTTGAACGTTATTGTAACACTAATTATATGTTTTAAATGTATGCCACATATATACATTTATAAAAAATAGTGCAATCAAATTTATTCAGTTCAAAAGACTTACATTAATAAAAGATTTAACATAGGGTAATTATTTCATAATTTACGTTAGTATCAATAAATGTAAATTTATAGTGAGAAACTGTATAAAATAGAGACAAGATTAGGCTTCTTTCGAAAATAGTGTAAACTAGTTGGGGCGAAAATTATGGCATTCAAATGTTATTGTATCCCTAAATATAGGGATCGAAATCAGTGGCATGCCACTGACATAAATGTATTGTTTATGAAGTTAGCGTTATTACTATTTAAATATAGTTAAACATTCATACATATTAACAATTGCAAGTTGATTTTAAATTCTACGTTAGTATAAATACTGAAAAAGTGTATATGTTACTTTTATTTAAATTCTCTTAGTTTCAACTTCTTTTTAAAGTTACAAATATATATATATATATATTGTAAAATTTAAACCAACACAAGTATATAAAAATGTCAAGCAGTGTAGTATTGTATATAAAATTTAAAAATGCATTGAAAAATTAAGTTTCGTGCCTTCTATCCTAACTTTTCTCAAGAACAACACAATGTTAACATATATTTGTCTCGGAGCATTTTGGTGCAGCGATTACTGACAATACACAATAATGCGCATCAGATTTTGCAAAAAAATTATATCACAAGATAAAGTGTTCTTCCTCACGTTCAAATTATAGACACAATTACATCAACGCTTAAGTTCAAAATATTGCTGTTGTACTATGAATATTTGTATACAAATTGTGTCATCCAACAATGTTGAAGATAATAATGTTAAGTCTTGATTTCTAATTGTTCCTTAACAGTCATCGTCATATTGTATTTCTATCAACACCAGACTTCTCAGACATTCTCTCATGTTCAATCAAAAATAATGTAACGCAAAAAAGATGTACAATCTAGGCAAGCCAAGTCATTTTAACTGACGTATAATGTCTATAAATCAGACACTAAATCACGTCTATCACTAACGTCAATTTATTAGTCCATAAATCAAGTTAATAAATCTCATCAATAAATCACACTTAATGTTACTATGCTGATTAAATTTAAAATTACTTATCTTATTGTGTACAAGTTGTTAGAAAAATTATTATTAGTTTGTGAAAAACTTCAAATTTTGACATAAAGAGTTATATCTCTTATACTGTATCGATTTCTTATTTAACGTCTTACCAAATATTTACAGACTTTGGTTCTATTGAAATCACAAGTATTATCTATGCATGACATGCTTCAAGGTACGATAATTATAAAGAATTTTGTTTACTACATAAATGGAGACTGACCCACCCAACTAAGAACAAAGAAACTACCAGCAAGATGTTGAGTTTGTTGTTGAGCCTTCTCGTTCATTAGGGACATCCATCGGTCATCTACGGTGTCTGCACTTCCTCCTAGGACATAGGCCACCTACAAGACACCTCCAGGCATCTCTGTCCGGGCAAGCTTCTCCAGGATCTTCCATTCGTGACCAATTCTCTTGATGTCTGCCTCCCATTCTCTTGATGTCTGCCTCCAATTCTCTTGATGTCTGCCTCCCATTCTCTTGATGTCTGCCTCCCATTCTCTTGATGTCTGCCTCCCATTCTCTTGATGTCTGCCTCCCATTCCCCTGATTTCTGCCTCCCATTTTCTGGAGGTCTGCCTCCCATTCTCTTGAAGTCTGCCTCCCATTCTCTTGATGTCTGCCTCCCATTCTCTTGATGTCTGCCTCCCATTCTCTTGATGTCTGCCTCCCATTCTCTTGATTTCTGCCTCCCATTCTCTTGATGTCTACCTCCCATTCTCTTGATGTCTCCCTCCCATTATCTTGAAGTCTGCCTCCCATTCTCTTGATGTCTGCCTCCCATTCTCTTGATGTCTGCCTCCCATTATCTTGATGTCTGCCTCCCATTCTCTTGATGTCTGTCTCCCATTCTCTTGATGTCTGCCTCCCATTCTCTTGATGTCTGCCTCCCATTCTCTTGATGTCTGCCTCCCATTCTCTTGATGTCTCCTCCCATTCTCTTGATGTCTGCCTCCCATTCTCTTGATGTCTGCCTCCCATTCTCTTGATGTCTGCCTCCCAATCTCTTGATGTCTGTCTCCCATTCTCGGCCCATTTTCCGTTTACCCTGTAGGTTCCATTTCAGGGCTTGTTTTGTTATATTAGAAGCAGGTTTTATTGAGTGTATGACCGATCCACCTCCACCACTTTTGAGATTACTTAATATTTTTGTGTTGCTCAAATGTTGGTTTGAAAGAAACTTAGAATAGTATATGCACTCAAGACATACATTAAGATAATGAAAACAATTATATGTATAATATTACTCTAATTATATGCCATATTGTAACAATTTATAGGACCTTGCACAAAAAAGATACATGATAACCTTAAAGAGCCAACCATTTTATCAAAGTGGCATGCCATTTGACCTCGCTCACTATCAAAAGGGATACAAAATAAATTAGTCAATAAAATTTAGTTCAACATACTTTGCAGGTTAAAGCTAAACTAATTTAAGATATAAAATAGTATTATTTTGCATTTTATTTGTGTCGCAGCTATGTATTAATTTATTACTATATAAAATATGTATATACTTAGACCTTACAAATATGTATAAACTAAGACCTTACAAAAATGTATATACTAAGACTTTACAAAAATGCATATACTTAGACCTTACAAAAATGAATATACTAAGACCTTACAAAAATGTATATACTAAGACCTTACCAAAATGCCCGTGATATAACACTAAATTGTCACGAACACACACTTTTTTCAAATTTTATTATATTTTTTTCAATATTATTTTTTTATTGTTTATTTTTTTATTTTTACTAAGAATAAGTGTTGTATAAGTTTTTAGATAATAGAAGTAATTTAACCTTTATTTTTAACAACATTAAATTTTATATTCAGAATAGCTTTTTGGGGCATTAGTATTTTACAATATGATAGAATAATGATAATAAATAATACCAGATACGAACCCCGGCGTAGCATACGCCGCATACTTGCTCATTAAAATTAATGCTAAAATGCGAATGGGGCCCAGCTGACGAACACAAACAGCAGCAAACAGTAAGGAAACAAAGTGAGTGAACAAGGAGACGTCGATCTACACAGCAATTGTTGTTAGCTGTCCTTCACCCTTTACTACCATCCCTTGACAAACATATACTGTGATTTGTTGTTGTTACCAGCCCGGCATACGGCGTGATGTGGTGGTCAGTGAATCAGCATTTGTAATGTGTTTCAAAATACAGACAACTTTGTACGTTTTTTTTAAATCAGTATTTCTGCGAGTAAGGTCTTAACGTGTTAAGGAACAAAAGAAGTAAATTGAAGGGCGTGCAATTGTAATGGTTTGCATTGCTTGCGAGGTGCATCGTTCAGCTTATCGACATTTGTTTTAAAAATCTTTTATTTTTGTTATCACTGTTTAAATCTTAGAGCCACTTAAATATACACATCTTTAAAACCCAATTTAACTTAGTTACTTTTTACGTGTGTTTGGGAAATGATTTGAAATTCTGTTTTAAATTTCTAATTCATCATAGACCCCAAATTAATTAAAAATAATCATTGTAATAATATAACACATTATAAATGAAAAATCCTAGTTTAGAAACAAAAGGCTCGAAACATCTGGGGTGGAAACGCCCTAGGGTCGGAAATTCCCGTGGTGAAACTGTCCGGGATCGAATCGCCCGGGGTCGTATTCTACTAGGGTCGAACCGACCGGAGTCGAAACGACCTGGGGACGAAACGTTATGTGGTCAAACTGCCAGGGTCGAACCGTCGGGGGTCGAATCGTCCGGGGTCCAAGTGTGCAACAACCAAATATAATATACTTTTTGCACAACTAAAGTAAATCAGTAGGGTACATTTTCAGCTCAACCTTGCGATTTAAAGTGTTTCTTTAAAACAAATTAACTATACATACCTTAATTTAGATTCAATATTCACATAGTAGCTGGCGCATACAAAAATCCTATTCATTTAACTAAGGCTCTTCTTGACTTAGAAATAGAAACAATGTTTTGGAGAGCTTTTCCCATGAAAAAAGTAACCTTAAAACATGTATTTTACTGTAAGACCTAACGAATGCTGAAACATCCATTTTGAAAAATTGGGTAACTTTTTCTCTAACAATGCGGTTGCAAAAAGTAAGTTTGTGTACACATTGTTCTTTAAGATGTAAACATATCAAGTGCAAAAGAATATTACGGGTATTACGACTTATAAATAGGATCAAATATAAGAAATTGCGTGTTATGTCGAAAAAACACACTGACAGCAACTCATTGTGTGCTGTTTTGAGTTTATTAGATCAATGGTATACAACGGGAATAAAGATTAATATAAAGTGAATTGTTATTATTAGAAAAAATGTGCGGGAATATATAATGATTTACATACATTTTATTAGTAGATTAATTCCTCACCATTTTCTTAAAAAGCAGCATTGTTCTTATGTTTTTATTCGCCTAAAAGGAACATGTGCCTTTAAAACAAATTTTCCATATTTTTTACTCTCCCCACGACAAAAATATTCACAAATATTATCTGGCTAAAAATATCCTATTCGTCTTGAACTAAATTCATGCTTAGACTATAAATAAAATGGGTGTTTAGCGAGATGTTTCATAGAACCAAAGGAATCATGTGGAACGATATTGTTTTCATGTTTTGATTTTCGGGAAAAGAAAGTGAGCTGTGCCCGTTAGATTTTTGTAACTGTTAACGATATTTTTATATTGGTAGAGTATATAGCATGCGTTATTAAAGGGGTTCGAGCATGATGAAAGAAAGTCATCAAACGATCTGAATGTAAGGATGTGATTGAGCAAGCAAGAGCCCTACCTGCCTGTAGCTGGAAGGATGTAGTGGAGCAAGACATGGCCCTACATGGGCTGTAGAGCCACGGATGATAATAATAATGCTATATTAAAGCAGAAATACAAACATTGATGGGTAATATTTAAATTAATATTTTTATTTTTCTCGACACACATATTGTTGCTTTTATTAAGAAAGGATTTGATTTATCACTACCCTAATTTCCAGATGCGTTTACTTTCATTTTTTAAGGAGAATTTGAGACCCAAAACCATATAAAGTTATTCTTAATGTGCCAAACCCGTAGCGTAGCACGGATATTTTGCTCGTTTCTCTCTAATTGGGTCCTCGCCCAAAAGGTATTTCCCACACCATTTGGACTAAAAAGAAATTACTCATTGTTTCGTCATCAAAAAATTTAATGCATTACTTATAAACGATACATGTTTAATGATGAGGTTACTGTACACATAAATATTTTATTAAAAGAAATATTGAGACATTTTTTAGGGATTGAATAAGTGTGCGCTCTGAAATCTCGATACATTGAACATATGAAATAAATATGTAAACATTATTTACAACAATTACACATCTGCAAGATTCTTGTGATTTTAAAGTTTATATTGAGACTGAGACAATACACTAATGCTAGTTACATTCACATTATATATCAGACTGAATTAACGTTTGAAACTTTTTTCAGATTTAAAAATAATCACATACACAGAGGCGTTGTAGGTGTTTGGTGGCCCAGGGGGCGGGGGTTAAATTCATAGTGGCTCCACATATATTTTGATGGAGTAATATTGCATGTTTTAAAAAAATCGAATACTATTTTTGGGCCATTCTTAGCTGGGCGCACTGGATGACTTTTTAGAATCCTCCAATACCAAAACTCCGCCACTGCGTATACACATTGTTCAAATTCTAATAATATACTAAGAAGAGTCACATACACAAAGATTGGTCACATACACATACTTTAGACTATTGGTATATAAAGGATGGCAACATTCAAATAGTTTTGTAAAAAATGATCGATTAAAAAACTGGTTTCTCAAAATAGAGCCAGTATTTCCTTGGTGATAGTTCATACTGTCATACTATTTTTATAATATGTGCTGAAAAAGAAAACAAAAGAATTGCTAATTTATGTATTTCTGTTCATTTCTTTGTTTACTTCTCTTGTATTTAATGACCCTAACCACTGAAAATACAAACATAATAAGATAATAAATAACGTCATAAGAAATGTAAATAAAGTAATTAACTTAGCTTTAGTTTCAGTTGTGACTGTGGCTCATTAATGGTATTTAAATTATTGTTTCATTAAGTTCATTAAGCACATGTTAAGTTTGGTTCTTGTAACCTCTGAAAGTCTACACGTGTCTAGTATTGAAATATGTCACATCAGAAAATATTAAATGTTATCAAGGTTTACATTGTTTATTTCCCTCATTTAAAATAGGGAATATCAGTTGTTACATTGACTTGAATATAAAAAATATAATTTGAAGGCAGTTTGTGAAAAGCTTATTTTTAAAACATTGATGCGGATATCATTATGTAACACATTCCCCCAATAGCCTTATTCAGTGAACGATGTGACACAAAACGGAATGAGATATCATTATGTAACACATTCCCCTAATAGCCTTAACCAGTGAACGATGTGACACAAAACAGAATGAGAGATCATTATGTAACACATTACCCCAATAGCCTTAGCCAGTGAACGATATGACACAAAACCATTATTCAGATATCGTAATGTAACACATTCTCCAATAGCCTTAGCCAGTGAACGATGTGACACAAAACCATTATTCAGATATCGTAATGTAACACAATCTCCAATAGCCTTAGTCAGTGAACGATGTGACACAAAACAGAATCAGAGATATCTTTATGTAACACATTCCTCAAATAGCCTTAGCCAGTGAACGATATGACACAAAACAGAAATAGAGATATCTTTATGTAACACATTCCCCCAATAGCCTTAGCCAGTGAACGATGTGACACAAAACATAATCAGAGATATCTTTTTGTAACACATTCCCCAAATAGCCTTAGCCAGTGAACGATGTGACACAAAACGGAATCAGAGATATCATTATGTAACACTTTCCCCCAATAGCCTTAGCCAGTGAACGATGTGACACAAAACAGAATCGGAGATATCGTTATGTAACACATTACCCAAATAGCCTTAGCTAGTGAACGATGTGACACAAAACGGAATCAGAGATATCTTTATGTAACACATTCCCCAAATAGCCTTAGCCAGTGAACGATGTGACACAAAACTAAATCAGAGATATTACGTAACACATTCCCCCAATAGCCTTAGCCAATGAACGATGTGACACAAAACAGAAATGGAGATATAATTAGATTGTTCCAGTATACAATCAGCTGCAGACATGGGCAATGCAAAAGTCATGTACGAAAACATCAAAAAGGCAACGGGCCCCTTGACGTCAAAAGCTGCTCCCCTAAAGTCCAAATGTGGAGAAATTATTCAAGACCAGGCAGCACAGGTAAAACGATGGGTTGAGCATTATCTGGAATTGTATTCAACAGTTACCACAGTCTCCAGCACCGCTCTAGATGACATCCCAGATATGCCACTCATGGAAGAACTTGATGTCGTGCCCACTCAGGAAGAGCTGAGCAAAGCAATTGACAGTCTAGCTTGTGGAATAGCGCCTGGGAATGATGGAATAACACCAGAGGTTCTAAAGAGTGGGACGTGGTGGCCGAGAGGTAGCGCTCTCGACTGCCATACTGATGGTCACGAGTTCGAATCCACACGAGAGTGAGGATTTCTTCTCGGGGCCTGAGGAGTCCCCGAGTCACCCAGCTCCGAATGGGTACCTAACTAGACAATAGATAGGTGGCTGGGGTAATGCGTGGAACCCCTATAGCCGTGGCCTGTGACCGCTGCATCACTTGCCAACAGATCATCTCTCATGGTCTG
>MUZC01001691.1:0-41710 GCA_002072015.1 Radix auricularia
ACCCCCAAGAGTTCCCTTTTTACCCACAATGAGATAATTTATTGATGACATTATATTTACAACGGTCCATTTACAACTGTTGTGTGACGTACGTGAAATCCTGAAGAAGAAAGAATTGGGAAAAAACAACAACTAACAAACAAACAAGCTTGTGAGCTTCGGAGTTAAAAGTTATGATAATGTTGGATATTTTAATAATGTCATAGTATTTCAGTCCTAAACTTGCAAGAATTACTGTATTTTGCGACGCAAAAGATGACACCCTACTTTCCTGTTCAAATGTGGATGTTGTACAGTGTTGGCCATTTTCCTCTTCCAACGCATACTCAATAATTTTTTAGAAAACATGAGATGTGATATCAATGTGATAATTTTAGATCAAATGCCTTTGATGTGCATATACTTAACAGGGAAACTGTCCTTAGAAGATCGAAATCAATTTGAGGAATTGTCTTGTATCTATATATTCTAGGTCTAAAAGCAATGCAATGATCCTTGTAATATCAAGTCACATTCGCGAGCTTTAATCGCGAAGGTTAATCACATCAATGGGTATTGACATTACCACTGCATTGTTCGTTAGCTGTCTTGCTATGCCATGGCAACTAAACATTTTTTAAAAATGTAATATATAAAACAAGCCGAATTCATGCTTAATCTTATAGGGCTTTAAGCTGTGTAGGGGCTCATTATGCTATCAAAAAAGTACAGAGAAAATCATGTTAAAACGGGATAAGAGTGCAATGGTACCTGGTGAAATGGAAAAATTCTTGCCGGTCGTCTGATACGAAAAAGTTTGATTTATTTAATATCTTTTACATAGCTTCACTCATGTTACGATAATACAATGTAGACCTACACTAAATAAATTCTTAAATGACAAAAAAATGATTTGAAACATTCTTATTTTCAAATAGAAAATATTTTTTGTTCTTTTNGATGTCAAAGTTTTGTGAAGTACTTTTTGAGGGGGGGGGGTCGACGATTTTGTGACGACGCTTGACGTAGGGGGGGAGGGGGTACAAAATCGGCCAAAATCGCGTGACGTCATTTATGGACGGCCCCAATAAGTGTCAGTGACAATCAAATTAGAAACAGGTGGCCTATGTTGTTTCAGGCTGTTGAACTTGTACTATTGTCCTCAATGGCAATGATAAGTCAGATGCTGCAGACGCCACAAAATCTGTTAATAACCGGCATTTCGGAATCCCACGATTACACTACTTTTGGTGTTGTTATTTTTGTTTTAAAAAATTTGAATCTGTAAAAAAAAAACTGATATCCATCTATGGTAATCCTGCTGTTTATACATGTATACTATTTCACAGCAAAATTTAATTTTCTCGTGAGATCTTACGTTTTTAATTTATTTAATGCATTAATAAGACTCACAAAATAGCGCCGTAATAGCTAAAATACAACATATATTAATGTATTTAATAAATAAAAAACGTAAGTTCTAACAAGAAAATTTGTTTGTTTTTTTCTGTGACATAATATACGTGCAGAAACTGCAGGATTACCAAAGAGGGATTTCAGAAAACTATTTACAGGCTAAAAAAACAACCAAAACAAATACGAATAGTAGTGTATTAGCGGGATTCCGAAATGCCGTTATTGGAAGATTTTGGAGCGTCTGCTGCATCTGACTTATCGTTTGCATTGAGGAAATCAGTACAGGTCGACAGCCAGTCACAGATAAGGCAACCTGTTTCTAATTAATTTTGAATGCTATACGAAACACAGTAGGAACAATTAAATCAATTAAAGCGTTTTCCAAGAAAGTATTCAGCGAAGAAAACTAAATAAAAATGTGCGTTTGCAATGTGAAACTACATGGACACATAAATATAAAAGCTGGCGTATTTTTGCTAAAAATGTTACATAATCATTATTTTAATAATCACTAATGTGACCAGCTGCACTTGCAGATATAATTCTTTTTTTTATGTTTGTACACTGTCTTCATTATAATAAACTTGCAGTGAATTTATTTCAGTTTTATTGTAACAAATTTATTACATTTTTCTCAAATGTTGGGGGGGGGGGGCAAAAGCCCCTCTATCCCCCCTGCCTACACCCATGACTCCAGTTAGTTTCCCATTTTATTCAGTCATCTAGATTTTTTAAAAATAATGTTTGGAAAATTAGTTTTAAAATTCCCACAAGACTCATTAATAATATCTAGTGGCATAAAGTTTTAGTTTTTCTTTCTTTCTTTTTGCTTTCAAGACATCTATCTCTATATGGTTCAACCATGCCGGACACCAAGCAAGCTGTCTAACCCCGCCGAACAATCAGCTGGCAAGAAAAGGTAGTGCAGAGGGGGGGGGGTCATCGAGACGAAAATGCGTTCAATTCGAGTCAATTAATTTGTTCTTTCAGAACAACAGAATAGCATGTATTTCGTAGTGTAGTGGTTATTACATTCGCCTAACACGCTGAAGGTCGTAGGCCCAAGCCCTAGCTAAGACATTACTTTTTTAATTTTTAAAAATGTTTGTGTTTGTGCCCGTTCATTTTCCACTTTCTTTTCGAACATGACTTCGCAACACGGCTGTAAACTTTGTTTCTCGACATTGGCATAATAACTTCGTGCTCTCCATTGTGCTCAGTGACAGAAAAGAAGTCACATACTTTCCTCAACAATTACTTTCATAAAATGTCACCCGCCACTAAATCATTAGCGGCGTACTAAGGCGCGGGACGGCTAATTAGAAATTATTATGAACAAGGGGCAATAACAATAGTTCTTTGCTACGTAATCAGACCTAGTCGAAAGAATAAAATGTTAGTTATCGTTATTGCTTGATTCTTAATGTCATTTCCGGTTTCACAATTTTGATAGATTAACACACTCGAATGGAAGGGTCTACACCGTTTATAACTGTTGATTCTTTCTTAACTTATTAAAATGAGTGAAGAAAAGAAAAAGACTTTACTATCCTCCTCTGTAAGTTATGTTGCTTTGGAACGCGGCCAAAGCCTAATTAATGACAATGCTACTAATGATAATGTCAATGTTCAATGTTGTTATTTATTATTTTATTTACTATTTAAATATTTACTATTTACTAAATGATAAATTATTGATAAATGACAAATGAAAATGAGTTTACTATTTACTTACTAAAAGTGACTAAAACTAATTCATCATTTACTTTTGGCTTTTGCGTGTTACAGTAATTGTTACATAATCATAATAACATTGAGATTGCTTACTAATGACATTGTCATTGACATGACATCATGACATTGTTTACTAATACTGTCACTGTAACATTGTTTACTGTTTACAAAGTTTAATTTAATGTCTAGTTTAGCCTTCTCGTCCAAGAGAGGCATCCACTGATCATCATCTGGGTCTTCAAATCCTCCAAGCAAGACCAAGGGGCTCAAGGGCATAGGCATAGGCATAGTAGTCTTTAGTAGTGGGCAGCATAGGCATAGGCCACCTATGAAAGTCCTCCAGGCATACCTTTCCTGAGCCTGCCTCTCCAGGATCTTCCAGGTCCAGACATGGCCAATTCTCTTGATGTCTGCCTTCAACTTCTATTCTCGGCGCCAAGTGTTTCTAAGATGGCCTCTTTTCTGTTGTTCTCCATGTCAATGTCTTGGCTCCTTATAGCAGCACAGGCTTCACATGGCGTTGAAGATCCTTATTTTTAACTTGCAGCTTAACTCTTTTTCTCCGGATTAATTTAATGCTATCATCATTGAATTTAAAAAGACAGTCTTGACATATCGACGCTGTAGCGTGGAGTTACTAAAAGTGGATTGTTTTGGTTTTTTTCTTAGCTATTGAACTAAAATTAGTTTTAATGTAAATGAGGTTTTGTTGAAAAAAATGTGTGTTTTTTTTACATTTTGTTTTTACTAAAAAAAATTATAGTATTTTATGAAAATAAAGTCATGAGTCTGTGTTGCTTTAAAACATCATTCTTTTCCTTTTAATTCAATACCAAATATATCATCTGTAAAATAATGAAAACATTAGTAACATTTTAAGATAGCATGGTAGCCCTCGACACATTTCCAGAATAAATAATTCTGTCAGAATGAGGGAAATCCTTCAAGAGAAAAAGAGTTAAGTCTTTGGACACCCAATGATTCATGAGTTGTTGGAAGGCTGCTCTTGTCTTCCCGATTCTTATTAAGGACTAAAGCCAATGTAGGATAAAAATGTCTAAATTGAGAAGACTGAAACTGAACATCCAAATAAAAATAGAAAAATAATAATTCAACCAAAATTCACTGATTTTTAGTAAGACTTCAT
The DNA here is from genome assembly GCA_002072015.1 of Radix auricularia. Classification (NCBI taxonomy): domain Eukaryota; kingdom Metazoa; phylum Mollusca; class Gastropoda; family Lymnaeidae; genus Radix; species Radix auricularia. The sequence goes on from MUZC01001691.1 coordinate 4,277, forward strand.
TACACTTGTCACTGAATTCCAAGGTCCAAATAGTTTTAAGAGTATGAGACTTTTAAGTTTTGTGGTAGTAGTGGAGGGAAGAGTGAAGGAACGGGGGGACGGGAGAGATAAACAAAATTACATTGGTTAAGCAGCATCTATCTCAATGGTGTCTGTATTTCAAAGCCAAATTAGCTTCCTTTCATATGATACATAAGACATCACCTTTATTTCATTTCAAGCCTGCTTTAATCTCGCGGGCCCAGGGGGTGTTTTACATATTTTTTCATTCTGAAAAGCAAAATCTTTTCTTGTTTAGTTTAGTGATTTTTTATTTCAGGTAAAGGAGCAAAAAATTTATGGAAATACATAATAGTTTGTCAGGACTGTTTCATAATTCATGTTAACTGATATTTCTTCTGATTAATTATAATTACTTAACTTAATAATGAATACTTAGTCTTAATAATACTAATACATATTAAACTACATTTTTATATTTTAATATGATTGAAAGGGGCTAATTTATTAATTTATATGTCAAATGAATGTGTCAGTAATTATTAGTTATCATAATTACGAGTATTATTTCCTAGTGTCTAACAATGTTTCCATTAGGCTGCACAGATATCTGACTGACACCTCACAGGAGTTTAGAATTATTCTGCTGCAAATTTGATAAAATATTGGGGAAAAAAATGGATTCTCTGCAGCTTTGCACACTAGTATTTTTTTACATTGCACTAGGATCAACGGACATTAGAGGCAATATTGATATCTAATGCAGTATTTGGTTATTTCTAGTGTTATTATATTTATATATTATATCGGCTATAATATGTACAGTTTAATTTCAGCCAAGAACTTGCAGCGGTGAATGTGAATGAAGCATTCAATGATAAATCATGGAAATAGTTTTTACATATTATTGAAAGCTGTTACTGGGATGATTTTTGTTGAAACTTCAGCATCAGCGTAGGGATTCAATATCAGTACTAAGTATTATATTGATATCATTAATAAAGAAGATTGATTTTGATGAAATGAACTTTAACGGAGATTTTGGAGACATTATCATGCTGTTCTAAATTTGTTCTACATTTCTTAATATAAACTGGAAGTGCTGTTAGGGTCTTAATCAATACATTTTTGTGTGATTTATAATTATATTCTCTTTTTATGTAAGAGGATATACATTTTTTTAAATTTAAAAGTTACAATATTATTTAAATATTATATATTCTGGAATTACTTAGTCACTTGACACTAAAATGCAGTAAATGCATTCAAGAAAAGCTCTTTCTAAGAATTTCAATCAGTGCCATCCCAACTCTCACTTGACATACTCATACACCATAGGATACTTTATTTTCAACCTTGATATTCTTAATTTCTTATGTCCTATATGAAATGACACAAGATTTATGAAATCATATTTGGAAAATTAAGACTATATGAAACATGAGAAAATATGAAACAGTTATAGTATTTTTTAGATTCTCATTTATAGTAGTGAAGGGGAATTTTATCATTGCGTTATCATGTTATCAAACTCACCTTGGTGAACTATTTTTTCTCTCATGCATAAAAATTTACTTTTTGTATTTATTAAATAGATGGTGGATCTTAAAGCTGAGCTTTTTCGTAAGCAAGAGGAATTCAGACAACAAAAATTATCCAATTCTGAATTTGTAAGACCAAAAAAAACTGAGAAGGTAAAAGGATTAGTTTACTTTGACTGTTATGTAGCATATCTAATACTAATTGAAATTTATTTTCACTTGACACATTGATTTATTTTCAATTATTTGACTGACAGTTAACAACAATCCCTATAGATAGATTTTAATTTTATCAAATCATGTTATGAATGTAATAGCCAGTATTTTATTTTGAATAGTGGGCTGTTTATGTAACTCCTAAGTGTATCAATAGAGTTCAAAGAATACTTTGTGGAGTCGTCAAAACCCTGGTGTTCAAGCAAGAGCACAGCAAGATATTGCAGATGGACCTCAAAATGATGGAGAAGAAGAAATGCTTCTAAAATCACGGTAAGTATTTTAAAATACAAGATTTTTATTTCTGTTGATGAAACTTACTGTTGATTCAATTAAATTAAATTAAAATAACTTCTTTCTGCTTTTTACCTTACTTGTAGCAAGGCCCTTGAGGAAAAGTCAAAACTGTATGACAAGATTACACATAGTTCTGGTATACCAGGTATATAATAATTTTAGTTAATGCAGTTAAGTTTGGTATAGGTTTTAAATATAGATTCAGTAATAATAAATTTGTGTTTACTTTTTCAGTTGGAAGTTACGTTTTAAGTTATTAAAAAGGTATGTGTTTCTAATACTTTATTAATTATAAAACTGTGCAGCATGCATCATTTGTCAGAATTCTTTTTTTAAGAGGAAGATGGAAGTGGATACTACCTGGTAGATTTTCAGAAGAAAGCAATAGACTCTATTGTATCAGAGAGAGAAACAAGGAGGAAAGAAGAGGAACAAGAAGAAGAGGAAGCAGAAAAACATGCACTTACTGCTGAAAACCACAAACCTATAGACCCTGACCAGGAATGGTAAATTCAACTATTTTTTATTCATCCTTAGGCATGGTAAAATAAAATAGTTTAATTGAATCCTCAATATAACTGAAAAATAATTTATTGATATCTAAATTGTAGCTAGTGTTGCAAAAAGATGTAAGTTTAATATATGATTCCATTACGTATTTGAAATCAAGCAAATTATTTATATGTACATATATACAGAGAGTTAATTTATCTTACTTTTAGGGTTGAATTTACTGACTCTCTTGGCAGACAGCGATGCTGTATGAAAAAAGATTTGGATCTTCTTTTGAAAAAAGATAAAGAACTTGGACTGTAAGAATTTTATAGTATAGTTGAAAATTTATTACATTTTAAAATTATACTTACTCCAATTATAATTAATTAAAAATTTATTTTTATATTATGACTTTTTTTGTTCGTTTAATATTCTGCATCAGAGCAAGATCCCAAAAAATATTGAAAGAAGAAAAAATCACAGATGACAGTGACATACCTATGCCACATCTGATGTCATCCGATATGCACAGAGAGATGATGAGACAAAAATGGGAAAATGAAGCAAAAGAACTTCTTGAGAAGTCACAAAATGACATTCATTACTCTAATGTCCAATATGATGGTCAGTTTAAAAACATTTATCATTGATTTAAATTAGATAATCATGCACATTTAAGTGTTATAAATTAAACAATTCCATGTCTTTCAAACCTCTACAACATTAAATCATCTTTTCCACAAATCAGAAATCAGGAACCATGGCGTTGGCTTTTTCCAGTTTTCAAAAGATCACGAAAAAAGAGAGGAAGAATTGGAGAAGCTCAAAAGCTTTCGAAAAGAAGTAGGTATTTATTATAGACTCCTGTGCTGTTATATTTGGTGTTTTGATGTCGTTAAGAATTTTAGACGGATAACATGCAGAGTATGACTGAGCCTGAAAAGATGTCACAAAGCAGCATAACGTTGTTTTGTGAAGACTTGCCAGGCTCACCCATGCCATGTTATCTGTTTACTAATCTATAAACTTGATTGCAGTTTCACCCAAATTTGGTTTAAGAATTTTAGCACTTAAACAAAATATTTTGGATGTTTATTCATTGGGTATTTATGTACTTACTGTCTCTCAGACACTCGAGGAGCGTTCTCGTAAAGATCGCATTAAGGACAAAAGAAAAGCCATGATGGAGGAGAGATTGGCAAAAGTGAGGCAAAGAAGGAAATTGAAAGGAAATGTGACTGAAGACAGTATGTAAATTTTGAGACTATTTTAACAATCATTTCTCTAAATGAAGTTTACAATAAAATTTAATTTATAACTTTATACCCATTTTTAAAAAGTAAAATATTGATATACAGTTGAAAATGGTTATGTTGCCGGCCTGAAAATGTCAAGATAACCGATGATACTAAAAGCATAGTTAAAAAGAGCTGATTATAAATAAATTTTAACACCAAAATTATAATTTTAGGATCTATAGTTTAAAAGTTGTGAATTTTTAAAATGTGTTTCAATTTGTCCCAATCCCCTATTCAATCTACCCCACATTTTGTGACCTCAATTCAGCTGTTTGCGGCACACACTTTATCTCTCGTTTTAATAATGATTTTATTTTCAGGATCAATGCAATTATTATTTCTTTATTTTGTTTTAAAAATATTCTTTATTAAAAATTCATTTTAGTTTGTATTAACAGTAAAATTTATCTTTAACTCTTTTCTCCGTAACAACGCTGCCATCGTTGATTTTAAAATGACTTTTCTGACGGATCAACGATGGCAGCGTTGATTTATTAAAAGGGAATAGTTTCGTTTCTTTACATAGCTATTTAAGTAAAACTAGTTTTAATGTATTCTAGAATGATTTCCCTTGAATTAAAAAGTCTGAAATTGGTTGTTTGAACGTGTTTTCACCACGAAAGAAGCGTTTGAAAGGCTTGTTTTCATTTTTTTTTTACGTTTGTTTACAAACATGGATATTCAACTAGCTCATCTGGTTATTGATCTAATACTATTATAAATACTACGATGATAAACAAGGTATAGTTGTTTTTTTTAAATGATTATTGAGATATTAATTTTAAATTGCCGATGAAACATACGCTTAGTCTTAGTGCTAGTACTAGTAGTAGTAGTAGTAGTTGATAAAAAAATAAGTTAACAAGTCATCTGTTGATAAACATCATGTCCCACCTACGTCTCAAATCTTGATGAATATTTATACTACAAATAATAATATTGACTATACTATATGTAATGAAATTTGAAAGCTGCTAAACTTTTCACAAAAACTAAGTGCAGTTTTAGATATAATTTAAAACAATTTCTAGTTACAATATGTATAGTATAGCTTCAAGTTCCATTGTAAACAGTTCAATTTTTTGTATAATTTTCCAGTGTAGTGACCATGGATAATGAGCTCTAATATTATATTTATTTGCTTATTTGAAGTGACATTGTTTTTATTTGGTGCAAAAATGAATATAGTTTCTAAAAAACTTTATTACATTTTAGATAAAAATCTAAATTTTAGTGACTTTGAATGAGGTTTTGTAAAAAAAAAATTAAAATTTTTAAAATAAAACTTTATTTTCATTATAACAAAATCATAATATTTTGTGGAAATAAGGTCAGGAGTCTGTGTTGCATAAAAACATAATTCATTTCCCTTTAATTCAATACCAAATATATTATTATCTGTTAAAAAATAAAAAAGTTATTAACATTTTAAGATGGCATGGTAGCTCGCGACAAATTACCAAAATAGATAATTCTGTCAAAACGTGGAAAATAATTAAGGAGAAAAAGAGTTAAACAAAGTTTATATTGTGTTTAAAAGCTCCAGTTTACATAACTTTCATATGACAAAGTGAAGTGTTCTCTATAAAAATGTCCTAATATTAGGCACTCCTTTTAAACTTTCATCTTTGGCTCATGAATAATTAATTTAACAACACTGACGCATGGCTACATTTATTGAAGACAGTGTAGTGTAGTAGGAGTCACAAAAAGGTTGAATGATTAGTAATGGTTGCCAGGGCAAATTAGATAATCTTTTAAGTTCAATTATCAAATATTGTAATGTTTAAAGGCAAAATAATTGAAAATTTTATAAGCATCTGGATCTTCCGCCATAAAAAAAAGGTGGTGTCACTTATGTAAGGAAGGGTCATGTCACTCAAAATGGAAACGGTTACTACGCAAGAAACAATTTTTTTTACAACTTGGAATGAAAATTGTGAATATCAACTGAAATAATCGTCCTTCAATATCACACACTGTATCGTTCATGTTAAAAAATACTTAATGAGACGGCCACTAATATAAGATGCACCCTTGGTCAAGGGTACATCAAACTTTGTAAAAGACGATTCTTTTATTTGTCCTCTGTCAAATTTTAATAAACGTTTTCACTAAAAGTATAATATCCTTTCTTGACTTTCTTTTACTAACATAAATTCTGCTGCATTTAAATTTAGTTTTTATTATTATACCTCACCTAAGTTAGTTGCTCCTTTTTAATTTTTTTGCTTTTAGCCAAAAGTGAAGATAATGACTTTGGCCCAAAGCTTAGTGAAGCTTTAATCTCCTCCGCTGAAGAAGAAAAAACAAAGTTTCTAAAAGAAAAAGAAGCTCAAGAAGCTGAGGAAAAGCGTAAAGCCCACATTAGAGAATGGGACAAAGAAAAAGGTATCATAAAAATGAGCTCTCATGAATTGTTTTTTGCTGCTGTTTTTTTGTTAACAGGTACAGTACCATACAAAATACAATTTTCCTTTCATCTGCAAATTAAAATAAAGTAATCGTAATTTTATCTACCTCTAGAATTATTTTTTAATACAGATTTCCTTGTTTTTTCTTAGTATCCCGAGATGCCAATTTTGGTGTGAAACCCTATCTAGAGAAGCGAAGGGAGGAACGAGAGACTGAATTTGCCCCACCTTCAATTTATTTTGAACAACCAAAAGCAAAAATCCAGCCTTGTAATATCTCAGATAAACTAAGAGCAAACAGGCTTGAACAGTCTTTGAAAGGCATGCATGCTGCTAAACCATTGGATCAAAATATCAAGCCAACTTTGGATGTTTCTCAAATCGCATTACCAGATCAGGCCCCATCATCTCTCCAAGATACTTCACCAGAGACCGATCGAAGTCATGATGACCCATTTTCAAACACCATTCATGCCACTGTTTCCACCTCACCTACGCAAACATATTCTTCTTCAATTGATATGAAGTCTGAAATTGATCACACCTGGTCAGGCTCACCTTTTAACTGTGTCCAAAACCAAAACATGTCCTACAACTATCCTACGCCTTTAAATTCATTTAGTCCGGCCATGGATTTTCAGAATTCCATGTACAGTTATAACCAGTTCCCAGCTTGGAATACAGATTCAACTGGTAGGTCAATTACCAGTGACTTTAATAATACAAATACCCTCCAGCACGGACAACCACCTGCCCCATCAACCAGTGCAGTTTACAATTTTGTAGCAGGCCAAAGTGCTGACAATTGCGTCCAGATGGAAGCTCCAAAAAAACCAAAGATTCCCAGAATGGCAATAGTTGACACTAGATATGTAAAAAATAATGAAATAGCATCTGCCAGTGAAATGGAACCAGCCTCATCTGTTAAATCCATACCTTATACTCCTGGGAGTTTCACAGCTGCCAAGTTAAGGCTTGCTGACCAACATGAGGAAGATGTGATAGGCTCCAGAAGTAAACAACAGATTTCTGGTGGCCCTCTGATATACACTGTAGAGGAGCAAGAGCATCAGAGGAAACAAAACGAGGACATTTGAACAACTGATCCATAAACAAGATTTAAATAATGATCTTTTGTGCCTGCTCAAGTACTGGATTCTGTGGCAGCATCTAACTAATTGACAAGTTTCACCTTCTGGAGTGTGCCAAAAATTGCCCATTGTCAGTGTCAGGGTACGAAGATGTTTTTTTATACTGACTGTTAAGTAGTGTTAGGTTTCCTGCTGTGGTCTAGCAAGTAGGACTTTCGTGGCATCATATTTATTAGGCACTGATGCTAGTGTGTTCTGTTTGTTTCTGCAATAGATCAGTGTCAACGTTCTTTTCACTGCCTACACCAATTATTAGAGAGTAGTATATTATTTAAATTTTTATATTTACTCAATAACTTTATATTTATTTAGAAAAAGATGTTGAGATATTCATAATTTGAAGGAAAAAAATTGTTTACATCTAACAGTACTTTATCACCCAGATCTCAAGCATGTACAAGGTTTGTTAGTCATTGTTAGTGTATATTATTATTATTATATTTGCATTTTTATTTGGATGGATGGAATACATCGATGTAGGGTGAAAGAAAGGGATTGTGATATCTTATTTGTCCAAGATAAATAGTAAACAATATATTTTCATGCTTTGAACATCTTTTTTTTAAAGTTATTTATTTAAAAAACCTTTATTTGGAGAGTCCATCTTTTAAAGGAAGGTTTTCTGTACACTTTAGTTGTTGTATGTGTCCTTACTTTAGCAGTAAATAGTTGTCAAAAACAGTGAGATGAATTAAGCAGCTCTCAAAGGTTATAAGTAAGATGCAAACTACAGGCACCCTGAAAGATAGTACACTCGAAAGCAGCTTATTTGTCTTCATAGTCAAAGTTACAAAGTCAAATATGTCAGGTTATTTTTAGCCATTAAATTTATCTAAAATAAACTTTATCATTATCAAATTAACTACTCTGTCTTAAAATTGTCCGATATCAATTTGCGCTTCATCTATACTACTAGCATGAATGAGTGAAATCATAGGAAATCATTCACATTATAAATTACTGAACATTTTATACACACTTTGTCAAGATGAAAATAGATATGGAATCACGTTGAATTGCTAATGGAGGAATCTAAAACTAAATCATGAAAGTATCTTTAAATATTGAGGAGAGATAACAGTAACATACAAAACATTTATAAAAATAAATAAAAAATGAAATCTGGCATCTGTGTTATCAGCAGACATTTAATCGATGAATTAAAAATAGTTAAATAAATAGGCAAAGACTACAATACATCCAATATTTTAGATCAATTTTAATATACTGTATTTAAAAAGGAAAGATGATAAGTTATACCCATTTAGTCATAGAACCATTTAATGCTTAAAATAATACATTATTGTGATGTAATCGGACAGGTCAATCAAAATGTCCAATCATAGAAATCCAAGAATTTAGGCTCAGTTCTTTTATTTAATGAGAAATATGTGAAGTTTAGTCTGCGACAAACACAATTTTTTAATTACATGGTACAGTCACTGGTTCACGAATTGCCGCTTGTTAAACATGCACTAGTTTTACTTGTGCACAATTAATACGAACCCAACAAAGAATCTAATGTAGTCAACAGCCATTAAATAAAATAAAAGTCAATGGTTTTGCTCATGCAACCTCATAGTTGCTAGTGGTGTCACTCATGAGTCAAGAAAATTCTCAAACATAGTTCAGGTCATGTCTTTACTTTGTGATGAAGCATCCTTGACAGTGTAGCTATTAATAGCTTGTGTAGGTCTTAATGTTTCAATTTTCTCAAGATTTAAGCAAGTCAAGAGACAAAAATGCTACTTTGTGTTTCCTTTAACCCAACAAAATAAAGTCAGACCCAGAGAAATTATTTACACACTGATAATTAAGATGAAAGCAACAGTGTCGACAGATCAGTATAGTCTCAAGTTCAGGACTAAGGAATGAGTAGTATCACCACATTCTAAGGCCTGTTCTTCTGATACCCAGATGTCCAATCAAATAAATAATTAACTCAAACATTTTTTAAAGACTTTTTTGTAAAATGCAAAATTTAAATGAAATCTCCTTAAATACGCATGTGGTAATGAAGGACAAAATGATGACTGGAAGATATCACTGGATGAGTTGATCTAGATTGCAAGTCCAAAGACACTGACAATGCAGAACATGGTCTTATTTTCCCACCTCACTGTGCAGCTTCCTGTGGACAAACAAAAGCATACATAATTATCTAGATATCATTGTGAACTTTGTAAATACATTATGGTCTTATTTGCAGTAAACAGCACACAATTTCAAAGTTTTAAAAAAAATTATCTTTTAAATGTTTAAACAAATAGTGCACAATAAAGCATTAAGTAAGGGAATGCTTTTTCCAAGCCTTCTGAATAGCATTTTAAAATAAACCATCCTTTACAAGATTTAATTTCAAACAAGCTGATAAATGTCTACTTGCCATCAGTTGTATTGTCCCAGAAACAAGAGCTTGCAGTATGAAGTCCAGCTCCATTTTTCTGCATTATTACACATGTCACTGAAAACCAAAAAAGTTTGTGAAGAACATTTTAAATATTCAATTATAAATTATTTATATTTATTATATATCAGTGCTACAAAAAAAACTTTAAATTTAATGTAATCTTTTTTGATATATTGCAAATGATGTTAAAAAGATACCTATGCTGGTCACATGCAAGTTTTTTGAAAAATAAGATGGTTACTTAATAAAAATAATAAAATCGTTTATTTATAATTACCAAAATGAAACATAGTTTGTGGATTAAAAAAAATTATGCAAGAATTTAATTATGACATTTTTAAAATTATTACTATACTCAACCACTAATTTAATTAGTTTAACTTGTTGAAAATAAGACTGAAACTATGACATTACCCAAACATAACCCATTAGGGATGTAAAGGGTTTACACTGCACTATGAATTCTTCCTTTGACTTCTAAAACTAAGACTTGCTCTTTTTTATTTGATAGACCTAAATATTTATTTTAAATTTATTATTGTTATGGTGAGAATATTACTTTAATATGACGAAAAAAAATTTAAAGGCCTTTTGACTTTACAACATGACTGTTTAAAATTCAACTGAAAAAGCTCACCAATATATTTGAAAGGCTTTCCTAATTTGGTCAACTGGTTCAAACACTGTTCCACTACATTTGATGTCCACTGATTCACTTTGTTGTGTTGATATCCATTGCCACCAATGGCTCCTTCCACTGCTTCCTTAATGATATTTGTAACTTCATCAACGACAAATGCCGTCTAAAATTTAAAAAAAGGGTAAAAGATACAAAGTTTTGGTACCATATGAAGGAAATGTGATCTCATTTTTTTTACAAATTAAATTATCACAATTGAAGTTTTGAAAAAATTGATGATGTTTAAAATTTTCAAATCAGATTGTATTTATTTTTTAACTGAATGAACATAAGATTTCTATTCTTTATATCATAATTATCACCTTAATTTTAGCAGTTTACCTATACAAACACATCAAGATATAATATTTTGAAAACAAAAAAATAAACTTTTTCATATTTGAAGCAGGTTAATATTCACACTGCACTCAATCTTAAACCAATAGTGGATATAATAACATTGATGTTATGGAACAATATTATGTTCAAAGAATTCAATTACAAAGGACAAAAAAATGATATATAATAGTGCTCTTGAATCACATCATAACAATTACTTTATTTACTCATTCTAAAGCCGAACATTTTTTGGACAAAATGTAGAAATCTAGGAGGGAAAGATGGGAGGGGGGGGGGTTGGCTTACAAGCGGGTAATAGCTATAGGTGATTTCTGCATGTATAATGAATATCGGTGTTGTTATTGTAGATCATCAAGTTTTTTTTTCTACAATCTACAAGATTTGACTCCTCTACCAGAAGCTATAAAATAATATTAAATTAACACATATCAACACTTACCTTTGTTACTCATTATATTATATATTTTTCAATTATTAAATTATTTTATAAATTATGTTTACAAAAACGAAATTTTAATGTACACACTTTTGCCTCTTTTTACACGCACCCAAAAATACTTACAAAAAAAATAGTTACTCTGTAACTCTTGCCTAACACAAGATCCCAAAGACAAAGATAAAAAGCACAAAGTAAACAATCATTATGACCTATTCAGTTTTTAGTTTTTTAAAAAAAGTGTACCAGTTAGTTTATTTTTGGGGGTGGGGGTTGGCTTATGAATGAACGGGCTATAGAATGAGTATATACGGTAGCTTCATTTTCATGAAGAAGTTATGATGTGTGTGAAAATTTCAAATGATGCCTTAGTGTATTATGTATACATAAATTTATGTCAATACAAAGTCATTTTAGGAATTTGATGGTTGATGGATTCATTTTAAAATGTATTAACATCATTAAAGATGATATATATTGATAGGTTTAACTTGAAACAAGGTAAATTATAAATAAAATGAATAATTAATTTGAATATCATTGCTGAAAGTAAAATATCTGACAAAGATGAAAATGTTTAACTTAAAAAAACAAAGCAAAAAAAAAGAAAATGTGATCTTGAACAAATAATTTCAGGATGTAAATCGAGAAAACAGAATTTTTTCACCGAGGAAAGTTATTTGACCAGCTGCTTTACTTACTTGCTGAAATAATAAAACATGATAAACATTATTAAGCATATTTTATTTTTAAAAAAACTTTTTCTACTTCTCATACACATTTTTCTGAACTGCAATTTTTTTTAAAATTTGTTAATGCCCATTAAAAACATTATTAGTTACAAAACATCTTACACATAAAGCATTAACCTCACCTTCAAAGTGAAAAATATTTCACAATACAATAAAATAGAAGGCCAAATTATTGAAATCACAGTTAACAATAGATGCATGCATTTTTTGTTTATAATTTACAAAAACACAAAGAATTGTAAAATGAAAGTAAAAAGTGCAAGGTATTTTTAAAAATTAACCTTCTTTGTAAATAATCAAACATTTAATTTAATTTTGTACATCCCAACTTAATATTGTGCAACTAAATTGTGTCTAAAATATAAGTTTACAAGGTTTAAATTGACTGAATAAACTGAATAATAATAACCTACAACAACTTTTTAAAAAATTATCGATGAAATAGTGTATACTCAAAACAAATTTTCAAAAGAAAATATAGCCTTTAACTTTAAGACTTGAAAACATGACCACAAAGGCCAAGTCATGGGATCATAGTATTGCAAATAGAAATAACAAAAATATGTCAAATTTTAGTGGTAAACTCTTAATGCAAAATGGTGAATTAATACCTAACTGTGAAAAAGGTAAAAATATAACATTCCTTACCCACTACAGTACACCAAAACTCAGATAAACTTAAAATATAACACAATAATGTTAATGAACACAATTAAATCCACTGCAATTCAAACAAGACATTACATTATACAGCAGTTCATCGTTATGGACTAGAAACTCACCATCTGAAATAAAACGATTATAAGTCATTTAATTAAATAATGTTCATTCTCTGAACAGAGAGGTTGGCAAACAGGGGTAAGATACCTCATTGTGATAAAAAGGGAACACTTAGGGGTAATGCAGACACATTAGCGACTTATAAAATCCCTTAGAATCAGCACCTTAGGGGTAACGGCAACATATAGCCTAATTTAAACTTTATCAATGCTATAATTTTTACAACATTAGCTGCGCAGTAACTCTAAATTGCTGAGCAGCGTATGTCAGATACACGTATTGCAGCACAGCTTAAAGGGTACATTGCTCGCTGCTTTTTTTGTTCCCATCCATCCATCAGGCCTAGTGGCATAGGCGGTCATGCCTCCCCATATCTCTGTCTTTGGTATTGCCCATGACCTCAGCTGGTGATTGTCCCCCATGCCATCTTGTCAGCCCATCCAGCATCTTTTCTCTCTGTCTACCTCAATCCCTTTTGCCCTTGATCTTTCCTGTTGTAACTGTGTGTTCTAGCTTGCCTTGCCTCATGATGTGTCCAAAAAAATTAGATTGTCTCTTTCTAAAGTTAGAGATAATTTTTCTTATCTGGCTTCTTCTTTCAGAACTTCTTTGTTACACCTCTTCTCCGTCAATGGTATGTTAACATTTGCGTAAAGAACCACATTTCAAAGGCTTCCAAAGATTTCTGTAGTTCATTGGTGACTGTCCAGGCTTCACATCTATAAAATAAAACTGGTTTGATGTAACACTGAAGCACTCTTTTCCTCACTTCTATTGATATAGATTTGTTGGTCAGAATATTCTTCATTTTATTGAATACTGCTTTTGCTTGTGCTATTCTGCTTTTTATCTCCATTGAGCATCTTCCATCTGAGGTCAACTTTGTTCCCAGATATTTTAAATTTTGTTACTTGTTTTAATATCTCTCAATCTACTGTTAATCTACATTCTGGGTTGGTTTTCTTTTTGGAAATAACAATGAATTCTGTTTTCTTTATGTTCAAACTTAGGTCTTTGTATGCACTTTCCTTAACTATTTTGTCCAACAATCTTTGTAGTTATTCCTCGCTTTTTGCAATTGGGAATGCATCATCTGCATATCTCAGATTGTTCAAATTGTAACCTCCCACAGATATTCCAGGAAGGCCTTCTAAATGTTTCAATATGCTCTGGCTGTAGAGGGAAAATAGATCTGGTGACATCACACATCCCTGTCTCACCCCTGGATTTCTTGATAGCTGCCAATCTTCTGGTCGACCCTTGTCACAGCTGATTGTTGCCAATATGTTCTTTTCGATTCTCAGATCTTTACTATCTATTTTTATATTCTCCAACATGTCGTTCAGTTAGTTATGTTGTACTTCATTAAAGCCCTTAAATGTAGTCTATAAAGCACAAGTTAAAGTCTACTTTGACCTCTGAGGCTCTTTCTACTATCATTCTCATCATATATAAAGCATAACTTGTGCCTTTGCACTCCACAAACCACACTGTTCTTCTGATATTTCCGGGCTGATACGGGGTCTTATTCTTTTCATGATTATTCTTAAAAAGATCTTTAGAGCATGGCTCATAATGCTAATTTTTCGGTGTTTATCACATTCCACAGCGCACCGGGCTTTTTGGGTAGTGCTCTAAAGATTGATCATCTATGCTCCTCAGGAATGTATCCTGTGTTGCATATGTCATTCAAAAGATTTACTCCTGTATCTATTCCAGTCTCATCTAATGCCTCTAGTTCTCCTTTTACTATTCTATCTGGCCTTGGAGATTTGTTGTTTTTCACTTGACGTATGGCCTCCTTGACTTCTGCACTAATTTTTGGTGGTCTATCACTGTTGGTTTCAGGTCTTGGTTGTTGTCTATTACTGTATAAATCTTGGGTGTATTAATTCCATCTTCTTATTTTATCTTCTGTACCCATTATGATATATTTGTTGCTATAATAATAGTAATTTACAAAATTTAAAAAAAAAATAAAACTGACTTATTAAAACAATTAGTAATGTACCATATCCATGTTCTTATTTATTGAATTTTTTTCTAAAACCTCATAATCCTTTTTTTCACTAGGGTGTTTGCACCCTTTTTTGGGCATCTTTTAATAATCCTCATAACTTTAGTTATTAACCCATTCAATACGTCACAATTTTTTAAAGTTACGCAGTAAAATTTTAGGCTAAAAAATCCATTCCACCTGATGATTTTAAACTGAAAATTTCAGCTTTACTTTTTATCAAAACTATATAATGATGCATATCAAAATTTAGGTAATTGAAAAAGGAATATGTTTCTACTATTAAAAAGTAAGACAAAATTACCCAATAAAACCTTTATGGATATTATTACATGTGTATGTAAAAATAAAAATAATTTTATTTTTTTTGATGTACTCACCAGCTCATAAATCCCGTAATAATAATCCAATCAAGTTCATATTTCTAAGAAATAAGTCTTATTATATATCTAAAACAACTGGAAAGTTTCATTGCAATATCTCCAGACATTATCAAGTTATGATTTTTTTCCCATGACACGTTTCAATTTTAACAAAAAATTAACAATAAAATAGTAATGCTTTATTATTACACTTATATTTACTAAATCGTAAATTTTCGTAATCACAGTCGACACCGAGTCTTCAAATTTATCATCTATTGAAATTGATTTGTCCATTCAAATCAATTTATTTGCTTGATTATAAGTTATAGATAAAGAAATTAATAGATTAGTACTAGGATTAATACTCAATGTTTACAAACTTTTTTGACTGAAAAAACAAGCACAAAATACACTAAACACGGTCTAATCCTTTCGAAATTGCACACAACGGAAGTTGAAACTCTTCTGAATCGAAGTTTTATAAGCTATTAATAAAAATAGTTGAAAGGAAAAACCCGATTACTAATAAAATGAAACAAACCATCGGTGACGCAGAGAGTGGCTAAACGTACACTGGTGAAATGGCATTGACGCAGGGTGCGCCGTAACATATTAAATGGGTTAATAAGATTAAAATTTAATATTGTTAGGAGATATATTTAGATATAAGTAGTTCAAAATAAAGTCAACGTAGTAAAAAAAAATAATCTAAATTTGTAAAAGTCCTGATAAACAGCTGATTAAAAAAATTTACATTTTAAAAAAATATTTGTAGGCTGTTTTTTTTTTGCTGTTAAATTTATCATAATTAATAAAATTTTATATTATAACAAATGAAGTTAATATTTTAAGTTCCATTGGGTCAAAAACAACATTTAAACTAAGGTTGTTAAGACCGCTCGTTTTTGAGGACCGACTAACCATTCAAAAAAAGACCGGTTAACCGCTCGTCCTTATATCCCTAATGTTTTGAGACCCATTGGAGAACTAACAAGAGAATGTTGTTGCCTGGCGTTGTCTGATGGCATCAATGCCTGCTTCCCCCGCTTGCGTTCAGCTCTTTCCGCATTGCCCTCAATTCAAAGCATTTTTTAATCCAAAAAATTAAATAAATAGTGATGGTTAATGGTCTTTTTTATATTTTATTTTGGGGACTCGTAGTTCACCGTCTAAATAAGAGGACAGGTTCAATCGTTCGTTAAAGTTAGCAAGGTTTTTTCATTAGTTTTAAAAACCAACGCCTCGCCCCGTCCATTGTGACGTCATGTTTACCTCTATTGTGTGTGATGCCGATCAACTCGCGTATTAAAATTAATAATATAATCAAATTATAAAGCTACCGAGTAAACGATGATAAATGGAATTAATTTAAAAGACATTATTTTTCAATCGTCAATTCGCCAGAATAATTGAATTTTGCGACGCACACGTTCCCCCTCCCCGTTTTTTTCTGTTCAAATAGGGTTTGAGCTACAGTCGGCGTACTATTAATGTGGTAATCAAATGCCTTTGACTAGTAGGAAAACTGTCACTAAAAGACCGAACTCGAATTTGTGGGCCGATTAATCGCCCGGTATCTTTGCTACGTCTTTCAAATACCTCTCGCAATATAGGTACATGTACTTCACTAAGCGGCGTGCGCCAATACGTTTTTTGAATGCCTGAAATGGACTATAAACCGGTGATCAGAAAATGCGGATAGGTCACGGGGTCATATGCCTTTATAGCTTTCTTTGTCTTTATAAGAAACAGACTATAATAAATATAAATAGAAACAGCCTCGGCCTTGACCGTTGTTGACAACAAACACGCACTGTTAGTAACTATTACTATTAGTTGTGAACTTCAGTGAAGCAAGGCTATAACGCGTCATGTACGCACGCTTACAGCTTACAGCTTGGAGACTGAAGGTTTGATTAGTTTGAATGCCAACCTAGGCTACTTGTCAGCTGGATCGTGGTATCGCTTTTACTCAACGTGACAAAGCGAGAGGGAGAGGCGCGTTACGGCTTGTGTTGTTTTTTTTCACTACGTTACCGCTAGTATTTTTTTTTTTTGTTGTTTTCTTTTCGGTTACATGGTCCTGCGGTCCTGAATAAAGATGACCGAGCTTGTAACATAGTCTATCGTTCACAAATTGTTTCAATAGTCAATGTCAATAAAATGCAAAGTAAAGGAAAAACTTTGAAAAAGAAATATTTATAAATATAAAACTGGAATTTTGCGATAGCGGATGTGGTAAAAACACAAAACAAAACAAAAATAATTTGAATATTTCAATTAATATTAGTTTAGGAGACTATTCTAATTAATAGACCATTACAATTTTAGAAAATTTAATTAATTAAGTAATTTAGTTTCAGTGTGAGTGTTCTGCCCTGACACTGCACTGAAACTTTCAGTTTCAGTGAAAGTGCCAGTTGCCAGTCGGGAAAAATTAAAATGATTCAATATCGATTGTCAACCTATGTTGACATTGTATCTAAAGACGATATGAACTAATAAATGTTATAATTACCTCTTCCCCAGATTGAAAATCATCCATTATTGCTGTTTATGGGTTATTGGATAAGTTAAATTTATATTATATATTATATATCTGTACTCCGCAGATTACCGATTGTTAGTCACGATGACAACCAAACCTCGTAAACTCTCGAGAGATAAAAATTTTTAAAAAGTGAATTAAACTGGAAAATGTTAATAATATGCGCGAAACAAAACTGAGAGCAAAATTTGAATTTAAAATTCTTGTTAACTTTTTTAAATGAGTGAACGAATAACTTAATGTGTCCATATATTTTCTTTTCATTATGAAAAATATTTTTTTAGCTTTTGCTCTGCAGTGGGGTAGGTTAACCTACGCCGTATGCAGTGGCGTAGCGAAAGGGTGGGCAAGAAGGGAGCAAATGCCCCGGGTGGCACTTTCCCAGGGGCGGCAAATTCCTAGTCATTAATTAGTGTCTAAGAAAAAATTATAAGAATATCGAGCTTTTAATCGAAATAAAAGAAAATAAATAAGAAATTAATAATAGGAATAAAAAATATATCCTAATACTAATAGGCATGTGAACTTTTCAAACGTCAAAACTTCAAACTCCTTATTGGAAATAAATTCTTATGATACTAATGCTACTGTCCTGAAAAGTACTTAAGTAGTATGATAATGTAACACTGAATTAGTGGCAGCTTAAATGATTCTTAAAATTTGACAGTCACTCCTGTTGTAAAACCAGAACGTGGGACGTGGTGGTCGAGAGGTAGCGCTCTCGACTGTCAGACCGATGGTCACGAGTTCGAATCCACACGAAGGTGAGGATTTGTTCTCGGGGCCTGAGGAGTTCCCGAGTCACCCAGCTCCGAATGGGTACCTAACTAGACAATAGTTAGGCGGCTGGGGTAATGCGTGGAACCCCTATAGCCGTGGCCTGTGACCGCTACATCACTTGCCAACAGATCATCTCTCATGGTCTGTGGACGCAATTATCTTCTGCATAGAAGGAGCGTCTGTATATCTAAGATAAGATAAGAACTTATTGTACATGAAACATAAGCCAATCTCGGGGCGGCACATTGTCTTATTATAATATTATATGTTACAGACGCTCCTTATGTACAGAAGATTATCACATCCTACGTATTTCTATGGTTTGTTTTTAGTCCTGTATCCTTACTAGAGTTTTAAATGATGATAAAGTGTTGGCTTTCCTGGTTTCTTCAGGCAACCCATTCCCCGCCCGAATACCGGGCGGAAAGAAAGAAAACTTGTATGTGTTTGTCCTTGCATATGGAATAAGAAGGGTGTTTTTATTTTTATGTCTATTTGAAGTTTGTATTAAGTTATTTTTGTGTTGTATTTCTAATTTAGAATTAATTGCCTTATGTATAATTACTAATTTACTCTTGGTTCTTCTATTCTCTAGTGTTTCAAGGTTTAATGATTTAACTAATGGTGTTACTCTTGTCAGTCTTGAATATTCTCCAGAAATGAATCTGGCAGCTCTTTTTGGATTTATTCTAACTTATCAATATTTTCTTGGGTGGATGGGTCCCATACAGAAGATGTATATTCTAGTATAGGTCTCACCAGGGTGAGGTAGCATTTTAGTTTTATATCTTTATTACATTGTGTGTAAAGGGGGGGGGGTGCGGCAAAGTGTAAGGCTACACTTTTGTATCGTAGAACGCGTGAATCCATGTAAAATGTTATAAAATGAATAGTAAGAAATCGAATAATTAAGTGGAACTTTGATTTTAAGTAGCGTAACGTCACAATTCTTATCCCCCTTTCCCTCGTCACACATCGTCACAGATGGTTAGCCCCCTCTCTCTGGGTGCGTGATGTCCCCTTATTTATGAAAAAGTGACAGACGGGCTACCAAAATAATACAAAGCTGTTTTTGAAAAAAAAATAGCGCTCATAGTTCATAGCTAATTTTAAAAAATAAATGATTTGCAACATGGCTTCAGGGCAAAAGATTAACAGCATGATTCACGATTATAGTTATATTTATAGTCATAATCATAAGCTTCAAGTTCAAGACTTAATTTGTCTTTGTGTGACTACTATATAATATTACTAAACTGAAGTGACTAAAACTTGTCATTGACATTTGTTTGGTTGGTGTACACTTAAACTTAAATATTTTAAATAAGTTAGTATCATTTAAAGAAAAAAAAAGATTTAACATGTATCAGATTATTTCAAATTAATACAATTTATACAGCACTAAAATTATAAATTAACAAGATTAGTTTAATGAAATGTATAAATAAAATATATCTTAAAAAAGATCGAATTGCTTAAGGGCAGATGTACTAAATGCCAGTAAACGACCGGATGTATTGTTAGACTGCAGATGACTGATTGCACCATATGATAACATTACAATCATGTTTTTTATTTGGTAGTGAGTATCGCCTCGTGAGGACGACCCAATATGCGGCTGCGTTCGCGCTCGTTCACTTCCGGTTATTGCTATTCTTAGTAACATTTTTTTATAACGTTAAAAATTTCATTGATGAATGTGTGGCTGTGTGGTCGTATTAATAGTAAGATAGTGCGCTACATCGCAGGACCGGGGTTCCATTCCTTATTAATGCCTAATTTTTTTTATTTATTTTTAAACAATACTACATGAATTGATAATGAATAGGATTTTTTAAAAAAAATGGTTTGTTTTGATGTTTGGTTTAGGGATATACTTTAACTTTAGGGTTACCTTAAGTGATAGCTATAGTTTTTAGGGTTTGGGTTAGGTTTAGTGATAGTTTTTAGGGTTTGGGTTAGGTTTAGTGATAGTTTTTAGGGTTTTTGGTTAGGTTTAGTGATAGATTTGAGAGATTGTTTGAATGCACACATAGAATCGGAGGTTCAATGAAAGGCGCAGTGAATACTTGTAACTCTTCAATTTTATAAACATCATTTTATAAACAATGTTACTAAGAATAGCAATAACCGGAAGTGGACGAGCGCGTATTCAGCCGCATATTGGGTCGTCCTCACGAGGCGATACTCACTACCTTAAAATTTAGGCATTTGAAACTTTTTTACAAAATTAAAAATAGTACCATATGGAAAGTACGAAACAAACATAAAAAAGAAACACACAAAGACCGTGCGAAATGAATATTTTTTACATTGAAAACGATCATGATAATTTGAATAACATTATAAAAATTAAACAAATAATACATGAATAAAAATAAATTTCAAGGGAGGAAAAAAACAACAACAATACAACTGAATGGAAATTAGTGATTACATTTAATTTATGGCTTTCTTTTTTATAACATCAACATATTAGGATATTTTTTAAAAAATCACCCGAAAATTAAAAAAATAAAGAGATAAAAAAGAAGTTGGGCTGCACAACTATATGCCAAGCTCAGGTCGTGAGGTTTTAAAAAAAAAAAGCCCCATGCATAACTAAATTAGAAAGAGCTTGATTAAGGGTAGCTACCGGAAGGGTAAAAAAAGAGAGGACGATCTAGGGAACACAGTCTGACAAGTTGTAGGAATGGGGGCCCCGTAGAGTTGAACTTTGTTGAACATATACATATTCTATAAAAAAGAACTAACGCTTTTACCAATCACTTGAATTTATATTTTTAAAAATTAAATTACTTTAAAAAAAATATTTAAAAGATTGTAAATTAAAAAAAAAGTGAACTTGTTAAGTACTTCAAAGCATAATTTCTGAAATAAATACTTCGATTTGCCTTTAACTTTGCATGGATTGATTATTCGCGTCAATTAAGTTTCATTTAACATGGGAACATCTTAAAAATCAATTAGTCATGCAGCTAAACAAACCGAGATACAGAACTTTATTTTCATGGCAATCGCAAAAATCCAAGATCAACACGGTATTAAATTAGAAGAATCTCTATAGTTTAAAGCATTAAAAACAATTTGAAAAAAAACCCAAAAACATACAGCCAACCCAAATAATATTCAGTTGAAGTAGATTGAGTTTGTGACGCCCTGTGTTTTTCCTTTGGGCGTCTGACATCACCACAACTCATGTAAACTTAACGAAAGATGAAGTTAACCAACAATGAAGAACTCAGCATTACTGACAACCCTTGTCTAGTAGATAGGCAGAAGGCATTTGCAATCAGGTTCAATTTCAGCGTTGTTTGAAATAAATGTAAAAGAAAATCTTCCAGTCGTCTGAACTCCAATAACACGATAATGAGAACGCCAAGTACTGGGGCCTAGTATTTATAGAATATCCGAGCTTCGTCTAGGATTGGCAAAAACCAGTGGCGTCACTAGGGGGTGCGGATGGGCGGGCCGACCCGGTTGACAACAACCAGAGTGACGCCTCTGGGCACAACTGGACATGCCCATACCTAAACCTTTGTAATCAGCAAAATACGCGTCCAACGCACGTGCATTTAAAGTCTTTTCGAGTCCGCACCAAAAATGACACATTAGCCTGTTTGGTCTACCAAGCGCTGGCTTATATGAACAACCCACTGCCATCAGTCTGATACTGAATCAAGAACAATTACTAATACAAAATTTTAACAAGTTTTCTCCCTTTAGTCATATTGTTGTTTATTTTTTGGACTGCAGTGAAGGACAAAATAAACATGACGCAGATTTTCCTCACTTGTGAACAAGATAACATTTAAAAACTCAAATCAATGGCTGATAAAGGTTTATTTCAACTATACATATTACAAGTATAAATGTTTATATAATTTCAAACCCCTGCAATGATGTGCACAATCACACACACAAACACACACTTTAACACACACACGCACACAAACAAAAAAAATTCTGTAATGTAATTTATGAAATAACTTTGGGGCCGTCCACATGTGACGTCACGCTTAAAAATTTTAAAAAAAAAACAAAACTTTCCCCTTCTCCCTGTCACAAACTGTCCCAAATCTTGCCCCCCTCTCCCCCACAAAGTACTTCACACTTACTGTCGATCAAATTATTTTAATTATTAACAAAATAATTAAAGTTTAACATAAAACACCGTGAAATCACTTATGGCCAGACCCCCCCCAGTCAATACTCACAAACTGTCACATTTTCTGACAGCCCCTCCAACCCCTCCCCCAGTTACAAACTGTCACATTTTCTGACAGCCCCTCCAACCCCTCCCCCAGTTACAAACTGTCAAATTTTCTGACATCCCCTCCATCACCCCCTTCCGGAGCATGAGGTACTTTATCGCTAGTACACATAATATGGAAATATTTGGTGCACGCAAATTGAACACACAATGATAATAGCAGACACGTACACATTTCGTACACATGTAGTGATAAATCGTTTACAACTTTACACGTACATACACTTACACAGACCAGTAGAGTCCCAGCAAGCATTAGACAAATCGATAAACGCCTTAAATTTTGTCCAATGAAGAACGAATGTATTGTACAAGTTTTAAGTGGGTTTACATTGATATGATAATCCTATTGATAAGCACTCTTTCCACTTTTGTAGTCATAATTTTCAAACATCCTCGTCAAACGAAATTGTGTCACGTGTACTTTTTAATTTTACAAACTACATGTAATCAAGCACTTTAAATAGTTTGAGATATCGCTTCACATGTGTCAGGCAACAATTCTTCGCTGTTAGTTGTTTTTTTTAAAAAAAAGTTTTTCATGTAAAAGGTTCTTTGACTGTGAGAAATCGTACATACTAAGTTTAATACTTGTACGTATTGGTAGCCAATTTTGAATTGTTTTGGCATGAAGCTCTATCTCCAAGTATTCGTCTGATGTTGATACCACGACACAAGAAAACGTTCATAATTTTAATACTAGTACGTAATGATAGCCAATTTTGAATAGTTTTTGGCGTGAAGCTTTCTCTCCAAGTAATCGTCTAATGTTGATACCACAACGACGAAAGTGTTTAAATGCCACAGTTAACAGTTTGGTTGCGCAGCTAGTGTTCACCATACTATCGAAAGGACAGCTTCAACTCTTATCTTCCAACATTGTAATAAAGTTGGCTGTGGTCTAAGGCCACTGCTTTGGCCTTTTCAACCACCAGTTTCTTGCACTTTATTATATTTTTCGTATAAATCTTGATTTTGAAGATTCTGTAGACATTTAAAATAATTGAAAAATTAAATAACATGTTTGGAAAAAAAACAACAAAAAAAACAAAAAAAAAACAAAAAAAAACAACAAAAACAACAACTAAATTTAGATCTTTGCGCTCAGTTGAAGCAAGCACGATGGAGAATTTTTTAAATTTATGTTTTTATTTTTTTTACTTGATATAGAAATCATACTTTGTTTAAAAATAGCTTGTGAAACGCACCTGATGCCGTCGTTTAGGCGAGTGAACAATTAAAGATATCATTCTATTTTTGTAAGCTGTTAAAATCTCTCAGAAAATTCACTGTTTTGTAAGCTGTTAGTTAAAGTCTAAAAGAAAACTAAATTTGTAGGCTGTTAGTTAAAATCTACCAGAAAGTCAGAGTTGTTGTTGTTGTTGTAAGGTTTAAGTTAAAATCGAAAAAAAAAACATTGGCGTAGCTAGGAATTTGTAGTAATTTGTGGGCCCGGGGGCTTGACCTCTTTGGGGCCCCACATGCATACGGGGGCGTAATATTTAATGTATAAAAATGCACACTAATTTGGGGGCCCCCTTCAAGTTGGGGCCCAGGTGGACTTTTGAATTCTGACCCCAGCTACTTCACTGACGATAATTTCAATGTTCTATTGTTGCAAGGCTTACGTTAATATCTACCAGAGAAAAGACAGTTTTATTGTTGTAAGTTAAAATATGTCACTAAACTTACTGTCTTACACCATCGCTGTCCATCTTTCCCGAGACCTTACAGTCGACGCAGTGGTCAACAGACTTTCTCGTCATCAGATCAGGGAGCAGTTTGTCCAGACACTCTCTGATGGCGGCGTCCACATCCGTTAGAATCTCTTCCCTTAGCCTCGACCCCCATTCCTGGACATCGTTACTCGGACGATTGCTGAAGAAATTCGGTAAGGCACGTTTTAAATCCTCACTCACCAATGAAGATGTGTCCGCGATGATGCTCGTTTCACAACCGAGTCTCATAATTGTAGGATTTAAGGTCACGAAATGTACCAGCGCGCCAATCGCTGGGAAGCTAGCTGACTTGGAGGCTCGTGATTGGTCGACCTGGGCTCTGGTTTCAGAGGCTGAGTTTCGCTTCCCAACGCCATCAGTCTGGGAATCAGCTTGTCGACTTGCGGACATTTTAAATCGGTTAAGAGCCTTAATCTTGATTCCAAATTTGATCCAGTAGGAGGTTTTCTCGATATTCTCTTTAACGTCAAATACCTCAGCCATTATGTAGCTATAGTAGCAAGTTTATTTAGTTCGAAGCCTTTGAACTCTTAAAGTAATCTTTGCGCTAAAGTATACCTTAACTTTTTATGATCAGCTCATTCAAATGCAAATGTTTATCCATTCTGTAAAAGAAATGCAACAGGAACATAATGTATGAGTTATCCATTGCGCGACGAGTTATAAAGTGTTTCCATTTATTTATAGTTCCTTTTTATAATAATAGTGAGCTTGCAATTTTTCTCCCTGTACTTCGGATCTACTTAAAAATCAACAATAAACCTTTCACTGTTTCCGGTGCTACTTTGATGAAGTAGAATACGTTTCTTTTTAAGCTGTGAACCGGTGAAGTTTCTCACGACAGATGGTAAAACAATTTCAGCACCGCAAAGTTCCACAATGGACTGCATTAAAACAACTTTATATACAGTATTTAGATCCGGAATCAAAGCAGCAGTTCCATTCTTCCAGGACAGATAAAAAGGGATAGGAATGACACCGGTATTTCCTGGTGTTCTAAATTTAGCTTGCTGGCGACTTGAAAAGTCTTATGGGCAATTTAAAAGTATGGTAACTTACAGATTTGTTAACAGTCCGTTTAAAGATTGGTTAGTAAACAGTGACGTAGCTATGAGATGGGTAGGGGACGAAATTCAAAAGTCCCTCCTCCCCCCCTTGAGGATGACCCTCCAATTAGTGTTCGATTTTTTTGTTTATATTAAATATTACTCTACCGCCATCTACACGGGGCCCCCAAAGACGTTACCCCCGGGCCCCCAAACTCCTACAAATTTCTAGATACGCCACTGTTAGTAAATCAGCAATAAATATCCTCTCAGAGCAGATACCTGAAATCTATCTAAATATATTGTATATCAATATATTTGATTGCACTTTTGACAATTTATTGATTACAATTACAATACATTTAGCTTTATTCTGACTGTTAGTTATGTCACGGTCTTTAAACACAATCTTGACTATTGGAAACGAAGATGACGTAATGGGAATTCTGAGGTGTTTTTTTAACCTACAAGTGATCAATAAGTAAGGCATTGACTTCAATCAGCAAGTTTCGTAGATCCGTGCTAACTGAACCGTGCTTCGCTTGTGAGACAACGAGAGGAGAGGAACTCTTCTGGCCCGAACCTTTCTCGAGTACTGAAAGGAGAGAGACAAGGAAGTAACAACAAGAATAATTTGTTCGGTGTGTTTACTTTGTTCAGACCCAGTGGCGTAGATTGGGGTTTGTATGGATTGTTTTGGGGGTGGGTGGGGGCGCTTGCCTCTTTGGAGGGCCCCCTGCGTACATGGCGATGGCGTAAAATTTAATTTATTTTCTTTCTGACTTTCGTTTGGAGCCCATCTCAAGTGGGGGACTGGGTGACTTTAGAATTCGGACCCCCCTCTCCTGGCTACGCCACCGTCAGCTCTAACAGATGAGACCTTGGTCACAGCAAAACCTTGTCATTAAGGGAATTGTAACAAAACTTCTTTGAGGTTCCGGCAAACGTTAAAACTTAATTTTATTTGTTTTGGAATAACTAACTTTCCAATTTCAAACCAACATGTTTGACATGCAAGTTCAAGTAAACAACTGTTAGAAAAATGAAATGATATGAAAAAGATGCAGGCTTCAAGGTGAATGGCTTGCTTGTCTTTGACATGGATACGAACCCGTGACCATCGGTACGTTAGGCAACAGCGCATGCCAATCGACCAACGCAGCAACATACTTGGAACGAATTATGTCTTGAAATAAATAACGGGTTGGAGAATTCGTCTTTTCGTTTGTTTGTTTGTGTGTGAGTGGGGGTGGGGGAGGAAGGGGTGAATAACACTTAAACAGATAGATCGGATCAAACTGACACGCCCACAATTTCTGACAGTGGTATTGATCGGATCAAACTGACACGCCCACAGTTTCAAACAATGGTGTTGATCGGATCAAACTGACACGCCCACAGATTCAGACAGTGGTGTCAATAAGACTGGGAAAATTTGGGGGTTGGGTGAGGAGTGGGTGAAGTCCTTCTCTCGGGTCTTCTGTGTACTGTCCCTGTAAATCTGGGTTAAAAGAACTCGGTTGTAGCGTGTAGCAGCTAGCTACACGGTAGACACTTGAGTGGCTCAGACAGATGACTGTCAACATGCACGCCGTGAGGCTCAACGGTCTCCGTGATTCCCATCGGTCACACAGCATTTAGTCACGCACTACCACTGGAAGCCGTTGTCAATTATTGTGACACACGGGCGGATCCTAGGGTATGATGTGTTTAAGGAGGCGAATGTTATGGTTAATAATATTAATAATGGATTTCTTGTTCTTTTTTTTATTTAAAAAGAAAAAAAATATTTTTAAAAAACGTAGAAAAAAAACGTAGAAAAAAACATTTACTTTCTCACCTTCGCATAAAAAACTGTTTATTTATTTTAAAAAGATCTAATTATTTAATAAATAATTATATTCATAACAAATTACATATTGTAATCGGAAGAGTGGTTGTTATGCATTGTGATATTTGTCAACCCTTTCTTACCATTAAGAGGATTATAAACGAGCCACTACAAGGAGACAACTCAAAATGTTTATTCTACAAATGTGTCTGAACATTTTTTTTCTTTTTTTTTTCTTCTTTTAAATTAAAAAAAAAAGTCTTATTTCAGTGAGAAAGATTGGCACGGGACCGGGATGCCTGGAGATCCTTTGTTCGTGACCTATGCCCCAGATGGAATGACATGTGATGATGATGATAATGATGAATAAATGTTTATGAAAGATCTTGAATGTTTGAAATAATGAGAACTTATTGAAAAAAGTAATAACATAATTCAACTTTAAAATTCAATTTATAAGCGGAATTTTCTACACATGTGTCCTAATTGGACTTAAATTATCGGCCTTGATCCAATGGCAACAACGGAAAATAAAATTCCCTTAATGAATAAAAACTGTAGCGATAGACTCAATGGTAGCATGAAATGATTGCACCTAGAGGATCAGCTACACAAACCATTTGGGTTATTTTCCTATAGTCAGTGCTAGTGCAGTGGCGGTCCTTGTCCTGGGGATGAATTTCTGAAATACCCATGTATTCCAAGAGAACACCGACTCAGCTCATAGCGTAGCTTCCCTTTTTGACTAGTAATAAAAATATTTTTAAAAAAGTTTTTAAGATACCACGTTTTGTGAACTAAAAAGAAGAAAATAAATTTTTTCTTGGGCTCTGTTGGAACTTCCCTTCCCCTGGGCTGAGCCAGAACTGTTTTGTTGGATGCACATTGTGGACATTTTGTACATACACACTCTTACACACCAAAATATTTTCGAACTAAAAACGTTGGGTGCATTCGGCTGAAATTTGGTCTATTAATGCTATTACATTAAATTTTTCAGTTTCAAATTCCTCCACAGTCTATATATGATACTTCATTTAATTTCACAGGGCAATTCAGCCGAATGCACCCCACGTTTTTAGTTCGAAAATATTTTGGTGTGTAAGAGTGTGTATGTACAAAATGTCCACAATGTGCATCCAACAAAACAGTTCTGGCTCAGCCCAGGGGAAGGGAAGTTCCAACAGAGCCCAAGAAAAAATTTATTTTCTTCTTTTTAGTTCACAAAACGTGGTATCTTAAAAACTTTTTTAAAAATATTTTTATTTTATACTTTTTAGTTCAAATTTAATGTCTTTAAGACATGGGAAATAACTAAAAAAATGAAAATTCCCTGGTTATGTTACTTCCCTTGAAATTTTCATGTTAATGACGTCATACATCTTTATTTTTAGTATAATTACTATAATTAAGTAGAATTGAGTACTATAATTAATGAAATATTAAATTGTCATGTGAATCAAGTATGCATGCAAAATTTCATCAAAATTGGATGATCAGAAGTGGTTCAAAAAAGGAATTCAATTTTTGCCCCTGAAAGACAAACATCCAAGAAAGCAAACTAAGAAAAACGTGGTAAAAACGTGGTAAAATAGAATACAGCTGAGCACCCAAGTATAGCTCTATCGCTAGTTTCTACTTTTTAAATTTACTACTAGGTTTTTGAGCATGTGTTTTTTTTTTCCTAAGGCGTAAGTGAGGGCGTATCGTAGATATGACGTCTTACCGAACAATGTTAGAAGGCATTAAATCTAAGCCAAGGCTTCAGATTTCAAGGCTATCTGATGGGCAGTGTGGGTTAAAAGATGTAACAATTCTGTATTGAATACTGTAAAACTGCTAATAATCATATGGCAGAAGAGAAAAAAAAATAAATTTATCATAAAGAATAATTCTTGTGGAGAGACATTGCATGTCGTAATAGATTTTTGTTTTGTTTTTAGTAATTGGAAGCATTTTATGTGTGTGTTCCCTTGTGAACTGAGTTATTATTACAAACATCTCTTTATAATCTTTCAAGAGAACATTTTATATGTGTGTTCCCTTGTGAACTGAGTTATTATAAACAACTCTTTATAATCTTTCAAGATAACAAAATGCTAAATTTTTTAAATTGAATACTGAATGCGAATAGGTAATATCGTGAAAAACAATTGCTTGTTTTTTTTTTAAAACAAATGTCTGTTAAATTCTTTTCATAGTTTAAGATAAATATAATTTCAGAATCAAACTGTGTTGAAAAGACAGTAAATACATTGACATATATAAGCTCAGAACTTAGACTAATATTAATCATAAAAAAATTATCCATAAGGTACACTAACTGAGTTTATGCCGCAATTGGTCATTTACTCCCTGATCTCATTTGACAGTTTTTATTCCTTGATGTCATTGGCCAGTTTGTCCCATAATGTCTTTAAACCTCCACTATCCTGGTCATTCTCCGGGTAAGGGAGGTAAGTGTTGTTCCTAATGTTGTAGAGCAGTTCGACCCCGAGGTCACCTGCGGCTATCTTCTCCATGAGCAGGAATATGAGCACCTGCCTGCCCGTGTGGATGCTCTCCATGTTGGCCATCTGGATCTCGTATCCACACCAGTAACTCTTGACCATGCTGCGGGTCAGGACCACGACCGTCTTCCTGCTGCTGCACACGGCCTTGACCACGTTGGACGCTATGTAATCCCCGGCCTTGAAATCCCTGCCGTGTATGCAGAGCTTCAAGTCCCTGGACTCGAGCTCACAGCAAAGTGTCCTCACGACGAAGCGCTCATCCGAATGGTCGTAGGACACGAACGCGTCGTATGTGAACCCGGTGTCGTTTTTGCGATCCAACTTTTTGTTGAGCAGGTACGCCGCGTAGTACAGGTACCTGATTTTCCACCTGAATCTGTAAATAATTCCACCGAGGATGACGGAGAACATGAGAAGCGTCCCGGCGCCAACGAAGAAGAACGTGGTGATGTGAGACGTGCACGCGTGCTCGAGCTCGTCCAGCGTGGAGTTGTACCCGTCCGTGATCGGCATGATGGACGAGTCCTCCTTGACGCACAGGTAGTTAGCGAAGAGGCGGGTGAAGGCCCTGGAGCTGGTCATCCAGCGGAGGAAGTCGAGGTTGACGCACTCGCAGAGAATGCTGCACTGGGCCATGTTGATGACCATGTGGTCCACGTGCGTCAGGTGGAGGTCAATGAACGTCCTCGCGCCGGGCGGCAGGGAGGCGATGTGATTGTGGCTGAGGTCAAGGACCTTGAGATTGGTCAAGGACGTTATGTCAATCGAGAAGTTACTCAAGGAGTTGTTGGCCAGTATGAGCACGCCAAGACTGCTGAGTTTTGAGAAGATTTCATAAGGTAGTCTCCGTATGCCGTTGGAAGACAGGTCCAATGTGTTTAATCTGTTCAAACTTGAGAAGACAGAATTTTCGTGCTTTTCAGAGAAAAAATCACCGAGCTGGTTATTCTTTAAGTAAAGGATTTTTAAATTCCGGAAACTTGGGAAGAATTGCGGGGAGATGCTCTTGACTTGACAAAAAGAAAGGTCAAGGGTCTCCAGCTTGTGAAACCTGTGAAACGGACCAATGAGGCTCGAGAAATAATTACCCCTCAGGCTCAGGTGCTTTAAGTTGTTTTTAGTGGCGTTAAGCTCGGAGAGGATGTACTTTAGTCCGGCGTCGTTCATTTCAATCCTCTCCAGGTTGGGCGGAAGGTCGAGGACAAACGGTTTGAACATTTGAAGGCCGCGGGCGCCGTACAGCGTGCAGTTGCTGCCGAGGTTGTACGCTGACAGCTCGTAAGGGTAGAGACTCGGAAGATTGTAGACGAAGCTGCCGCCGTTGATTTTGACACTGGTCAAATTTTTCATCTTATGGAGGTCCAGAAGGTAGGTTCCGAAAACAAATCTGTTTCCGCTGATATCGAGCGTTTTTAACGAGGGCGAGAGTTTGGAAATGACTCGCCTGTCCAAGGCCTCTAGATTGTTTTCCTGCGCGTCAAACGACTCGAGGTATTTCGGAAAATATTTGATGTAAGAGCTGTCAAGGCAGATGCCGACAGAGTACCTGTTGACGATTAGATGCATCTTCAGGTGTTTCAGGGTTTCGGTTTCATACAGACCGTAGAAGACCTTGTCCAAATTGCTGATGTCGATGTCTTCGTTGTGCGTCAAGTCCAGCGAAACGAGGTTCCGTAAAGGGGAGAAGGCCCCGGCTTCGATAAACTTACCTTTGATGTAGCAAGAGCTCAGGTTCAGGTTCTGTAACTGCCGCAAGTGTACGAATGTCAAGTTGGTTAATGTCGTCATCTTACAATACCCGTCGTGGTACCCGGAGACGTTCAAGGTCACCAACGACGTCATATTTTGAAATCCGGGTCCGAATGTTGTATTCTCTAACCCATCAAGATGCAAAAGTTTTAGACTGAAGAGCTTCGATAGCGCTCGATCCGGGTAGCTCAAGTTAGTCGTTTGGTTTTGTATGTTCTTATTTAGGAAAAGAACCTTAAGGGAAACTAATGGACTGAACACATCCGGGTGATACGGGGTGTTCTTTAAATCAAGTCTGTTATTCCAAAGGTACAGTTTTTTCAGCTTGCTGAGTCCCTTGAACGCATCGACTGACATATAATGTATCTGGTTGCTTGAAAGGTCAAGGTACATTAAAACTTTATACCTGACGAAAGAGTTGTTCGCTATCTGGGATATCCGGTTGTCATGGAGATCAAACCCGAGGATCGTGTCCTCAAAATCTTCGGAGGGAACTTTCTCCAACAGCCTTGATGAACAATCGACGTAGCTTGAGTTTTGACTACAAGAAGTATTTACTGCTCCAATTTTTACGTCTTTTGTCAAAGATTTTTCTGTCGACTGCAAAAGATTTTGAATGACTTCTTTTTTAATTAACGCAGTCACCGGGAAATGGATAACATTTCTTTTCTTCCTCGTCCTTGTGATTGGAGGTTTTCGAAAACGAGGCCTTATTTGCTTACTACCAATGCTTCGAGTGGCGTATTTGACAGAGGCTGAGTGTTGATTGTATTTCTTTACTCTCGTTCCCAATACAAAATGTCTTACCAGCGACAACAGGTTGTCGCGTTTTTTATCAGGGACAATTTCATGAGCGCCCGAAATGTGGTTTTCACCAGGAGCAGCAAAATGCTGGTCTGAAAGCGTGGCACTGGAGAAACCGACCTGCTTGGCATCTGGGATGAGTTGACTGTCTGTGTATGGGAGTCGTTTCGTCACAAAGATCCAGAGAATGAGCGGCCACGCAACAAGGGTCATTTCTGAAAAAGAAGCAGAACACATTAGGTATAAATTATTTCTTTGAAGGACTGATGGGGTTGGATAATGGTTTACACCTGATGGCGTACAGAAGTTGAGGGTAGAAGTCACTGACAGGTCGCGTTTGAAGAGATTCAACAGCTAAACGTAGGGGACGGCATGACATGGACTACAGCGCAAAAGCTGATCATAAGAAATTCTTTTAAAAAGGAATCCTAAGTAACAGGGTTATCAGTCATGGCATACATTTCATCTATTAAAAAATACAAACAATTTATTATAAAAATAATTATAAAAATTTGATGCAGGAATTCACCTCAAACAATCACGGCCAATGGCTAAACCGGTATCGAAGTTTAGCCTCACATTAACATTCTTCAATACTTTCTTCGTATACGACATAAGTTATCTTCAATGTTTGAGTCAAATGTGAATTACCCTCAACAAATATCTTTTGTTAAATCCACTTAACCTTAAATGAAATTAATCAAACAGTAAAGGTGTCTTTAATACAAGTTCAGTCTTAATGAGACACCGGGACCAAATCGGGGCTTAGTTCATACATTTATAAAATTGGCTTTTGGAAAAGCCCATGCAACTATTTAGTTTATGAGTTTGTTAACAATCAAAGTATAAGTATAAGATTTCTTTTCCATTTTTTATCCAGCTTCGTAACAATCTGAGCGCAAATCAAGTTTTGTATCATAGAAATTAATTGATTTTCAGAGGTTGACGAACACTACGGGTAAATTGTGTATTAAAGCAACATGACGTGTAAATGGTGTATAGTGTGTAGTCGAGGAACATGATTGGTAAATGGTGTAATAAAGGAACAAGATGGTAAATGGTGTAGTAAAGGAATATGATGGGTAAATGGTGTAGTAAAGGAATATGATGGATAAATGGTGTAATAAAGGAATATGATGGGTAAATGGTGTAGTAAAGGAATAAGACGGGTAAATGGTGTACTTAGAGACCATGAAGGTCCATGGGAGCAAGTGAAGTAGCGTTCACAAGTTTCATTGACCACTAACGAGCATGGGATTGTGTGGTTAGCACAATGCCCAGGGGCCTTGGCAGATCCGTGGTTTTGAACCCGCGACACGGGTTCTTGCTGCGGATCGGTAGTCCGGCTAAAGGAATAAGACGGGTAAATGGTGTAAATGGTGTAGTAAAGGAATTTGACGGGTAAATGGTGTAGTAAAGGAATAAGACGGGTAAATGGTGTAAATATTGTACTAAAGGAATAAGACGGGTAAATGGTGTAAATGGTGTAGTAAAGGAATTTGACGGGTAAATGGTGTAAATGGTGTAGTAAAGGAATAAGACGGTTAATGGTGTAAATGGTGTAGTAAAGGAATAAGACGGGTAAATGGTGTACTGAAGGAAAAAGACGGGTAAATGGTGTAAATGGTGTAGTAAAGGAATAAGACAGGTATATAGTGTAAACGGTGTAGTATTAAAGAGCTTGACAACAAATGTGTGTCCCACATTGCACAAACATTAAAAAAAGCGCTCTAAACTCCCCAGAAACAAATGGTAGCTATGCCACGCCGAACAGCTCAAAGTATTAACCCAATAAAATAACATTGTGCTGAGAAGTTTAAAAAGTTCTGTGAAATCTTAAAGTCAAGAAATTATAGTTAAAATAACGTAGGTACAAAGTAATAATCTTTAAAAAAAAGAAGTAATTCATAACGTCTAATGTATGATTCATCATGTTTATAAATTTAAGCCACGAAGGACATATGTATGTTATGATACATGATGTATAAAGGACATGTGTACGTTATGATACATGATGTAAAAAGGACATGTGTACGTTATGATACATGATGTTTAAAGGACATGTGTACGTTATGATACATGATGTAAAAAGGACATGTGTACGTTATGATACATGATGTTTAAAGGACATGTGTACTTTATAATACATGGTGTATAAAGGACATGTGTACGTAATGATACATGATTGATAAAGGACATGTGTACGTTATAATACGTGATGTATAAAGGACATGTGTACGTTATAATACATGATGTATAAAGGACATGTATACGTTGTGATACATGATGTATAAAGGACATGTGTACGTTGTGATACATGATGTGTAAAGGACATGTGTACGTTGTGATACATGATGTATAAAGGACATGTGTACGTTGTGATACATGATGTTTAAAGGACATGTGTACGTAATGATACATGATGTATAAAGGACATGTGTACTTTATATTACATGATGTATAAAGGACAAGTGTACGTAATGATACATGATGTATAAAGGACATGTGTACTTTATATTACATGATGTATAAAGGACATGTGTACGTTATAACACATGATGTATAAATGACATGTGTACGTTATGATACATGATGTATAAAGGACATGTGTACGTTATAATACATGATGTATAAAGGACATGTGTACGTTATGATACATGATGTATAAAGGACATGTGTACTTTATAATACATGATGTATAAAGGACATGTGTACTTTATAATACATGATGTATAAAGGACATGTGTACATTATGATACATGATGTATAAACGACATGTGTACGTAAGGACACATGATGTATAAAGGACATGTGTACGTTATAATACATGATGTATAAACGACATGTGTACGTTATGATACATGATGTATAAACGACATGTGTACGTAAGGATACATGATGTATAAAAGGACATGTGTACTTTATAATAAATGATGTATAAAGGACATGTGTACGTGATGATACATGATGGATAAAGGACATGTGTACGTTATAATACGTGATGTATAAAGGACATGTGTACGTTATAATACATGATGTATAAAGGACATGTGTACTTTATATTACATGATGTATAAAGGACATGTGTACGTAATGATACATGATGTATAAAGGACATGTGTACTTTATATTACATGATGTATAAAGGACCTGTGTACGATATGATACATGATGTATAAACGACATGTGTACGTAAGGATACATGATGTATAAAGGACATGTGTACGTTATAATACATGATGTATAAACGACATGTGTACGTTATAATACATGATGTATAAAGGACATGTGTACGTTATAATACATGATGTATAAAGGACATGTGTACGTTATAATACAAGATGTATAAAGGACATGTGTACGTTAAAATACATGATGTATCAAGGACATGTGTACGTTATAATACATGATGTATAAAGGACATGTGTACGTAATAGTACATGATGTATAAAGGACATGTGTACGTTATAATACATGATGTATAAAGGACATGTGTACGTTATAATACATGATGTATAAATGACATATGTACGTTATGATACATGATGTATATGTCTTGAGAACCGTGGACAGCCTTTATTTCAAGCTATTTTATCCCTTTTCAAAAAACAAAAAACAAAACTTGTTAAATTTTAACAGTATACGAAATTAATTCGTACCCGAGCCGCTTTCGTATCTCTAATTTTCCGCTAGTCTTGTCTACTGTATATGTAAATTGCCGAATTCGTTCCAGTTGTTGAGCCTTCTCGTCAATGAGGGACATCTACCGATCATCGCCGGCGTCTGCACTTCCTCCTAGGACATAGGCCACCTACAAGCGCTTTCCAGGCATCTCTATTCTGGGCCATTTTCTCCAGGATCTTCCATTCATGGCCAATCCTCTTGATGTCTGATTCCAATCCTCGGCGCCAGGTGTTTCTTGGGCGGCCTCTTTTCCGTTTACCCTGTGGGTTCCATTTCAGGGCTTGCCTTGTTGCATTAGAAGCAGATTTCCTTAGTGTATGACCGATCCACGTCCACCGCTTTTGAAGAATCTCTTCCTCAATGGGCTCCTGTTTAGTCCGCTGCCAATTCGTTCCAAGCCCCACGAAATCACCAATAATAAAACTAAAATACACAACCTTACTATATACAATGGTATATACAATATCCATCTGCAGGATATCAAGCTATTGTTTACAAATTTGTTAAAATACAGAACATGTAAGACAAGCATCATCAGTACAAAAATAGTTAAGAACTTGATGAAAAACATTTCATTTGTAACATGGATATCTTAACGTTTGCAGACGCTCCTTCTATACAGATGACTATTGCGTCCTACGTTTATCTATGGCTTGCGTATAGTCCTGCATTCTTTTTAGACAAAGTGTTGGTTTTCCTGGTTTCAACGAGAATTTGTATGTGTTTGTTCTTGCAAACGGAATAAGAGAGGTGTTTTTATCCTTATGTCTATCTGAGGGTTGTATTCACTTATCTTTCTGTTGTATTTCTAATTTATAATTAATCGCTTTATGTAGGACTGAAATGCAGAGGCTTAACTTTGGAGAAAGGCAATGTCCTAAAGTGAGAGTGGCGGTAGAGGGGGGGGGGGAAAGATGGGCAGAAACGATGAAGTGGCAGAGAACGAGCACTTACAGTAACAAGCACTTAACATTCTCAAATTGCAGAGAACAATTGAGTTATTCTAGGGAAAACTTTCAAACATGACATCAAAATTTATTTTTTTAACGAAAATCTAAATTTAAATTTCTTTTTTTTGTGTTCTCCCTTATCTAATTTTGTTAAACGTTAACATTAATTTATACCTTTTGTGTTGATTATTTTTGTTTCCTTTTCTAATTATCTAATTCACTTTTCTATACTTAAAAAAGAAAAAAAAACGATTGTTTAACTTCGGTGCTGATACCTCATTTCATTTCTTAACACCCCCCCCCCCC
>MUZC01001692.1:7448-20504 GCA_002072015.1 Radix auricularia
CCCTTCTGCCCCCAACACACAATTAACTTTCTCACTTAATCCAGCTGTATAAGAAATAATAAATTAACAGAAAAGTCAACGGGAGAAAAAAAAAATGTTGGATACTTGTCAACATTTTATCCACAAACACAAAATGCAAGTAGAAAGAAGACTAATAATAATGATAGTATTTTAGTATTTACAGTTTTGATTCTTTTACATAATTCTTGAGAGTTTCAATCCTTGAAAACATTTTGTAGTTAGTATTATATTATAGTCTGACTAACCTGATTAATCATGGATGAAAATGTCAGCTTTCGGAGTCGAGCCGTTAAGATGGCTCCAGATTTGCTAAAGCAATAACCCTATAAAAATATTAATTTTGATCTTAGTTATGAAATGATAGCAATCTGTTAGAAGTAAATCGATATTGTAAAGACATTTGCTAAAATAAATAATTTATTTAAAATTACCATAGACTATATTTAATTTAAATTCCAAAGAAAAGCATTTTTTAAAAATATTTACTTGTAACATTCTGACGACAGCTGAAACAAAGGCAACTCCAATAACTATTCCAGCAAGGACATGCGTACTTGACCACTGCTCATCATGGTCACGTACCCCAAAAATCTATATAAGATGAATCATAAAAAAATTTTTGTGTGCTTATTTTGTTTGTGCTTGTTTAATATGAATAATTATCAAGTGTAGGAAAATGATATTTGTAGCATATGTACTAAAATTCATTATCCAAATTAATTTTGAAGAAGTGTTTTAAAGATATATTGAGGGATATAAAAGAATTTTTGATAGCTCATACCTTAATAAATTCACTAAGAAGAAATGAGAACGCTGGATGAATGGCCCCAGCAATAATGGATCCAAAGCACCCAAAAAGGATAAGTGGCCATTCTGGAGCATTGTATCTCATTATTTCCTTCATACTTGCTGCTGCTGCTTCTTCTAATTCTTGAGCATTTTCCTGATAAATTAGATTTATAAGTTAAATCTAAATTTTCCTTCAGGCAATATTTTTTTTAAAAATATTCCTTTCAATGATAATTATGCAATAAATGTTATTCATTTGTAATCACACAAGGCAGCTGGTTAGCAAATATTTTCTGAAATTAAACTAACCTCGTTTTGTTTTGATTTCTTGGAATTTTTCTTTCCTTTTTTTAAACTTGATCTTACAACTAGGTTAACATCCTTATTTTGTGAACTGCCTGAAAAAGTTCTTTTGAATGAAGTGCGTAGCAATTCATCAGCTACTTTCTCTCCTAGAACATCCTCATCTTCTTCAACAACTTCAACATCATCAATATCTGTGAATATTTTTTTTTTTTTTAATAACTTTAATAGGATAAAATAATGTTACAATGGTACAAAAATTTTCTCTTTGACAATTATTAACACAATATAAAAAAGATAATTATTGTAAATAGCTTAGAATAATCTTTGTGTTATTAATGAAAAACATATATAAAAAGATAAAGAATACAATTTCATTTTTGTAAAAATCTTAGGGAATAAATGTTTAACTAATATTACAAATGGAGCAATCTTTTAAAAAAGGAAATAAAATAAATCCTTACAACAGAATTATACTGCTGTTATTTGTAATCTAACATTTATGTATTACAAATATTAACAACAGTATTGAACAAATATATATATTTCATATTGAAAAAGCAAAATTAAACCACAATATAGATGATTAACATTTATAATGTTTAAATTGAGCTAATATGTAAAAAGTTGAAAAGCCAAAATATTTTAAAGTTAACATTAATTAACTCATTTGCTACTAATGCGACTGAATGCGCCATACCCCCCTCGCTACTAATGCGCCCAAAAGCGCCATGGCGTCTAGCAACGCTCATGCATCACGCGACCTCGCGAGAAGCATCGTTACCGTGCGAATAGCCTTCAATAGCTCTCCGCTTTTTGAAAAGTAGAAACCTCGCTGATTTTGTTAAAAAAAAACGGATGTTTATATCATTTACGGTTCGAAAGTTGTGTGGCTTAGAAGTCGGAGTCGGACTATGTTTGGTGAAATTTGGACGCGTGGTTTCTGAATATTTTGATGCAATGGCCTTTCATTTTCTTGACTATTTAATTGCTGCTGCAACGTCTAATTATGCAGCAGTTAATAACTCAAACAATTAGGAAGAATAGACTTTGATAGTGATACTGATATTACTGATGATAATAATAATAATAACTGACTGATCCGAATCAAGCTAACGAGAGTGATGGAGACACTGTCTCTGAATCTTGGTCACACAAGTTGATCAGTTTTACAGACAAGCTATATAATTTTAATAAAATAATAGGCGAAATCATTTTCTCCCTACTGACAGCAGTCCCATAGACTACTTCAAGCTTTTCTTGAACTCTGCCATAAGAGTTGTTAAATGCTGAAACAAACAATACGCGGAGCCGCAGCAAACAGCCACAAAGACACCTTGTGGAAGGAGGTTACTAATGAGGACATTATAAATTCCTCTACATCAATATCATGATTAGAATCAAGTAACCAATTGAAAAATTGAATTTGCCAGTGGATAAGATGTTTCTCACAGTTTCATGAGACAATAAAAAGTGATAAACAACGGAGGTCGATGCCCAAAAACAGTGATGTAAATTTTCAAAAAACACTTTTCCAGATTTATATAAAATATATATGTGGATAAAAGTGCATCAACCTATACATTTTTTAAAAGCTCATCCAATTTTCTTTCTTTTGGTGTATGTTTTGTTATTTTAAATTTTCATTTAGATGTTTAAAAATATTTTTATTTAACATGGGGGTGCATGTTCTTGAGAGTAATCTCCCTTTGCTTAGTACTCCAGGGGGTGTTTTGGTTTTTGTGCTTAGTAGCAAATGAGTTAACATATAAATTTAAAAAATGAGCGTTAAAATTACACTCCACGCAATTGTTTGTTTTTTTAAAAAATGGTTTAAGTGTTAACTCAAAAAGTTTTTTTTTGAAAATTGATTAAAAATTAATTAATACTCATTATGAAATCAACAAAATATCAGTGTTTCCACAACATGTCATTTAACGGCAACTTAAAGGGGTAATGATAACATTTTGGTGGGAGTGAGAAATGCGTAAAGGAACATTAAAATTAGCTTTAAATTACAATAAATTTGTTAAGGTTCCAAACGTCTCTTAATGTACAATACTACATGTATCCAATAATTTCCTTTTAATAAATGCAGTTACATTTATAGGGGGGATTTAAAGCTCAGTAAAATAATAAGAGATCCATGGCATAAAGTCATGTGGGGAAAAAAAAACATTTTATGAAAAAGACATTTAGTTAAGTCAATTTCTCCCTATGAATAGGCCTACCATTTTCTATTTTTTAAAGGGTATGCATTGAATCTAATTTGCAATTAAAGAATTATGTCAGGTAAATATTAGCTTAATTTTAATTTGAAATTTAAAAGAATGTAGTTATAAAGAACAGTGTGAATGCTTTTTGGTAATTATTATGAAGGTCAACAAATTATTTCCCAAGTCATACCTGGCGATATGAATTCTGAAAAAAGATTAACTATATAATTAGCTATCTTTAATTATATTATTCAATGCCATTTACTTCAGTTAATATAAAGCTGCTAAAGCTTTGTATAGTCCAGGAAAGTATTAAAATAACTTTGTTTAGCCAGCCTGGTATACAAAGAAGACAAATTGAGCAACTATAAAAGTAGATATGACAGAGAGTGGTAAAATGTCTTATTGGATTGGGAGTTTTAAAAAAAATATTTACAGTCTTGTTATCCACATGTAGCTTTTCTAATTTGAAGATTTTGATTCAGATCACGTCTTGCAACTATTAATCAGAGAGAGATAATTTGCCTTCACCAAATGAAAAAAACCTTTGTCCAGTGGCAGCATTTACGTAATTGAACTTTAAATAAAATTAAATACATGTAACATGCATTCTTTTTCACCAAGAAATTTATTACCAGGTTCCTTTTGAATGTCATGCAAATAGCCGTCTAAAATTGAATTTAATAAAAGCACATTTTAAAAACAACTCATGGAAATATATTTTAGAAACCAAAGACATTGTATTTCTTTGATATTGCTAAAACAGTTGAACAACAAATCAGAAGGAAAATTTGGAAGACATAGTCTAAAGACAATGAAACAACTTTATAATACTTTTAAATTCTCACCAGGCTGTTACTGACACCAAACACCAATGAAAGCAGAAGAAGGCTCCTTACCTGCTTCACAATTGTCCACATTTCGGAGGGACAAAAGACTGAGAGCTTCCTCCACTTCGACTACGTGAGCAAGTTTGTCAAAAAAATAGCAATGTCATAAGAGAAATGAGACACACTTCACAGCTTTTAAAGATATTGTGGATTATCCTAGTTGGACACAATAGAGATAAGTATATTTGAAGATGTCTTTCAGCACAGACCCTTTAAATCTTTGAAACAGCTTTAAAGCCCCATATAAAATGTTATTTTTTGTATTATAAGATAAAGATATTCTATCCATATAACCAGTTCAATAAAATCCCCCACCTTCAACAGCTTGGAACTTCTTTGGGATTAGTGCAAAGGACAAAGTGGATACTGATTATTTCTTAGGAGTTATTATATAAATCAGATTTTTTTAAAATAGCAGACGTTAATATATTATTTTCTCTAATATTTTTTAGATGTGTTGTTAAAAAATGTTATCACTTGATAGCATTTAAAATTGATATCATATTAGCTTTAAAATTTATTTTTAGGCATTTGCTTTAAATTCTATGGATTCAATTATAAATTACATATAAATACTGATAAGTAAGTTTATTGAAGTTTTTTTAATGAATAAAAAAAGCATGAAAAGTAAAACTAAATGTTAATGTATATATACTAGTTTGATGAGTATGTGTTATAAAGATGCGAAATACTTAGGAGTCATAATAAATGAGAAACTATCTTGGAATCCCCATGTCAATGAAGTTATTAAAAAATCAAACAAAACCTTAGGCTTTATAAAAAGAAACTTTTACAAATGTAACAAAGATATAAAACTAAAATGCTATCTCACCCTGGTGAGACCTATACTAGAATATGCATCTTCAGTATGGGACCCATCCACCAAAGAAAATATTGATAAGTTAGAACAAATACAAAAAAGAGCTGCCAGATTCATTACTGGAGAATATTCAAAACTGACAAGAGTAACACCATTAGTTAAATCATTAAACCTTGAAACACTAGAGGATAGAAGAACCAAGAGTAAATTAGTAATTATACATAAGGCAATTAATTCTAATTTAGAAATACAACACAAAGATAACCTAATACAACCCTCAAATAGACATAAAGACAAAAACACCTTTCTTATTCCATATGCAAGAACAAACACATACAAGTTTTCTTTCTTTCCGTCCGGTATTCGGGCGTGGAATGGGTTGCCTGAAGAAACCAGGAAAGCCACCACTTTATCATCTTTTAAAACTCTAGTAAGAATACAGGACTAAACACAAACCATAGAAATACGTAGGACGCAATAATCTTCTGTACAGAAGGAGCGTCTGTAACATATAAGATAAGATAAGATTAAAGCACAAATGTACAATTATATTTGAATTAGATAGAATGTTCTTATTGGATGATTCTTCAAATTCACACATCAAAAGCAAAAAATTCAGTCTAAAATATGTTTTAATGGATGATTGGGAATGGGGGGGGGGGGGGGAGGAAGAGAAACAAGAACCAATATTTATCTTTAATAGAATTTTAAAACTGTATATTTCTGTAATTTTTAACTTTGTTTCATGAAATACATGGAGAATTTTTTTTAACACAGCTGTCACAATACTATTTACGTTATAAGTTTCAGC
Organism: Radix auricularia; assembly: GCA_002072015.1. Lineage (NCBI taxonomy): Eukaryota > Metazoa > Mollusca > Gastropoda > Lymnaeidae > Radix > Radix auricularia. The sequence goes on from MUZC01001692.1 coordinate 13,299, forward strand.
CATCACAATATCAGAATAGAGAAAATTTTAATGGGATGATTATTACTAAGAAAGGAGCATTGTTAATATCTTAGGTTATGGAAATGATCGGGTAAATGTATGAGGAATGTGAAATGTAAGCTTGTAGGTGTAAAGAAAATTTCCTAATAACTGATCCATTGAAACAATGTGGATTGCAAAATATTTTATTTGTATTCATGACTTTGACAAATAATGTTGTCATAGCTGTTTTGTTTTCCCCATTTTAAGATACTTGAAATTAGTTTTAATGGTTTTAAAAATAATTTAGATCTTTTGTCTTGTACACATGCATTGAGTTACTAGCTGAATAAGATATCTAAATATATATTCAAAATTTATTATGCAAGAGAAAGTAATATTTCATATTTTGTTAATATAAATATGGAGGAGAATGGTAGAAAAACTACTCTTGTCTAAATATGAATGCTTTAGATATTGGAAAGTAATGAAGAATTTAAATACTCACCCATTTGAGACTCCTTTTGGATCTTTGACTAACATAATGAAATAGAAAAAAAAATCATAATTCTTTATTAATTTTAAAAAGTTTAAATATGAAAGTTAATTTTATGTTAATAATTCACTTTCCACTAAATATCAGCTTAACTTTTAACCTTTTTGATACAAATAATACAAAAAGACATCAGTATCATGTAGGGCACTGACCTTGTCAATCTAATTCTTCCAATTAAACTTAAATATCAATATATATTCAAAGATGTATGCAAAATAATAAACATCTAAAAAAAATTAATTTCCAGCTCCCACCTGTTAGCAATTGAAATTACAAAAGTTCATGCATAGCATTTTTGCTGTGAAAGTTTATACTTAAATTACATTGATAGCCATCCAAGAACATATTTTGGTTATTATGTTCTTCTCATTATTACCTGAATTTTAACCAACTGATAGTATAGTCCCTCTGCCTCCATCAGCTGGCTGTGTGTACCCTGTTCAACTACTTCGCCATCACTGATTGCAACAATCATGTCTGCATGTTGAACTGTGGACAGCCTATGGGCAATGGTAATGGTTGTTCTTCCATGATGAAGCTGTTTTTGAATAAAAGCAAAATTAGCATTCAGATCCATAGATTCGTGTGAATCTCAACCTTTGAAAGAAATTTCACCATTGTTGCATTCTACACATTGCTGTCATAAAATATTCCTGTCTTGCTTTCAAACATGTGTTTATTTATGAAAGATGTCTGTAGCTTAAATGATTTTACCTTTTCCAAAGCATTTTGCACTATAGCTTCACTCTCTTGGTCCAAAGCAGAAGTTGCCTCATCAAGTAGGAGTATCTTTGGGTTTCTAACTAATGCTCGGGCAATGGATATTCTCTGCTTCTGTCCACCACTGAGTTGAGCCCCTCTTTCTCCAACATTTGTTTTGTAGCCCTGAGATGGTTTCCATAATATAAGCATTTCACAAAAACAGAGGATCTGATAAGTTGAATCATATGTTTACACTAATTTCAATATGTAAATTATTTAATCTTTTGATTTATTCCTATGAAAACTTTTTATTCCCAGGTTCTCAAGAGGGTATTTTCTGATGATCAGAAAAATCATTTGAAGTACCACTAAAAAAACAAAGAGATAAAGAAAAAATATTTAACCACATTGATGCAAAATGATGATAAAGCTTTACAAAAAAAAATTCTTACCTCTGGTAACTGCATAATGAAGTCATGAGCATTAGCTTCCTTGGCTGCATTTTGTATATCTTTTTCAGTCGCATCCATCTTACCAAATCTGATATTTTCCTCAATAGATGCATCAAAAAGAGAAGGCTCCTGGCTTACAACACCAATATTAGTTCGAAGCCACTTCAAATTCAGAGTTTTGATATCATGGCCATCAATCATAACCTATGATAAGGAGTTCGCTTTATTTTAGTTTATGAATTTGATGTTTATTTCTGAGAAAATGTAATTCATGAAGTTTCTGGGAACACTGATATTAATTTTTGTGGTCAGTACCTTTCATCAGTGAATTATATGCTTTTAAAATATTGTATATATTCCTAATTATTTTGTTTTTTAAAATTAGGCCTCATAAAATTGTTAGATCATCAAAATTAGACTTAAACCACACAAAAAAAGTATGTGAACTTACAGTCCCTTCAATAGGATCGTAGAACCTCTGTAAAAGTTGGACAGTGGTAGATTTTCCACAGCCACTAGGACCAACCAAGGCTACATGCTGGCCAGGCTCTATCTTCAGGTTTAAGCTCTTTAGAATCTACATTGATCAAAAAGAGGACAGTTTTCATACTACATTCTTTCTCACTTGCCAGATATCAGATTAACCAGGTGGAAATATAAAAGGGTTCTCAAATGTTGAAGCAAGCCCTTAAAATAACATTCTTCCTAATATCTTTCCTTCAGGTTCAGCAATCATGGATATTGAATACAAATGCTGAACCTAAAAGAAAAGAATAAGAGTGACAAATACGATGTACATTTAATTTAAACTTAAGTGTAGAACTAATAAGGAAGAAGTTTTTAAAAAATATCTTGTGTCTCAATCTAATGAAAATGATTTATAATTACCTTCATGAAAAACATCAAGAACATTTGTATACATAATTTTTGTGTGATTCCAAAACATTTAGGCCTCATTTAATATTGATATAACTTTGTGAAAAAAATAAAATCAAGTGGTATCACCTAATAAAAAAAGAGTTTATTGACTTACTGGAATGCCTGCCCTCGCTGGATACGAGAATTTTATATTTTTAAATTCAATATGGGCTTTGAGAGACTGTAGCTTTAAGCCCTCTTCTGAAAATGAGTCAATTTGTGGTACCAATGATATTATGTCAAAAACTTTGACAGCTGCTCCACGTGCATTTGAAAAGCTCTCAAGGTTGCTGAAAGCATTTCCCAGTGCAAAAGAACCAATCATGACACCAAAAAACACCTGTGATTGTAAAAAATGTTATGCCCTTTATCATAAATGTTAACGCTAATCTTCATTTACTGTCAAAAGAAAGATGTATTTTACTCTTAATATTATAATAATTTTAATACTCAATGTTTGAAAGAAAGTTATATTGATAGGATAAAGTCTAATGATATTATCTGTTTGAAGAAAAAAGAATGATCTCTTTAAGTTTATACACCTTATACATTGAAAATGCTGGTCATGAAAATGATAATGTTAGAAGTTTACTACAAACAAATTTACTTTAAAAAAAAGAAGAAGTAAGTGACTTACAGGTAATATTCGGCCAGCAAGTAACGTATCTTCTTGGATGAGGTAGATACCAAACCACATGACTCCAGCAAACATGATAAATAATAGGAACCACATGGAAGAATTTCCTAGCCCAAGAGCAAGTCCTTTCTTAGAAGCCACCTCTACGGCTCGTGTCAGTCGATCTTCATATCTGAAAAGAAACCACAGCACTCTAGATATTTAAAACACAAGGATATTTAATTTTTATTTAACGATTTCAAATTTGTATATTACAAATGAAAAATTAGCACATTTTAATAGGGAAAAATATTCAATAAATGTGACAGATACTAAAAATGTTTTGTGAATATATTAATTTTTAAACACTTAAAACGAATTTGTATAGTTATGTTTTACTAAAGTGCTACTTCAAAATATAAATAATACATGTAAAAAAAGTTGCACTTTGATTCTAGCATAAATCATTGCTTGACAATTAAATTTGCTTCATGTGAGACAAATATTTTTCTTATCTTAATTATACCACAAACTGCCATAGAGAAGATTGAAGATTATTTTATCCTTGTGTTTTTTGCCTAGTCTTCTATTTTTGTTAGAGTTTTAAAACTCCAGATGGGAAGTAGAAATTTTTTTACTGCCTTGTTTTTGAAAATATAAAGATAACAGTGTTTTTATTCCTACGTCTAGAGTTTTGTATTAAAAGTATATTGTGTAGTATTTCACAGTTAGAATTAATTGTATTATATAATACTACTTACTTCCTCTTTGTTCCTCTATCCTCTAGTGTTTCTAGGTTAGAGATTTAGTGTTGTTACTCTTGTCAGTTTAAATATTCTCCAGTTATGAATCTTGCCACTCTTTTTTAACATTTTATCTTGTTTATCTATGATTTTTGTTTTTTTTTTAGTGGAAAGATATTCTGACCACTATAAAATAGCGTTCTAGTTTTATAATCTAATTTCATTTGTAAGATTGCATAATTATAAAACCTAAAATTTTGTTTGATTCTTTAAATTTCTTCATTAACGTGGGGGATTCTATGATAGTTTCTCAATAATTATTACTCATAAGGCCTTTGCACCTTTAGTTTGGTTTAGCTGTTTTTCACGTATGAAATAGTTTGCATTTATTTTTATACTCTTGAACAGTTGACACTTTTCTGGACAAACTATACGCCAATCAGTTTCCCATTTTGTAATTTATCTAAAACTTTGTGTAAGTTAAATGATTTAAATAAAATGATAGACTTGCAGTTTAGATTAAGATTAATAATGTTAATTCATCAATAAAATTTAAGCCTTTTTTAAGATTTTGTAATCAACCATCAATAGTTATAAAAAATAACTTTCCCTAACATTACTTGGTAATTTCCTTGTTTTGTCCCTGAAAAGCCTGCACAGTACGAATAGACCTTAGAGCTTGTTCTGCTATAGCACCAGCTTGAGCATATGCTTTGGCTTCATTGCTGGCCATTCTTCTCATCACCTTAATCCAAAATTTAATTAAAAAATACTAAAAAGAGTAACAACAACAAAAAATATAATTTTAAATCATGATTTGGAGTTAAAGTTTGTACTTTGTAAAACTTTTATATTCCCTTAGAACAATAGTTGAAAATATAAATAATCTTAGCAGCTTTCTCCAAGCACTAAATATTAAATTTGTTAGCAGAAATAAAATAGTTCTCACCCTGACAATAATAGCCCCACTAAGTACTAGCAATGGACTAATTATGATAACTGCAAGGGTAAGCTTCCAAGACCTTGTTAGGGCCATTATATAAGCTGCTATCCATGTTGTAACCCACTGTATGAAAACAGCCATTTTGTCACCCATACCATCCGCTATCTTGCTGACATCCCTGAAAAAAAACCCACAAATTTTTAAACATGTTATTTCAAAATTTTTAACAATTTGCCTAAATTTTAAAATAGAATACTTGTAATATAATCCTAAATTCCAAACAGTATTAGTGTTAAATAAAACCAAAAATCTTTATTTGAAAGAAACTGAATATTTATTGCCACTTACTCTGAAAACCTGGAACTTATTTCCCCAGCCTCATGCACATCGAACCAACCAATATCCTGCCTCATTACAGCATGGAAGAATTTTTTTCTCATAGTCATTACCTGTAAGCAAAGTAAAAACAATTTATTATTCAAACCAATCTTTAAGGTAGTTATATGAAACATCTAGAATTTATATGCAAAGCCTAAATTTTCCTCGCCTCTCGAAAACTCTCACTATAATATATTCAATATAGAGCAAAATTTCCATCAACTTTGACATATTCATTCCAGGATTAATTATTAGGTTCTTATGAAGTTCAAATACGCAACAGTGATTTTACTGATATGTAAACTACACTTCTGGGTGTTTTTGTTTTCTTTTCAAAGTTAAATTAAAGTATGACAGCAGCAGCTGTGGGTCTAGTTCTGTAAACGCCCCAGATAAATCTTAGAACTTGGTTCTGGATGCAACCCAGGTTTTCAAATTCCGTTTTACTTGCACAGGCTTGGATGGGCATACTGTAATCCATTACTGACCTTACACTGCCCAGAAAAAGAACTCTGAGCGTACTTGCTCCAGCGCCCCAGTTCATGCATGCTAGCTTTTTCACCAGGTTGAGCTTGGTGGTTGCCTGGGAGTGCAGGTCTTATTAAAAATATTTCAACAGGCTAGACCATAACAGGGACTCGAACTGCCGTCATTGTGGCCTGGCCTCTGAGACAGTACTGCACCTGTTAACTTCGTGTTCCACGCTAGACATAGCCTGGGACGTTAGAGAGGCAAAGAGTACCACGTGAAGATAGTCTTGTATGGCAGAGCTCAGCAGATGAAGCAGTTTGCCCAGGTATTAGCCAAAGCCTTAGGAGACTAAGTCTCGGGCCAAATGAAAATGTGGAAGAAGAAGTATGACAGCACACTACAATAAAATGCCATGTGATATAAGGAATGACCATGAAATAAAAATATTTTCCTGTAGTGCCATCAAGTCATACACAGTCTAAAGACCCCATATAATGAGATATCAAAATTAGAACCATCACTTACTTGTCTTTCTGCAGCCCATGACCAGCAGCTTACAGCCAGAAAACTGCAGACAAAAGATCCACAACCAATACCAATGAATGCATATATGTACGGTAGAATCTCTTCTTGCAATTTCGGCTTTTCACTCATTAGAGTTGTGTTTGTTGAACTGGGGACCAAATCAAAGTAATGGTTTTGATACAAAAATATTAAATGAAAAAAAAAATTCAATCAAAGTTATAAAAAAATCTTTTAACTTGGTTTTGAGGAAAAAAAAAGAGAAATAAAAAAAAACTTACTTGTATGTACTATCAGCAACAAATTCATTGATAACCTCTCCAAAGATGGCCAAATTGATAGGAATGGCACAACCTTGACCCATAGCTCCAAGTGTACCAAAAAACATGAGAACTTTGTCAAAGTGCCTGGCAAACTTAAACTGATGAGGAAAAAATGTAAAAATCTGAATTTATACATGCTTAGGCCTATATCTAGTTTTACATAATCTTCTTATATAATCAGAGGATTATTGCGTCTTACAATTTTAAAATTGAGAGTGAAGACATCACACTATTATCTTTTCTTATCTGTTAAAGACACTCCTATTCAGAAGGTTATTGCGTCCTAGCGTTATTTATGATCTGTGACTAGTCCTGCATGCTTATTAGAGTTTTAAATGATGATAAAGTGTTGGTTTTCCTGGTTTCTTCAGGCAATCCATTCCATGCCCAAACTACAGACGGAAAAAGAAAAAAAACATGCATGTGTTTTTTCTTGCATACGGAATGAGAAACGTGTTTTTATCCTTATTTGAGGGTTGTATTTTGTTATCTCATTTTAATAGTTTTTCAAACTGAAGTAGAATGACATTTTTAAAGGAAAAATAAAGACATAATTTCAGCAAAATGGTCACAGAACCAATTTCCCCCCCCCCCCCCCCCCCA
>MUZC01001692.1:20532-39024 GCA_002072015.1 Radix auricularia
AAAAAAAAAAAAAAAAAACTGACTCTATGAACTCACAAGCTCCAAGCCTCCAACCATGTCGGATTTTTCCTGTGTTTTTTTGCGACCACAGCAGCCATGTTTACTGTCATCATCATCCTCCTCTGTTGATTCTTGGATCTCGGTGCCCTGGGTGTAGTTGACATGCTTGCCGTTGATGATGGCATCCTTGATGTGTCCATTAGCAGAGCTCTGGACAATGTTTTCATCTGATGGTAACTTTGACAACTTTGTCATAATAACTGGGTCATCCTCTTTTGTCATTTTACTCTATTGACACAATGCTTACAGGAGTGTCAACCGTTATTTATAGCACAACCAATTACTTGGGTTGAAATAAGGGTAAAGTTTCTTTTCTGAAATCTCCCTAAACCTGGAAAATGAGAACAAAATAAATTAAAATGAATTGAGTAATTCTATTTGCAATATCAACAAAAAAATTCTTATAAGAAGCAGACCAGTAACATATATTTTTTATATAATTTTTTAATAATAAGTTTTTTCAAAGCAAAATACTTTGAATTCTCTTGTTAGGCCCTCTACACCACACTTACGGATGAACTCCATGACGTGTGTTTACATGTTTCCTTATACTGATACCTCGGTGTTTTTATTCAAAGAGTGGCTCAAGCTGGAACGAGCACATAACTATGGGTGCAAAACAAGGTGAAATGCGAGGACCAGCAAGGCCATTTGAAAGAAAAAGCATGAAAAGTTTTTGTCTAGAAGCTTCTAGATTACCCTTTTTCAATTGGCTATTATGGCTCAAAAGATCTGGTATACATCAATACAAGAACCGCACATTCCTGCCAAAGAAAATCAGGGACGGGAACGAGCTTCCAAAAGAAACATTTGAGACTACAACACCTTACACATTCCGATATCCTTCTCACTTCCATCCTCCAATTCACATAGCCCCATTGAGAAATACTTGCGACCAGTGAAGCACCCTCAACAAAATCACAGAAGAAATCGCAAATCTTCCCCCCAATTTATAGGAGTCCGAATTACCAAAATATTGATCGTCGGCCCTTAAGATAACAAGAAAAAAACACTTGTGTATTATCATCTATAATTCCTCTCATTATTTTCGACAAAAGTGTGAATGATAAACCACAATAACTTGAAAGCTAGGCTGAAATAAAATACTCCTAAAGCTTTTAAAATATTTACAAAGTCTCCCTAATAATGGAAAGTTGTTTTTAAGTCACCTTTTTTACATTTATATTCTTTAAAGCACACGGATAGTAGTGAAGGAAATTGCTCAAACACGGGTTACAAAAACATTGACATGTGAGGTATGTTGTACCATGAAATTAACTAGGTGAGTTATTATTTTATTTTTTAAAATATTTTAAGAATTGACAAAACCAAAACCAAAAATTCATTTAAAAACGCTTAGTATTTACTGACATGAAATCTAGGACATATTTCTATCCAGCTCCATCATATTCCATGCTACATTTAGTCGATATAAGAATGTAAAGCAACCAAACGTTAAATACAGGCAACAAAAAGATTATAGCATACAAATAAATACTGACAATAAAGGAACTGTTAACACAAATGTAAAATAGTGGCAATAAAGCGAATGTAACATAATGATACAATAAAGCGAATGTAACATAATGATACAATAAAGCGAATGTAACATAATGATACATCAAATATTGAAAATATTGGAAATAAAAGATTATAACAATCAATCAAACATCAAGTACTGGAAATAAAGGATCGTCAAACACAATCATATATAAAGTACTGACAGTACAGGGATTGTTAACAACATCAAACATCCTATTACGGAAATAATCGGCATCTTCTCCCATCTCGCAAGCCAATGGTGCATCACCGTTTGTCTCAGTTGCATTTCCTTGTATGGTTGTGCAGTCCTATCCTTGAGTGACAGTCACACAAATTCTGTGCTTCCCAATGTTTTGACCTTTCTCCTAGTTCTTCTTGTCTGTAGCCTCCTCCATCATTCGCTCTCCGGCTATTATGACGCCCTCTTTTACAACTGTGCTTCACCCAGATCGGTCTTCTGCCTTACACTCCCAGTCGCGTGTGCGTATTCTAGCTGCTTTCATGTCCCTTTGGCAGATATATTTAAACCGCAGACGTGGGCGACCTGTCCTCTTCTTTCCCGATGCTAGTTCTCCATATAGGATGTCCTTGGGGATGCTGCCAGGGCTAATTCTTTTTACATGTCCTAGCCATCTCAGGCGTCTTTCACTAAGGATTGAGAAAATGCTTTGGATTTTGGCACGCATCAGGTCTCACTATTTGGCACTTTATCCTGCCATTTAATGCCAAGGATGCGACGCAGGCACCTCAAGTGGAAGCTGTTAAGTTGGCGCTCATGGAATGTATAAGTGGTCCATGTCTCGCTCCCGAATAGCAGCGTACTGATGACGCGGGGTCGATAGACACACAGTTTGGTTTTCTCCGTTAGCTTGGTATTTTATCAGACCAGTTTATCTAGTTTAGTCATTGCGGCAGGTGCCTTGCCAATTATACTGTTTAGTTTGTCCTCAATGACGATAAAGGGATTGTACACACAAACACTAGACATAAGAGTGTGGCAAAAATTTAAAATTAAAAAAATCGCGTTCAATAAATGATGGGGATGGAACCAAATATGTAAACATTCATTACAAGACATGAGAAAATGAATAAAAATCACACAACCATAAAAGGAAAACTCGTCAAGATGAACATTTTTAAAAAATCAGTTATTTCTTGATCGAATTTTATGTCGTAGTGGGTTTGTGACACATTATTTGTCAGGCCTTCAAATCAATTTTTTTGGTCATTTAGTAAATATTTAGTGTAAGGTTGCCCTTTAATATCGTAACACGGGTGAAGCCATGCCTGTAAAACGTCATAAAATAAATTTTAAAAAAAAAGAAAGAAATCAAAATTTAAGGGGAACTTTCATTTAAAGTTGCGTGTTTTGATAAGATGTCACATAATGATACAATAAAGCGATGATCCCCACGCTTTGCGGCGATCTAAACTATATGGACTCGTAAGCTTTGCCGTGGTGGCGCCAAAGTGATACTATGTTGATAGCGAGTCACAGTAGGGAAATTCCACACCTCCCTCGGGAGGCACACTTTAGTGGGAGGCGTTTTCGGCCCAGTGCCCTGGACGCCCAGGTGGCCGCTTGTAGCAGCGACCGCTCCGGGGGGGCTTCTCAGTCTTTACGTCCCTTAGGGGGCCAGAGGGCTGAGGGGGTTTTCCGGGAAGCCCCATGAAGAGCGCAGGCTCGGGACTGCTGATTTCTTCCACATGTAGGATAAGATGTCACATTTCTGAAACAACCCCCTCTCCCCCTCGTCACAAATGTGTGGACCTGTGACGTCATTTATTGACCGCCCCTCCCCCCACGTAATTGCTGCCCTTAAGTTCAGATATAATTATTGACAAAATATTTTTAGTCTTAAATTTAAAGATTATTTTTGACAAAGTATTTGTTGACCTTAGTTCATGTGTGGAACTCTCATTGTCGCGGCTTGTCAACGCTGCGTCACTTTCCAACAGACCGGCAAGATCTGTTGACGCAATGACCTTTTGTATGGAAGGAACGTTGTATAGATAAGACAGACAAATCAAACAAGAAATAAAACAGTCACGATGAGTGACATGAAATTTTCCCGTATGATCAGGTAATAGTTACAATTTACAGAACCTTGTCGGGAATATAGGAGTGGGGAGAAGCAGTAATATATTTATTTCCCAGCGACGATATGACAGACGGGAATTTAATTTGCAAATTGAATAAATCAAAACTCTAATGGCATATGTGGGTGATCACAATAATGAGATACATTTAAAATATGTAACAGTTATAGAGATCTATCCAATGCGTAGAATATGTTCCTACTCAGTGCTAAGTATTAAATAAGAATGAAAATCAATACATAGTTTTGGCAATTCAATGTGACCTCCTCAAACTTTTACTACAATTTCAATCAGTTCTGGATTGTGTTTAAATAAGACCCGAGACCCAGCGATAAGCAATTTTAAAAATAGTGCTTCAAAGTCATAGTGAGAGCTTTGACACGGCTAATTTCCACTTCATTGCGGGTATGTAGTGTGGTACATACCGAACTACTGATAAAAGTAAGAGGTTGTTACATAATACGACCGCACGGCACACCGACAACAAATTTACTGGCGCAATTAAAAGTCATTCTCTTTTACGCTTCAGTAACAAGTGATTCTCTGAATGTTGCAAACTGTGTGTGTGTGTGGTTAATTACCAATTAATCATTCATAATATGGCAACGTCTTTCAGGTTCGCAGACAACTAAACACTCGACAAGTGAACACACAGACAAATGAACACACAGACAAATGAACACACAGACAAATGAACACACAGACAAATGAACACACAGACAAATGAACACACAGACAACATTCCCCACTGTCCAAGAGTAAAAAAGTGTGAAATTAACATTTTAAAGATGTTTTACACACACACACACACAGACACACACACAAAACTCCATGTAATGACAATTAAAAATGGAAAACTAGATATTCGCCCGTCCTTGGGCCAAAAGGTTAAAATGGGTATCAAAAACATTTAACAATAATCCAATTGTTCAACTGTGACGGCTTACTTCTATTATACACGGGGAAGTGTGCCAGTTCCAGCCCAGAACGAAAAAGAAAGAAAGATCCCTGTTATAAAGACTAAAGGTGTGAATAAACCTGGGAAGGTGGGGGAAGGGGCGTGTTTAATGTGTTTTTTTATTGTTACAGTTCATTACCTAAAAGTTATTTTTACATCTAAAGCCCCCCCCCCCTCTTCCACACACACACACATACACACAATTCGTATCAGTGGTAAAAAGGATTTCTCACGTGTTTGGTCATGTGAGGAATAGTACCCAAGGCGACTGAGTACGGAGGTCAAAGGCATCAGGGAGAAATTACATAAATGAAGTCACCGTATGTATACCTTTGAGGAGCAAGTGAATGTTTCTTAAGAATTCATTCGTTTAACCTTATCATTGTTTATACTTTAAATAGCACATCATCTTTTTTTAAAAATGCAATAAAATATAATTTCATCAAGGATTCCACAGAAAGCAGAAAATAATTTAAGGTCATTTAAATTAGTAGCACAATGTATTTTTAATTTTATTTTGTCAATAAGTTTGGATCACATTTAAAGCCTAGTAAAAAAAAAAAGTTGAAATTATTCAGTGCATTCTTAATGAATGATGAGACTCCACTTCACACAGTAAAATAAAATAAAAATTATTTTTTTAGAAACTACATGAATTCTTATTAAATCAAAATAACAATAACAGCTTATATATATTTTATATCACGTGTTTTGTTTAGCTAACCCTGCAAATTAAAAATCATAAAATTGAAATAATTCAAGAATTAATTAAATAATTTGTAAGCGATAATACCATTTTTACTTACGTTACAAGTCGTAATTATTACATTCGCAGCCTATACTTTGGGAAGTAATTAAAGTATGAACAATCCTAACGAAGAACATACAATGGGTTTGCAATATAACAATATCCTGATTAATCTCGATCTGTTTAGACTTCTTTTTGTACTCTGCTTCTGGGCCAAAGAGGAGCTCTTAATGACACGGTCGTTAATTTGTCGTGTCTATACATAAATATTTCACTCATTTATAATATGTGGAGAACCAGCAAATTAACACCTACGTACTTCAATTACTACATTGCACTGATGTGAAATTGTTCGATCAAAAGACCAAAGCAAAAAGGAAAACTATTTTTAAAAATCAGCATCTTGTTTTCTTTTCGGACACAAGAGAGTGGTCCGTTATTTTATAGAACCCTCAATTTTATTTTAAAAATGCTTATGTGCCCCGTTAATATCTGGCTACTCGTTATGTCCATAGTGTTTAGTAATGTCGTTGTATTTATTTGTACTGAAAGCATTTGCCACAACGTCTACATATGTATTTGTCCATCAATAAATATTTATTTTTATTGTTTTAATCACACAAATAAATTATTTATGTATCTCCCATTTTGTTGCTTGTTTTTTTCAACATTCTGGTCCGAGTTTTAATTTTCGCGGCACACCTGGCATGGCCTCACGGCACCAGTGAGCTTCCGTACATCGATCGCCGTATTCTGGTCCCGATGTTATTTTACATGCCTCACAACCTTACGAGAGTAGCACAGCACATCACTCCCATACGGAAGTTAACCAACGCACCCCAACGCCAAAGACAACAGCACCATTGCTAGAGCAACAAACTCGAAACAATTACATTTTTAAAAAAATAATAAATATAAACCGTGCGCTATTAGGTATACTTCAGTGGTGTTGACAACCACAATGAAAATAACTTGATATGCTTATCACTATGACATCAATCTCTTCCCGGACAATAGTCTAGCAGAGTAACAAAGCTGTGCGAGGGCGCGATGCTGATAATCGAGCAAAGTGATTTTAGCAAGAAAGGAGCGGCAGCAGATTATCGGTTTTGTGTTTTGATGTCAAATTCAACACTCCTTTTAAAAGATGATCGATGGCGTTCACTATCGATCACTCTGGTACAACGTTGGACTGTCTGGTGGGTCGCGGTGGCTTATCCTGTTTTCTGTGTACAACCATTGATTACATTTTGTTTAAATTTTGATTTGAAAAAAAAATCAAGGTAAGTACTGCGACAAGAAGCAATTGAGGTCCGCAAAACCAGGTGCGTCTACGCGGGGAAACAAGTGACTGGGACGTCTAATATGAGATGTAGTAAAGGGATAACACACAAAAAAAAAATAAATAGACGTACAAAATAAATCTCGAGATCAGCCTTTGAATTTCAACACTTTAACAAACAAATAAATATTGTAGACAAAAACTAAAACACTGTTTTTAAAATCAGCAGCTTATTAAACCTTTAGGCTAGTAGGGAATTATCAAACCTCAGTCTAGTGAGGCAGGTATAAAACCTTTAGTATAGAAGGGCAGTTATCAAACTTTAAGTCTAGTAGGGCAGGAATCAAACCATTAGTCTAGTAGGGCTGGTATCAAACCTTTAGTCTAGTAGGGCATGTGTCAAACCTTTAGTCTAGTAGGGCATGTATCAAACCTTTAGTCTAGTAGGGCAGATATCAAACCTTTAGTCTAGTAGGGCAGGTATCAAACCTTTAGTCTAGTAGGGCAGGCATCAAACCTTTAGTCTAGTAGGGCAGGTATCAAACCTTTAGTCTAGTGAGGCAGGCATCAAACCTTTAGTCTAGTAGGGCTGGTATCAAACCTTTAGTCTAGTGAGGCAGGTATCAAACCTTTAGTCTAGTAGGGCTGGTATCAAACCTTTAGTAGTGCAGGTATCAAACCTTTAGTCTAGTAGGGCAGGTATCAAACCTTTAGTCTAGTAGGGCAGGTATGAAACCTTTAGTCTAGTAGGGCTGGTATCAAACCTTTAGTCTACTGGGCAGGTATCAAACCTTTAGTCTAGTGAGGCAGGCATCAAACCTTTAGTCTAGTAGGGCTGGTATCAAACCTTTAGTCTAGTAGGGCTGGTATCAAACCTTTAGTCTAGTAGGGCAGGTATCAAACCTTTAGTCTAGTAGGACAGGTATCAAACCTTTATTCTAGTAGTTCAGGTATCAAACCTTTAGTCTAGTAGGGCAGGTATGAAACCTTTAGTCTAGTAGGGCTGATATCAAACCTTTAGTCTAGTAGGGCTGGTATCAAACCTTTAGTCTAGTAGGGCAGGTATGAAACCTTTAGTCTAGTAGGGCAGGTATGAAACCTTTAGTCTAGTATGGCAGGTATCAAACCTTTAGTCTAGTAGGGCTGGTATCAAACCTTTAGTCTAGTAGGGCAGGTATCAAACCTTTAGTCTAGTAGGGCAGGATCAAACCTTTAGTCTAGTTGGGCAGGTATCAAACATTTGGTCTAGTAAGGTAGGTATCAAACCTTTAGTCTAGTAGGGCAGGCATCAAACATTTAGCCTAGTGAGGCAGGTATCAAACCTTTATTCTACTAGGGCAGGTATAACACCCGTTTGAAAGAGAATACTGCTTATTTGGGAAATAATTTTTTTATCATATGGTCAAACTTAATGTTGTTGTTGAAAGACATGACAGTTTTGCTGTTGCCATACTAAACAATTTTGTTGTTATTGCAGGATTCGATCTTCTATGTTCGGGTTAAGCGTAGGCGTTAAGATTAATTGAGCTTGTCAAATTCTAATTTTTTGCTACCGCTGTTCCGTTCTAGACGTTAACCCACTACGTCATGCAACCAAAATCTTGATTGGGTGAGGGAGGTTTGAGGCTGTGCTGATAGACTAGTTAAGTGTGATCTCTGTTTTAGTTAAGGCGCTTTGAGACAAGTCTTCACATTTAAACATCGTTATTTGGTTGCTGGAGACAGTGCCAGTTTGGTGTGATGTAAGGCTACCGACCCCGTGGAGACAGTGCCAGTTTGGTGTGATGTAAGGCTACCGACCCCGTGGAGACAGTGCCATATGGTGTGATGTAAGGCTACCGACCCCGTGGAGACAGTGCCAGTTTGGTGTGATGTAAGGCTACCGACCCCGTGGAGACAGTGCCATTTTGGTGTGATGTAAGGCTACCGACCCCGTGGAGACAGTGCCAGTTTGGTGTGATGTAAGGCTGCCGACCCCGTGGAGACAGTGCCATCTGGTGTGATGTAAGGCTACCGACCCCGTGGAGACAGTGCCAGTTTGGTGTGATGTAAGGCTACCGACCCCGTGGAGACAGTGCCAGTTTGGTGTGATGTAAGGCTACCAACCCCGTGGAGACAGTGCCATCTGGTGTGATGTAAGGCTACCGACCCCGTGGAGACAGTGCCAGTTTGGTGTGATGTAAGGCTACCGACCCTCGGTGCCAGTTTGGTGTGATGTAAGGCTACCGACCCCGTGGAGACAGTGCCATCTGGTGTGATGTAAGGCTACCGACCCCGTAAAGACAGTGCCAGTTTGGTGTGATGTAAGGCTACCGACCCCCGGTGCCAGTTTGGTGTGATGTAAGGCTACCGACCCCGTGGAGACGGTGCCAGTTTGGTGTGATGTAAGGCTACCGACCCCGTGGAGACGGTGCCAGTTTGGTGTGATGTAAGGATACCGACCCCGTGGAGACAGTGCCAGTTTTGTGTGATGTATGGCTACCGACCCTCGGTGCCAGTTTGGTGTGATGTAAGGCTACCGACCCCGTGGAGACGGTGCCAGTTTGGTGTGATGTAAGGCTACCAACCCCGTGGAGACGGTGCCAGTTTGGTGTGATTTAAGGCTACCGACCCCACGGAGACGGTGCCAGTTTGGTGTTGTGTAAGGCTACCGACCCCGTGGAGACGGATCACCAATTTATGTTTCAAAACTAGAGGTGCTCTGGCCAGGTTCTCAGCTATATAATATACTCATATGGAGAATCATTTTCCGATTTTAGTCTCTTTCTTTAAAATTTAAGAATCGTCAACAATTTCTTGTTTAAAAATATTATAAACACGACAATGACAACAAAATTTAAAAAAACTTAAAAAACAAAATTAATTATTTCAAATTCAAACATTCAAAGTTAACTCTCGAAGTCGAAGCACAAACTCAAACCCATGAAGCCTGAGAACCCTACAAAGATTTGTCATTGACTAAATCTGAACATTCGGCTGAGAAGGCGTTTTGTCTCTGTGTGGTGTCAGTAACTGACTTGGTCCAAGAAAGAGTCACACACCAATAAAGTTTACTACTGGGTGTGGGGATGGGGTTGCGTAAAGATATTGGGTCAAAATTTGAAGCGAAATTTCGTAATTTCAAGATCATTGGAACAATTAACAAAGTATTTATAAAAATATATGTACACGAATTTCAAGAAAAAGCATTTTAACACGCTAAAACGTAGCATTGAATTAAAAGCTTGGTAAAAGCGAAATATGTCGACCGTGACGTCACGGTCATGGCGGCCTTCATTGTTGCTATAGTACGTCCTTTAAAAAGCTTTAAAATTAAAATTCTATAGCTATACCTAACCCAAACCCTAAAATCTTCAATTTTCCGAAAATTCTAAAGCTATACCAAACCCAAACTCTAAAACCTTCCATTTTTAATAATCCTATTAGAATTTATAGAACTTTCTTTTCCAGCAACCGGTAGCGCCGTGACGTCACGGTCGACATACTTCGCTTTAGCCAAAAGCTTTTTAAAGAAATAATTTGAATTAAAAAAAACAAAAACAAACATTTGTTAGTTTTAAAATTCCTGCAATCGTGCAGCTAGCACTCTTATTCCAGCCTCACATGAGCTGGGCAGACGACATATTGACACAGTCCTGACGCGGTGAGACTGTCAGCACATTTCCGGTGACCACGCCACGAGACAAACCATTAACTCAAATTACACCACAAACGTTCCCACAAAATCCATGAAATGCGGGTAGCGAGGAATTCTTTATAGAACAGCAGCTTGCGCCATCTTTAAAATATTTATTATCGTGAGCGTAGACGGAGCAGGCGTAATGCTGTTGAAGACGAAAGGGAAATCAAATAATGCTGACGGGGTAAACAATTGCTGCACGATTGTCAGAGACTAAGTTTTGGGACGAGGGGCCGTCCATAAATGGCTCTACGCGATTTTGGCCCACATTTACCCCTCCCCCGGTCACAGAAACTTGTACCCCCTACAATATTACGTCACAAAGCTGTGGACCCCCCCCCCTCCTTTAAAAGCGGAATTTTGAAAGTCAGCATGTTTCAAATCACTTTGTTGTCATTTGTTACAATTTAGTGTAAGGATGCACTGTAATATCGTAACACGCGTGAATCCATGTAAAACACCATAAAATAAATAATAAGAAATCGAATATTGATGTGAAACTTTGATTTAATGTAGTATGTTTTGACGTGACGTCACAATTTTTAAACTCCCTCCCCTCCCCTCGTCACAAATGTAGCTACCCCACTTCCCACTAGGTGCGTGACATCATTTATGAACGGCCTCCCGATAACTCTATAAAATTATAATTTGAGACACTTGTTTTTGGAATGAAAGGGAGGAGGAAAAATGTATATGTGTCTCAATATCGAGACAGTGAAAAAGGATACAATTTCTTTGTCTTTTCACATTATTTGCTTTTCGGTGCTTGTAAAAACTAAATGTGTTTTGTTTCATGTATATAATATTCATTTACTTTTCAATGTGCGTATGTCTTCAATTCTTCAAGGTGAATATTTCATCTTCAATTAAATGTGCATACCGGTCCTGCTCATTCTCTGTCTGTTCGGCGTCTAAATCTAAACAAACTAATTGTCACTTTTTGGCTTCCTACAGTGAAAAAGGTATTATTTTATTAACATCAATAGCGGGCGCTACAGGCTACGGTCCTTTATAAAATGTTAATTTAATTTCAGATCCCCCCCTTAATCTATAAATAATCACCATGGTTGTTGACATTCATTGCGGTAACTTAACTGATGATGTCACCCACTAATAGTTATTTGCTTTAACCCCAGAAATCCATAAAGTCTGCAAGTGCCAAATAATGGAAACATGCATAATTTTACATATTGGTGCCCACCCCGCCCCCGGTGGGGTCTGCACCTCCGCACCCCTTTGTACTATTACTAAGCTAATTTCTTAGAAATGCACGTGCTTCATAAGAAAAGAAAAGATCATGGTAAAGAAAGTTACTAAGTATGGGCTATGGCTGTTGTAATAATATTAATAAATTTCTTACCTTTTCACCGATGAAATTCCTCATTGAAAGCTTTATTCCTTAGTTTTTGTTTATACAAATGTCGTAGATCTATTCAAGCCACCCCAAGTCATACGTTAATAAACCAAGTCAACGAATCGAACTGAGCAAAGACGTTATCAGCAGAGGTCTTCAATAAACACAATCACATCAAACGTCTCATGTAATACCCGGTGTATCTTACTGTTTGCCACAGCTCAGCCAGCCGCACGCATTTTATGGGCGAGAGGGAAAACGGCCGACGTCATTGTTACACCTTTCGCCCCCGCTGTAGAATAAGGTCGTCAGAGAGTACTGGCTGGTGAAAGACGGTCACCATCTTATAACACACTACGGGTGCCTGTGGACTGAGGCGATGAAGGGTGGGTGGGACCCTGACCATTGTCCACTGTGGTCAGTGCGATCGTCCAAGAATTCTGCCCCTCTCCTTTTTTTTTAAACACCAGAAATGAACTTCTTTTAAACCTGGTATGAGATTTTAACAATTAATTTTTTTATTGGAAATAAAGATAGGCATCGATAAATACTTTTCTTAGAAGTTCATAGTAGGTAACACTTTGTTTTTCTGTTAGGTATAAACAATTTAAGCTAAGCTTAAGTAAGGATTCAGTTTGGCAACTATAGATTTAGGTCAACAACCTTTTGAAGTGGAAGAGCCAAAAGTTACAATTTACAACATTTTCCAGTTCTTAAAGAGCCACTAACATGAGCTTTGAACATATAATAATATAAAAACTTAGGGGTATACCGGATTTCGGCTACTTAACGGCAAATCCGTAATCCAGACATTCTAACAAATTCGGCTCTGGCCCGATTTCACTTCATAAATTCGGCTAAACCCTTAATTTAAACAAATTTTCCTAGTAAAGTTTTTCTCTATGAAATTTTATTTTTTATACTAACCATTTAGTCCCCATAATGAAAAAGAAATTTATTTAGCTAAGTTCAGGAAGGAGGAAAATTAAAAAACCAGCACTGTAAGAAGTAACACACTTTGAGTTAAGGGCAGAGAAGGCCTTGAACCCCCAACAATTGAAACAGTTTGACCTCCACCCTAGAAGCTTAACACGTGTCCAGAGCGCTGAAACACATCATCCTGGAAGCACATGATATGCTCATTTTAACCTCAAAATAAACTGCATCGTTCCCTGACTAAGTGTCTGGGGATTTCCTGCGGTCAGATTTATCTCAATTTACTTTATCACGCCCCCGATTACGAATTTTTATTCGTCTAAAGATAATAAAATGTAGAAGTACATTTATGTTTTTTGAAAAGGTAATGCAGTCTGGATAATATCACACATGGTATACTACTGTTAGCACCAGGGGAAAGACTATAATGTTTTTAAAAAATGTCTCAACAAATCAAATCGATTGAGTCACTAGCATACATCGTCATACGTGTGAGATGTCCGTAGTAACCATAGCCATCTAGTTGTGGTAGCCTAAGTATAGCAGGATTGCCAACAGTTAATAACAAAAATAATAAAGATATTTTTTGGTGGTCGGATACAAAACTAGTACCAAATGTTTATTGCCCCTCAGAGGCGTATCTAGGGTTGGTGTCACCCGGGGCGGTAGCTCATGGTGTCACCCCCTCTCGATTGAACCCATATAACTCCTCCGAGTTTTCCAGTGCCAAATAATGGGAATATATAGAATTTTTCAGTCTGGTGTCACGTCCTGATGGTGTCACCCGGGGCGGCCCGCCCCCACCGCACCCCCTTGCGACGCCACTGTTGCCCCTTTCTTAATTTTGGCGCCCCCGTGCCTCGGTGCCCTGGTGGCTACGTCCCCACGTCCCCGCCCCACCCTACTGATGATAGGCAGGTTGGTAGATGGAAGGATGAAGAGATAAAACAAGGAGAGAAAGAGATCTAGATAGAAATACAGTACTATTGATTTCCAGACAATTACACAGCGATGCACTATTTCTCTCGTGTCTTGACAACCCTATAGAACAGTCTCCAGTGGTAGACCACGGCACGCAGCATCACAGTGGTAGACCACGGCGCGCAGCATCACAGTGGTAGACCATGGCACGCAGCACCACAGTGGTAGACCATGGCACGCAGCACCACAGTGGTAGACCACGGCGCGCAGCATCACAGTGGTAGACCACGGCACGCAGCACCACAGTGGTAGACCATGGCACGCAGCACCACAGTGGTAGACCACGGCGCGCAGCATCACAGTGGTAGACCATGGCACGCAGCATCACAGTGGTAGACCATGGCACGCAGCATCACAGTGGTAGACCACGGCACGCAGCACCACAGTGGTAGACCATGGCACGCAGCACCACAGTGGTAGACCATGGCACGCAGCATCACAGTGGTAGACCACGGCACGTAGCACCACAGTGGTAGACCATGGCACGCAGCACCACAGTGGTAGACCACGGCACGCAGCACCACAGTGGTAGACCACGGCACGCAGCATCACAGTGGTAGACCACGGCACGCAGCACCACAGTGGTAGACCACGGCGCGCAGCATCACAGTGGTAGACCACGGCACGCAGCATCACAGTGGTAGACCACGGCACGCAGCACCACAGTGGTAGACCACGGCACGCAGCACCACAGTGGTAGACCACGGCACGCAACATCACAGTGGTAGACCATGGCACGCAGCACCACAGTGGTAGACCACGGCGCGCAACATCACAGTGGTAGACCACGGCACGCAGCACCACAGTGGTAGACCACGGCACGCAGCATCACACATTTTGAAAACTATTCCGACCTACAAGGATGCGACTCACTGAAGGAAGAAGTGGTCACGAGTCACGAGAGTGTTATACAGTGACGGTAACAGCTCACCCACTTGACCTGTGGTGGTCATGTGTTTTGTTCTAGGCGTGTTTTTTTTTCCATTCAATCCACATTGTACTTGGCGATACAAAAATAGATTATGTGAAAACACTTGCAACAACATAAAAAGTGGATTATAGCAGAGATCAGAAGTTGTTCGACATACGGTCATCATGTAGGACAGCGTTAATTGAGTTATGATATCGGCTGTCCTTACAAAACAGCAAATGACATCTGGTGGAAGTTTTTCAGATATATGATTATGATGCCATCGAATGACAGTCTTACCGATACGCAAATGACACAGGTGACAATCTACCGACACGCTAATGACATCAGGTGACAATCTACCGACACGCTAATGACATCAGGTGACAATCTACCGACATGCTAATGACATCAGGTGACAATCTACCGACACACTAATGACATCAGGTGACAATCTACCGACACGCTAATGACATCAGATGACAATCTACCGACACGCTAATGACATCGGATGACAGTCTAAAGAAACGTGGATGACATCGGATGCCAGTCTACCGACACCTTAATGACATCTGATGACATTCTGCCGACACACTAATGACATCTGAAGACCTTCTGCCGACACACTAATGTCATCTGATGACATTCTGCCGACACACTAATGACATCAGCATCCATTCTAGCCTTTTAACAATGACCTCAAACAGTAATGACAACCAGTAGGGTAATATTTTGCCATATCTCATATTACACTGGTAAACAGTGATTTAGCAGAACACATTTCAAACTTCTGATGGAACTGTCTATAAAAAGACGCCAGTCTTCGAAATGGTAGTCTTGTAGTCCCATTTGGAACAGAAGTCCAGGGATGTCATTACATTAAACAAGATCTTCCTCTTGGCTGAAAAATGGAAGAAGAAACTCTTCTCTCTTCCGATAAAATGTTTTTTTAACTTCTGGTTTGAGAAAATTTCTTTCATTGAGCCTGGACGCTAAAAGCTCAGATGCTTGCTTGGACAGATTTAGGTCTCGTATCAGGTCATTGGGTTCTTCTTGTCTGAATGGTTGAGGTATTAAAGAACTTCCTTCATAATCGCTTCCAATGTTTTCATCTGCCAAAAACTCCAGATCTTGCCCCTCGTCGGAGTCTGATGGTGGAAGCTCTAATAATCCAGTAAACACTGGTATGGGAAATTCACTGCTATGTAGTATTGGTCTCCTTGCAGATTCAAGATCAGGATAATCGCACTTAGATTTCTTGTGGCAATTGAAGCCTTTAACATTCACAATACAAAAATAATCACCAAAATGGTCTTTCGGCTCTCGCCATACCATTGGCACACCGAAACTTAGACTTTTCTTTTCACCATTTGTCCACTGACGTAGGCTCTCCACACAGTTTTTGCAGACTTTATGGGGAGCCCAAGACTTGTCTTGGTCTTCCAGCTTCACACCGAAATAAGCCAAATATGCCTGCTGCACAAATTCGGTTATATTTCTTCTTTGCTTTTCAATCATGTATTCTCCACAGATGTAACAGAATACATTCGGATTATTTTTGCACCATCTTCGTGATGAACTCATGATATCTTTAGAAAGGAACTATAAAAAAAAAAGTTTTAACTTGGTATAGTTTATAGGGGCGCGGTGCTGGCACCCCTACGGGTAGATGATGCTCGTTAAAAACCTTGGCTGGTAGTTCATCTAGGAGAAGGAAACTCCGAATACAAATCCTCCACTGCCTTGCGGCTATACCTGCCTTGCGGGAAAGGCTAAGGGAGTAAACCTTGAAAGAAAAACAGGAAATGGAGCACCTACAGGCGGTCTATACATAAGACTTATGTACATACCGGCAGCTCCTGCGACGCCAATGGCAAGTCGTTCCCTTGGTTACACCATTGACGTGGAGAGGGGGATATGCTGTATGGGCAGCAGCTAATTCTCCATAATACCCGCCCAGGCTTGCATCACCTCTGGAGAGGATACTCCAGCGTCGCCGCAAGGTGTCGACAAAACACGGGAATCAGCAGTTACCGGTTATAAGCCAAAGCTCAATTGACGTAGAGCTAGGCGCCAGGCGCTGCTTCCGACGGTGGGAGAGACTACCAATGTCTCACTGGACAGCTACCGCCCGCCTCAAACTGGACATCCCCCAGTCAAATAGGTGCTATCCCGTCATGGCCTGTCTTCTCCACTGGGTGCGTGGAGATTAGAGTACCACTCAACAAGTGGGCCCCTAAGCCCTGCACCAAGAAATACAAATAAGAAAAAGAAGACCCCAGCTCTTTGACACAGCATAAACGACACACGGAAGACAGAAATAATCGATAGAGAACTTAAAAGACTAGAGATTGACATAGCATGCCATCAGGAGACCAGGCTCCCAGACAACGGTTCACTCAAAGAGTTTAATTAATCTGTAAGTGTAAGTAATATAATACAATCAATCTTCAAATTAAAACTATACAATGTGACGTAGTACACAAAATTTACTCACTAATTACAGCGAGATAGACAGAGACAAATATTCTACAAACTTCACAAGCGACAAACTCGTCAATCGATCTCAACTTTGTGGTGATGTCATAACGCCATGACGTCATCAAAATATATAATCTCTAGTTCGTAACAAAATAAAATATTTCCAACCGCTGTTATGCTTCAGAAATGGCGCTGTAAAACTTCAGATATATTAAATTTCAATGAGACACAACAGACACCAAACTTATTTCATTTGTTTTACACAAAGGGTACAATCATATTTTCATGGGTGCCCAATCTCTCAGAAACTAGAGCCAATTCAGCAAAAGTAGCGTCAGTTTTGAAATCAGCACCCATGAATTGCTATAATTTCATTCAAACATTCTTGGCAATTCGAAAAAAAAAATATTTTTTTGTTGGGCTGTGTTATCCTATCAAAGACATATTAATGACATGAGGATGACATTCTAACTTCACTGTCATGACACAAGGATGACATTCAACCGACGGAGTAACGATCTTAGTGGGAGAAAAAGCGACACCTCTTTGTGTTGTAGTGATCTACTGACTACTAACTGTCTTGGAATTAATTCAGTTTCAAATTCTATTTAGTGTAAAAAATTACACATAATTTCTTTCACCATTCGATCATTAAACGTTTATTACATTCTGTTTTTATATCGAGTACAGTTTATTTCATAAGTTACATCATTTTTTCAATTTAAGTTCATAGCATTTCATAAAATGCACTCTGTTTCTATCACCTAACTATTTCCTTCTAATTAATACAACTTATCATTTTAACGTATAGAGTTAATTTCATTCATTATAATTTATCATTACACCGTGTAAGTTTCATTTCCTTAAATAAAAGTTACTTAACTATCGTCTACATTCAAACCCAATAATTCGGGAGTTAACTTATAAATAATTGTTTAATTAAAAAAAAAACGTAGATTAATATCTTTATCTACTGGCGGATTTTATTGACAATTAAACGCTGTGCAAAGGAGTTGGGGGAGGGGGGATTTGAAGATTGGATAAGGTTTAGTAATCGGTAAAAATCAGAAAACTTGCGAGTTGGGGATATGGTTTCTTCTTGGGAGAGAGATTATTAACACGAAGAAAACAGTTGTTTTTAACTTTGTGAAACTTTTTGAAAATGTATTTTTTAAATTTAAATTTATTATTTTATTTTTAAAAAGCCCGTCCATCTAAAACTAAGATTACTAAGAACGTCAAGTTATTTTTAATTTTTTTTTTAGATAGTAATCTTAAATAAATTCTATCTTTGCTTCCAATCTTATTATTTAAATTTCATTTTATTCCTATATTTTTGTTATTTTTAAAACTTTAAACTTGAAAATGTTGACAAAAGAAAACTTATTCTGCGTTCAAACATTGAAATGTTCATAAAATACCAAACAAAGCAACTATACCTTGAATAAATAGACGTAAGCT
>MUZC01001693.1:15183-27802 GCA_002072015.1 Radix auricularia
GGCCGACCTCGGTGTAAGACATGTCCTTTTGTTTTGCAAGCCGAACAGATAAACTTCCCTAAGGGGCTATTTATGATTAAGGATGGTTTCACCTGCGCTAGCCGCAACGTTGTCTACACCATTGTGTGTAAGCGCTGTCCTTTGAAATACATAGGAGAGATGGGACGATCTTTGTCGTGCCGAATGTCTGAACATATTAGGGCGATTACTCAAGATAAACAGTGCCCCGTCTCCCGTCACTTCAATGGACGCGACCATATGGGTGTCAAGGACCTGGCAGTCACTGCTATTGTCTCGTGCACAAACACACCCACGAGAGTCCAGATTGAAAACAGATTAATAGACAGTCACGGTACAATTGCACCACATGGGATGAATATGGTCTTTTCTTTGTCCACCTAGGCGCTTGCCCCGCCCCCTCTCTGCTTTCCTATATATAATCGCTCTGTCATCTCTCAGTTTCACTTTTTCTTTGGATACTTCGGATTCCACCGCAGCTAAGTTCCTTCATTTTTCTTTTTTTATTTTCGTTTTTTCTGTGTCTTGTATGTTCGTTGATAAAGGCTCTTTGCCGAAACGTTCGCTGTTTTGATACGTCCGGTCAGGCTAACCCATACCTTGTTTACGTCTTTCCCATTATTCTTAAAGAGTGGCGTTACATAGACTAATTTCCAATCCTCTGGCACTTTACCCTGGTTTAGAGAGGCTTGAAAAAGAACTACAAGGATTGGGGACAGTTCATTGCTTAATTTTTTTAATAACCTGGCAGGTAATTCATCTGGGCCAGTAGCTTTGTTTATTTTAAAGTTTTTTAGGAGTGAATGTATACCTATCTCATCTACAGTTATGTTACCTATTTCTTCCAATTTATTTAAATTTATTGAAATTTCCTTGTCGCATGAGGCAGAAAATGATGATGCAAAATATTTGTTAAGGATATTAGCTTTATTTTCATTATCATTATAGGTTTTATTATTTGAGTCTTTTAGTGTGGCTATACCTGAAGGCTCCATTTTTTTAGATTTGATAAAGGACCATAAGTATTTATTGTTATCTTTAGTTATCACACTGTCACTGTCACCAAGCTAACGGAGAAAACCAAACTGTGCGTCTATCGAGCCTGTGTCATCAGTACATTACTATATGGGAGCGAGACATGGACCACTTATACATCACAAGAGCGTAAGCTTAACAGCTTCCATTTGAGATGCTTGCGCCGCATTCTTGGCATTAAATGGCAAGAAAAGGTGCCTAATAGTGAGGTCCTAACGCGTGCCAATACCCAAAGCATGTTCTCAATTCCTAGTGAAAGACGCCTGAGGTGGCTAGGACATGTCAAAAGAATGAGCCCCTGCCGCATCCCGAAGGACCTCCTATATGGTGAACTTGCTTCAGGAAAGAGGAAAACAGGTCGCTCACGCTTGCGATTTAAAGATGTCTGTCAAAGAGACATGAAAGCAGCCAAAATACATACAAGTGACTGGGAGTGTAAGGCAGAAGACCGATCTACGTGGCGCACAGTTGTCAAAGAGGGCGTCATAATAGCCGAGGAGCGAAGAATGGAGGAGGCTGCAGACAGAAGAGCTAGGAGAAACATTTGGAAGCACAGAAATCGTGTGTAAAAACTGTGGCAAAGACTGTCACTCAAGGATAGGACTGCACAGCCACTCGAGAAAATGCAACCCAACCCAACGGTGATGCACCATCGTCTTGCGAGACGGAAGGATGCCGAGACTAGACTGTTTATATAATTATTTTGGAGGTTACGGCTAAGTTTCTGTGTAAGGTGTTTAATTTTTAAGTATTTTTTGTGTATCCTTTCTAAATTGGTAGCCTTAAATTTCTTAAATAAATTCTCCTTTAGTTTGCAATACTTTTTAAGTTTAAAATTGAACCAGCATTTATTAATTATATTTGAAGTTATTTTTGTTGGAACATTCGGATCCATTATGGTTTTTAGATTTGTTTTTATTTCCTTCCATATTTCTTCTACAGGGCTAACTATGCTGAATTTACTTAGGAAATTTTGTTGGAAATTAGAAGCTGATTGGTGTAAAATTTAAGAACATCCTTATTTATTATGAAAGATTGGATTAGTTGTGATTTTAAGGACTTATAAGAATATTAGCACAGAGAATTAGACTGCACAGGATCTATTTTAAAATGCAATTTCATTTTAAAAAAAACAATAGCCTAAAATCAAACATAATTTCTTTATAATATGCCAATATTTTAAGTATTTTAAGTTAACTTTAATTTAACTATTATTAATAAACCACAAGCCAAGATCACAAAGGTTATTATATTTTTTAAAAAATTTTTTAGGTCATTATTATTGAATTATTAATTCACAAATTATTCCAATTTAGTTTGAGTAGGTGTACTGGTATATACAGATCTAAAGGCAAAGGAGTAAGGAGATTTATACTAAGACCAGTTATTTGGATTTCTCACCTGAGAACCCCTCCAGTTGGAATGCATGATTAAGATTATGATGACATCCAATGATGAAATTTATTTTTCTGGAAGAAAAATAATTATACAATAAATTATCTTATTTTCGAAATCACACTACACTCTATGAGTAAGTAGTATAAGTATTGATAGTGGTGCAGGATTCAGAAAGTAGAGAATCAAGACAAATTTGGCTTTTTCTTGAATGACTGAGTGTATGTATTTTTTCTTCTAAAAAGTAAATTCAGTTACCAAGTTCTCTTCCCGTAACACAAACAGCTGAGCGTCAAGGTCGAGTACTTTTTCAGAATTTTAGGTCACGTACGTGTTGATAGCAAACCACTGCTTTTCGGAAGTTCACGCCCACGATTACAGCCAATCGGTAGTCGTTTTGGTTAACATCAACAAACATTTCAAATAAAGTGTAAACAATAATATATAATTAAGAACAACCATTTAAAATAATTTTCTGCAAATTTAATTTCCCCTGTAGCATCGCTTTAATAATACCGAAACAAACATAACAACATCAAGGTAATTTCTTATTTTAGCGCAAATTATTTTTGGAGTAGCTTGAAATAAAAATAATCAACTTAGACTTAACTTACTATGAAATATATCTAAACATAAAAATATTATATTTTTGTTCAAATTAAACTACTGTTTTATAATTAATACGAAATTCAAAAATTGTATATTTCATGCATCTTCTGTGATATACGGCGCCATTGTTATATAAACAAACAACGATTTCTGCTACTTTTTAAGATAAAAACCCCTTTCAAGTCATCAAAACACATTAAAAACAAATATTTTATCATTAAATACTTCTTTTATTACTAATTGAATGTTTTTAAATTATTAAAAGTAAGAGGGTTTATTATTTTGCTATACAAAAATAATTTGCGCTAAAATAAGAAATTACCCAACATCAATGAGTAATAATGTAATGTCTTTTCTTTTGAGATCTTAGTAAACTTACAAGTAGCAGTTTGTTGCCAGTTAGTAACTTAGTTCAGTTGGTCAGTTAGTGTTACAACTATTACTAGTACTAGTGTCGTATTACACTTAGCTAACTTTACACTGTAACTTCCAGACGCTCTTTTCTACTTTCTTTATACAAAAGATTATTGCGCCCTAAGAATATCAATGATTCATTCAATGGTTTAAGCCCTGTCTTGCATTTTTATGAGCTTTAGATGTTGATAGCGTGTTGTTTTTCCTAATCATTAGGCCTAATCGATCAGACAAACCATTTCAAGTCCGAGTTCCAGACGGGAAAAATGAATATTATTAGGCCTATATCTGTTTATTCTTGCATACGTAATAAGACGTTCTTTTACTTTTATCCCGAATATCTATATGAATATGAGGATTGCATATTTATTATCATAGCCACGGGCCATTAAATATTTATTTTGGCTTACTGTATTTATTTGAATAAAAGCCGACTTTAGAACTATAAAATAAATAATCGAAACAATACTGAAATAAGGGGGTCGGCTTATGTGCGCATAAATTTAAATATACACAAGAACAGACATTAAAATGTATCATTTTTTCCTAAATATATACTGCGATAATCATTAGTTGTGAATAATGTATTCGCGGAATTTCAGACATTATTATAGCAAATAATGTGGAAAGAGCAGAACATGTTTTGTGTTATTCCAAAAAAGTAAACAAACTGATATGTAACAGAAAAGTAAGCATTCTACATCTTTAAAGTAACACATTTCTATGAACCAAAAATATGGAGTAGGTTTAGATGCGAGTTAATACGCTATTTAAGGTTGATGGTAAAATCGGGTTATCCACAAATGATATGATCCTACATGTGCAAGAAAATCAACAGTCCCGCGGCTGCGCTCTTCATGAGGCTTTCCGGAAAACACCCTCAGCTCTTTGTCCCCTAGGGGACGTAAGAGCTGAGAAGCCCCCCCCCCCCCGAGCGGTCGCTTCTAGAAGTGGCCATTAGGACATTAGGTCGAAAACGCCTCCCATTAAGTTGACCTCCGAGGGGTGGAATTTAACCTACTTTGACTCGCTATCACTTCGGCGCCACCCCGCAAATCTTAAGAGTCTCTATTGTTAGGACAGCCGCAGTGCGGGGGATCATAAATGACCTAATTAGGGCGTAACCCCCACTGGAAGGTTTCCTCGGAGCTGGCTTCCACTGCGGTTCCGTTTGCTTATCCGTACTGGCGCTCCTGACCCTAAACCGGCACCGCTAAGTGGCGTTGCTTGTTAATTGAGGGGGACGAAACGGTCGCTTTGGAATAACCCGACCCTCAACGGTTACTTTGGTTTTCATCATCGTCACTGCAGCTAAATGCGTTGCCTAAGATCCGTACAGCGACTGTAATCATATGTGACTAGCATTAAGCACCTAACATAATATCGGACTTTGGCATAGCCTGCCAGGAGTGGTCATTTTCAGGTCGCGGCCAGCACCGCGACCTTACTCGTCTGTCGAGCTACGTAGAGAACACCCCTTCTCAACAGAGAAATGATATTGAAGTAGCGTCTATATAGATAAGACATGCAAATTGACCAACAATCAGTGGGGCAGGAATAGTAATAGGGGAGAAGAAAATGGTTGTGCCCTCTACAGGCACTATTTGACTTTAATACGAGGGTGTCATTCTAGCCAAATTAATGAAACACCGGTACTGCATTGAATACAAAGCTATAATATAGACGTGCGTTTATGTAATTGTAAGCTGTACGTAATTTCCATTTAGTCATGATTTGAGACATGGAAACACGGTCTTTTGTGTGATAGTCATGGATGGAATGGGAAGGTTAAAGAAATTAACTAATTCATTGCTTGCAATTTATTACACGGACACCCGTGAAAACGTGGCTACAAGGTCATACTCAAAAATCTATAACAACGGTGACCAAACAGCGACTTTTATGTATTCACATTACGGCTCGCGATATTTATAAAATAAAAATGTTCGTTTCAATTATTCCCTGTGAAATACTGTTAACTCTAAAAGGGTTAAGAATTATCTGTCAAAGAGAAATAAAATAAAGCTCTGACAAACTACAAGGTTTTTTGACACAACATTTTTATCTGAACATGAAACAAAAATCATTAAACATAAAAAAGATTTTGGCTCTTTGAAGGAATCAATGACAGGAAGTTAACGAGGTTTTGAAACACGGGACATTATTTAGTAGCAGTTGAGACACAAAGGGCTGGGTATTGTTGTGGGCTTGATTTAGATTTTAGAAGTTAAAAGTTTGGTTTGTTATTGGTTGGTGATGTAGAAACTGTTACCACCCGCCCTCAGGTGTTGACGCGCTTTGCTGAACAAAATTAACAAACTCGTACACATTTCCTTGTGTTCCTTGTGTAGGCCTAGCACAAAAACTGTTGTTTTATAAGACGTATACAGTTTTCAGTAGGTAAATTTTATCAATTAAAAAGTTACTACGGCCACCAATGTCCGCTTTAATCTGCGTGGTTGCGTGGCCGCGCAGTTCTCTGGCCGACGCCGCACAGAGGTTTAGAATAACCACGCAGCATATTGTGTAGTATTGGACAAAAAAATAAAATAAAATAAATATTTTTTTAAAAAAAATGTGCAAATTCGATTTTCACTTTCTTTTTCCACTTTGCACACAAACAAACGTACCTTAGAGGGAACATTGACCACCGCAATGGGAAATTAACATTCAAGAAGCTGGGCCCTGTGACGTGACTGAACGTGACGTCATTGTAATGACATTTTGGTTGAATGTTCACTGTTGTTTTAGTTTATGAGTATCACGAATTATTTACAGCAGGAATAAAAGTTTGTAGAGCACAATAGTATGTTTTCGTAAGTATGCTGGCACTGTTAGCTACTGTGTGAAATAAGGTGGATAGATGGTGGCTAGGTTGAATTCTAAAGCCACGAGCATTAGGCGACGTTTTGGAAAATGAAAGTATCTCTCTCTCTGTGTGAGTGTGTGTGCATGTCCTTTATGCATCCGATCGTCATAAAACTTTTGGAGACAATTTAGTATGCTACCTGGATGATTATGGGCAACATTATTTTCTATATTTAACACTCATGGGGCACCGGGGGCCCATAATATCAATTTTTGCTTACATCATGATACATGAGCTATAAAAATAGTTAAGAGTTAGCTACTGTGTAAATTAATCAAAGATAGTACATAACATTTTTAAAGCCAATATTAAAATACTATAGGGCACTTCCTTCGCGGTCGGGGGCACTTAATGACTTTTTTAAAATTTCCAATTTGATTATTAATGATCTCTACAAAAAAATGACAAATATATCCTATATTGTGCAGATTAAAAATGAATAGTTTTTTTTTTTTTTTGAACTTTAAACTTTACAGTCACTGGAACCAAAAATAAACATTTTTTGCAAATATGAGCTATATAAAAATATTTTTATGCTCCAACTACTGTAAATATGAAGAGATCTTATCCAAAATTTGTAGCCTAGGGGCCGTCCATAAATGAAGTCACACACCTAGGGGGCTGAGGGGGGTCTCACTTTTGTGACGATGCGTGACGTAGGGGAGGGAGGGGGTTGAAGAAACGTGACGACACATCGAAAGAGTAACTTTAAATAAAACTTCCACTATTTCAATCTAGATGCATCTATCAAAGTTCAATCGAAAAATCTAAAAATCCGATAACCGACATGCATAGTTTTGTCACGGAGTAAGTTATCGAACCTGATTACAGGAAGAGCACTTTTATCAAGATCGATAATTCACTTGATAACTTCTTTATCCAATAAAAAAATCGGTTTAACTTAAAACTTAAAATTATGGTAGAATAAAGTAAATATTGATAGATTACACAGATAGAAAAGCTTTTATTTATAATATCCAGATCCGCTGAAAAAAATGCATCTCCTATATTTAATCCCGGGTTCAAAATCCCGGCTGCAAACTCTTGCTTATCTTGAGAATTTCCCGGCTGCAAACTCCCCTCCTACCATTAATCCTGGCTGCAAGCGCTCCCTTCTACCTTAATCCCTGCTGCAAACTACCCCTCCTACCATCAATCCCGGCTGCAAACTCCCCCTCCTACCATTAATCCCGGCTGCAAACTCCCCCTCCTACCATTAATCCCGACTGCAAACTCCCCCTCCTATCATTAATCCCGGCTGCAAACTCCCCCAATAACCACCTGTTCCAATTACGTGTAATATACGTTCATATTCTTTTAATCATCTAGTTTCCTTATATATTGTTTCTTAATCCTAAGAAAGATATTGTTTATAACTATCATTTAATCGTAGCTTAATTAATCACCTTAAAAGATAACATATAATTATAAACCTTAGAAAGGTCAGTTCCCTGTTTTGAACCACTGACAGCTTCTTACATTCATAGTCCCAGCATCTTGACCACTCAGCCAGCACTTCAAGATAGAAATTGGAAGTTGTAGACTTAAAACACTTGATATCCATATTTTCATGTTAATATTATTTCATTTTATGGTTTAATTACTGCGATATTTTCTTGCTATTCGTTGATTAAATTTTTCATTGTCAGACAGGTTTATTATTTTAAAAATTATATTTATTGTACGAAGATAACTCCAAAATTGTTGAATAAAAATTATTTCCGGAAAAATAGGTCTTCTGCTGATGTCAACATTGTTATCATGGACACGGGACCCTCCCAAGAATAACAGGGGCTCTCAAATGGTAAGGTCAGTTATAAGTCCGACTTTAGAAATGTGATAAAATCAAAAGCTTTTCAGTCCCATAAATCAATTATTTTATTTAATTTATTTATTGTCATTGCTCAGTAAATAGCTATAGTTGTTCTTTTACTATTATTTGTGTTGACCAAAGCAATAATCATTTTTTTCCTAATCCATACAGTCCATAGCTTTCTAGTCCCTTATCTATCAATTAATACTATTATTTAAGGTTGCCTTTTTGTATATCTTTCTTAGGTGTTCATGACTTTGATTGTATAGTATAAAGGGATTCATTTTCCTTGTTTTTATTTTTAGCTATACAACTTGATTGTAATTATGAGGAATTTGATTGATTGATTTAGTTTCACTGTGACGTAATGTGTTATATTGAATAATTCATTGAATATGTATTGCTAAACTAAACACATATTCTTTGGGCCTGAGATCTACTCTCTTAAGGCCTTGGCTATTACTTGGGCAATCTGCTCCATCAGTTGGGCAGTGCCATACAACATTGTCTGAACGTAGGACTCCCCTGCCCCCCTAACCTCCCCGGCTATGTCAAGCACGGGACATGACGTCAACAAGTGTGTGATCGTCAAAGAGGTTTGGCTGCAATGGCGGCAGATGGGGTCCGTGTTGTGATCCAGCCTGTTATAGTAAGATTAATTTGGTTGGGCAATGCTCGGTGCGCATTTGGGTCACCAAACCTTCGTTTTAGACCCCACCACTGGTCTGATCTGCTAGGCCTGGGCATGCTAGTGAACACCCCTCTGGCTGTAGCTCCATCTTCCCACTCCTGGTACCACTTTTCCCTGAAGTGGTCTATTAGCCACGTCTTTGCCCCAAGATATGTTACTGGAACATCTGGTTGGGGTTGGGCTGCTCCAGCTTTTGCCAGCGAGTCTGCTATTTCATTACCTTCTACATTCACGTGGCTAGGGATTCATTGAACTGTGACCCTGCCACCAAGTCTCTCGAGTCTTCCCACGTCCCCCAAGATGGCATCGACTAGGTGGGTGCTACGTTTCTCAGATAGCAGGACTTCGAGCGCAGATCTCGAGTCACAAAACAAGACTGGGTCGAAACCTACTAGTCCCGACCCTTGCAGTGTCAGGTGCACACTTTCCAGGGCCCTGTGAATAGCTTCAAGCTCCGCATCGTAGTTCGATGCTGTGGTCCCACAGGGTCCTGAAAGTTCCTCTTTTGGTGGCCCTCCTAATGGGTATAGGATGAGCGCACGTTATCCTGCAGTTCTTTCTCTCCGGCTGGCAGACCCATCCGTGAACACTTTCACTGGGGTTCCCGCGAACCCTTCGATTGTCTCAAGGGCATATGGAAGTTAACACCGAGAAGACGGTCTATTCACTCTTCACAAATGGCCGAACCGTTCTTAAACAGGAGATTGTGTTTAAAATGAACGGTGTGGCGCTCAAATGGGACAAACAACCGGTTTACCTCGGAGTCAAACTGGATCAGAAAGTACAAATGCACAATTTTGTACAAGACCTGTACTCCCAGGCAACCGCTAAGCTCAATCTGGTGAAAAAGTTAGCTTGCACAAACTGTGGCGCTGGAGCAAGCACTCTCAGAGCTCTATATCTGGGAAGTGTGAGGTCGGTGATGGACTATAGTATGCCGGTCCAAGCCTTTGCCAGCAAAACGGCATTGGAAAAACTGGGCCGAATCCAGAACCAGGCCCTGAGTTTCATTTGTGGCGCGTACAGAACTACATCCACAGCTGCCGTGGAGGTCATTGCAAATGTAGA
Organism: Radix auricularia; assembly: GCA_002072015.1. NCBI lineage: Eukaryota > Metazoa > Mollusca > Gastropoda > Lymnaeidae > Radix > Radix auricularia. Next base: position 25,096 of record MUZC01001693.1, read on the forward strand.
ACCATGCACTTGAGATACGTCAGGACAAGGCGATCATTACTACTGCAATAAAGTATCACAGGCTGGACCCGAGGGACCCTTGCTACCAAATGCAGCGTAATTGGGACGGACGTGGGAAGTTGCAACGGTCCTTGTTCATGCATCAAGTACTCGAGCTTGATAGGACTGCTCAACCCCCACGAAATAGACATAGAACAATTAGCGTCCCAATAAAACCGCCCAATGCGGAAATGACACGTCCCACAATACATTTGTCAATGACTGACACACACAGTAACGAAGCGCAGCCTTGAATATGTACAGAAAGTGGCTGCCCTTGAGACAATATATATTGCTAAATGTTTTGCTTATCTTGGGAATTTCTTTCAAAAGTATTAGTATTTTTAATATTAATGTGTGAATAATCAAGAACTGTTATTAATTTTATCATGAAGCTATCGCATAATAAATATTGACCTCCCTTGTTGACTTTTTAAAAAAATCGTATGCAATGCGGCTGTTAATGCTCGCTATTTATGGACGGCCCATTGGTAGACATTGGCGGTGCCCATCTCCCCTCCAGGTCAGCGGAGGACTTTTTAGCAATAGCAATCCATCAATATTTTAATTTAGGTTTTTACGTGGGCTAGATCGCACGCCTCTCAGCTTGTGGGGAGATCGCTCCATTGACCTCCCTATTTATCCCCCATCTTAGTATATAGGGGCTCTAGCAAATCGAAATACGGTCATTTTTACAAATCCATCCCCGCTACAGCCGGATTCCACTTCCAAATCGGGCTATGGTTGGATTTAAAAAAAATTGAATTCGGTAAATCCTTAGTTTATAACATTATTTTAAGTAAAAGAATGATAATTTCACAATCTATATACCTTTTAGCCCCTTTTCAGTTTAAACACTGAGGTATCCACAGTTCATATTTGATTATTTGATACTGACATAGTATAGCTGGACTTTTACATCAAATAGCCTTGGAGCTTAGGGCCTTATGAAATCTACAGCCAACCATGAATAGTTGAAACTAAAGTGAAACCCGATTTTTAAAAAGTTAGCTGCATTATTTTTAGTAGTTAAAGATATTCTTAAGAACAAAATTCATTAAAGTTTTTTTAAAAAGGGGGCGGCAAAGGTAATTAATTTTTTTAACCTCTACATGATTTGATGATAGAACAAATTTTTAGCTTAGCTCACAACATCCTCACATGATTTGGTGAGTAAAAAAAAATTGTGCTTAATAAACTGTTACAGATGTAACATATATGAACTAGAATAAACTCCATTCTTATCTTATCTTATATGTTACAGACGCTCCTTCTGTACAGAAGATTATTGCGTCCTACGTATTTCTATGGTTTGTGTTTAGTCCTGTATTCTTACTAGAGTTTTAAAAGATGATAAAGTGGTGGCTTTCCTGGTTTCTTCAGGCAACCCATTCCACGCCCGAATACCGGACGGAAAGAAAGAAAACTTGTATGTGTTTGTTCTTGCATATGGAATAAGGAAGGTGTTTTTGTCTTTATGTCTATTTGAGGGTTGTATTAGGTTATCTTTGTGTTGTATTTCTAAATTAGAATTAATTGCCTTATGTATAATTACTAATTTACTCTTGGTTCTTCTATCCTCTAGTGTTTCAAGGTTTAATGATTTAACTAATGGTGTTACTCTTGTCAGTTTTGAATATTCTCCAGTAATGAATCTGGCAGCTCTTTTTTGGATTTGTTCTAACTTATCAATATTTTCTTTGGTGGATGGGTCCCATACTGAAGATGCATATTCTAGTATAGGTCTCACCAGGGTGAGATAGCATTTTAGTTTTATATCTTTGTTACATTTGTAAAAGTTTCTTTTTATAAAGCCTAAGGTTTTGTTTGATTTTTTAATAACTTCATTGACATGGGGATTCCAAGATAGTTTCTCATTTATTATGACTCCTAAGTATTTCGCATCTTTAGTTTGGGTTAGTTCTTTTCCATGAATGAAATATTTTGAATTTATTTGTTTCTTTTTCTTTGTTACTCTTAGCAGTTGACATTTTTCTGGGTGGAAGGACATACTCCAGTTAGTTTCCCATTTTATTAATTCATCTAAGTCTTTTTGTAAAATTTTGCTATCTTGTTCTGACTTGATTGTTCTATAGATTATACAATCATCAGCAAATAACCTAACTTTAGTTCCTGTTGAGATATTGTTGGGTAAGTCATTTATATAAATTAAAAATAGTAAGGGACCTAGGACAGTTCCTTGTGGAACTCCTGAGTTAACCTTTATTGGTGTAGATTTAGAACCATTAATTATTACAGTTTGCTCCCTACCCAATAGGAAATCTTGGATCCAGTGATGTAAGGGACCTGAGATTCCAAAGTATTTAAGTTTTTTGAGTAAACTAAGGTGGTGAACTTTGTCGAATGCTTTTGAGAAGTCTAGTAATATTGTATCTATTTGATCATTATTATCTAAGCCTTTTGATAGATCATCTATTAGGCCTATCAATTGTGTTTCACATGATCTGTTCTTTCTAAAGCCATGTTGGTGTGGGCATAGGGCATTATATTTGTCAAGGTGGTTAACTATTCTGCTATATATTATGTGTTCCAGTAATTTACATGTGATACTAGTAAGTGATACAGGTCTGTAATTACCAGGGTCTGACTTATCACCTTTCTTAAAGAGCGGCGTTACATAGGCTAATTTCCAATCCTCGGGCACTTT
>MUZC01001693.1:27897-40336 GCA_002072015.1 Radix auricularia
TTTTCATTATCATTATAGGTTTTATTATTTGAGTCTTTTAGTGTGGCTATACCTGAAGGCTCCATTTTTTTAGATTTGATAAAGGACCATAAGTTTTTATTGTTATCTTTAGTTATCACACTGTTTATATAATTATTTTGGAGGTTACGGCTAAGTTTCTGTGTCAGGTGTTTAATTTTTAAGTATTTTTTGTGTATCCTTTCTGAATTGGTAGCCTTAAATTTCTTAAATAAATTCTCCTTTAGTTTGCAATACTTTTTAAGTTTAAAATTGAACCAGCATTTATTAATTCTATTTGAAGTTATTTTTGTTGGAACATTCTGATCCATTATGGTTTTTAGATTTGTTTTTATTTCCTTCCATATTTCTTCTACAGGGCTAACTATGCTGAATTTACTTAGGAAATTTTGTTGGAAATTAGAAGCTGATTGGTGTAATTTTATTAAGTTGCATTTATTCCAAAGATATATTGTTCTTCTAGGCATCTTATTTATTTTAGTTTTTATTGTGTTGGTTACCCTAACAATATCATGGTCAGACAGCCCAGGAATTATTGTGCAGTCTACTACTAATCCTGGTCTGTTTGTTAGGAATAAATCTAGTATTTTGTTTTTCCTAGTTGCTTTTTTTACTATCTGTTCTAGGTTTATGTTATTTATTGTGTCTAAGAAATGTTCATTAATTTCTTTATTATTTTGGTGGCTATCGATTGTATATTTTTTCCAATTTATATCTGGAAGATTTAAGTCCCCCATAGACCAAATTACAGCATTTTTATAATTGTTTTTAATGTAAATTAATTGACTGCAGAGATTCCTCATGTATTCTATGTTTGTATTTGGTGGCCTATATAGACTGCCTACAATAAAGGGTGATGAGTTAGGTGTAAATATTTTGCAGAAAACAGATTCTATATTGGAGTTTGGTTGTGTGTTAATTTCTTCAGCTATTAGAGTTGATTTTATTGCAAGTAGGACACCTCCATGATTGTCTGTTCTATCTTTTCTAAATATGTTGTAATTGCTGCTTAAAATTTCAGAGTTGTATATATTGGGGTTCAACCAAGTTTCAGAACCAGCAATTATGTCTTTATTACTGAAGAATAGTCAAAACTTACAAGAATACAACCATTAAATTAAATCATTAAAACTTGAAACACTAGAGGCTAGAAGCCTGTGGTTACATTACACGCGAATTCGCTCATCTAGTCGCGCATCTGAAACCTCTTGAAAAACAAATGCAATAACATAAACACTAGTGTGTGGTTACACTGGCAGCGTAAAAACGCCAGTATACGCGCGTATACGCGCGAATAATTTGATTTTTTTCCAGCGCATCGCGCGAATAGGCTTTCAAAAGTCAACAAAATGGCGGAAATTTGGGCCACTTCGTCTCATTTTATGTGTGTAAAATAATAATTTAATAAATAAGAATTGGCTTTTATGCATGATTTTCAACATATAAAACAGTAGGTTTCCATTTTAAACTAAAATCATTTTGATTTTTATTATGGATATTGACAAATTAATTCTAAAGTTCATGAGCCCACACTACTCTCAACAATGTCGTCGAAGTGTTGAATCACAGTCACAGTAACTTAGTAGTCTGTAATAATAGTAATATGACTAGGAATTTTGGAAGGAAACTTTGGCTTGAAATTGCAGACGAACCTAATTCTACTAGTAAGTAAGCTACAATTATTATTGTAGATGTTGTTTATTTAATTAGGGAATCAAATAACTCAATAAAGAAAATGTAAGGTTCAGTGCCCTATAGCCTTGTAATATGGGCTATCAATTTTTGTATAGGGGGCCGTCCATAAATGACGTCACGGGATATTGGCCGATTTTTTACCCCCTCCCCCCCTATGTCACGCGTTGTCACAAAATCTTAGACCCACCTCCAAAAATTCGTCACAAAACTATGACCCCTCCGCCTAAAAAAAAACCCCCACTTAATTTTCTATGTGAAACTAAGTATGTTTCAAATCACTTGTTTTTGTCATTTAAGTATTTATTTAGAGTAGGTCTACTTTGTAATGTTGTAACACGCGTGAAGCTATGTTAAAGACATTAAATAAATTGTAAGCCAGTGATTTTCAAACTTTTTCGTATCAGACGACCGGCAAGAATTTTTCCATTTCACCAGGTACCATTGCATTCTTTTCCCGTTTTGACGCGATTTTCTCTGTACTGATTTGATAGCATAATGAACCCCTACACAGCTCAATGCCCTATACCATTAAGTATGAATTCGGCTTGTTTTATATATTACATTTTTTTATAATTCTTAGTTGCCAAGGCAACGCAAGACCGCTAACGAACAATGCAGCGGCAATGTAAAAAAAAAAAACCATTTGATGTGACTAACCTTCGCGATTTAGTGAATGTGACTATTGATATCAGAAGGATCTTTGCATTGTTAATAGACCTAGAATATATAGATACAAGACAATTCCTCAAATTGATTTCGATCTTCTATTGACAGTTTTCGTTCTAAGTATATGCACAAGACATCAATAGCAAAACAGCTAACGAATAATGCAGCGGTAATGCCAAAATCCTTTAGATTTTTTTTTACCTTCAAGCTCGCGAGTGTGAGTATTGTTATTACAATAATTTTTATTGTTGATAGACCTAGAAAATAGATACAGGACGATTCCTCACATTTATTTCGATCATATAGTGATAGTTTTCCTGCTAAGTATAAGAATGTCAAACAGGCATTTGATCTAAAATTACCACATTGATATCAAATATCATGTTTTCTTTAAAAAAAAAAAAAAAAACATTATTATGTATGCGCTTGAAGGAGAAAATGTGTCGATTACTGTATGAACTCCACACTTTTACAGGAAAGTGGGGTGTCATATTGTGCGTCGCAAAATACAGTAATTCCTGCTAGTTCTAGACTGACAAATGCTATAACATTAATAAAATATCCAATAGTGTCGTAAATTTTTACTCCGAAGCTCAGGAGGTTATTTTTTTCAAATTTTGACACGATTTCACGTAGATCTATATTGTAGATCTATATTCTATATCAATCAAGTGTTGTAAATATAATGTCACCAATGGACGAAGCGTGTAGAAATTATTTGCATTCTCTTGTTGAATTTTTAAATTAATGAAAAATACATTGCTGCCGCTATCGGGCGGTTTAAAAGAGGGGTCGTTGAACAGTTTAATTTATCTCGTTTGGAATAAAAGGGAAACTCTTGCTAATGGCCTAGTACTAGTAGTTTTGGTCGTTTTTAAGTTTTCTTGCAGTTCAATCGTGTATAATAATAACAATGACAACAACAATAACATTAATAATTATAACAATTTAGATAATGATAATAAAAGCACAGTACATTGCAATATTTTTTATTGTCTCTTTAAAAGAGGTAGGTCTCAATTAATACACTTTATAATTATACTTGTTATTCTTGGTATATTGTTGTATTGCATATGGCTTGAGATGATGAAACAGCGTTCAGTAGTTTAACCCTACGAATCTTTTTTTTTTTTCTTGTTGGTTTTTTTTTTTTTTTTTAATATTAAATACAAGTTGCTGTTGTTGTTTGTTGTTTGTTTTTTTCCTCGTATCATTTTAGTGCATAATTGTGAATCTTTAAGTACACCACTCCTGCACAGATAAGTAACCCAGTGATGTCAGCAAGAGTTACGTCCATTATTAGCTTCTTTACTTGAGTTGTTCCTTGTGATGTATATTAGCTTTGTGAAACTATGGATGATATCCCAATGCCAGCCATGCCGCACATGGTGCTAACTGTTGAATACAGATTTGTATGTTAAATTCCTTCTTCCATCTGGTAGTATTAAAGAAGACTACCCATATAAATGGCTGATTGCGGTAATTGAAACACTAGATAAAAATAATAAAATGTAGAATTTCTTATTTCATGCTATAACTTTGTTACATGATCTTTTTACTTGTAAGGTGAGACTTGTAATTTCATTTGTGTTTGTTGACTTTTAAATTAAAATATTTAATTAAATTAGTAATCCGGAAAACTGACTAATAAATGTGAATATACTAAAAAAGACAGGGGCTCTAAATACAGGTAAAAAAATTGACTTCGTGAAGATTAGTATTATTGTATTATTATGTGTCTTTGGCTGACACGGCAGTTAAAAAACGTAGCCCTGAACATGTGCAGAATGATGCTGTCCTTGAGACTATTGAAGGGTTCGTGGCCCAGTGAAAGTGTTCACGGATAGGTCGGCCAACCGGTGAGAAAGAACTGCAGGATATGGTCCGCTCATCCTATACCCAATAGGTGGGCCACCAAAAGGGGAACTTTCAGGACCCTGTGGGACTATGGCATCGAATTACAATGCGGAGCTTGAAGCTATACACAGGGCTCTGTAAAGTGTGCACCAAACACTGCAAGGGTCGGAATCAGTAGGTTTGACTCGGTCTTGTTCTGCGACTCGAGATCAGCGTTCGAGGTCTTGCTGTTCGAAAAGCGTAGCACCCACTTAGTCGATGTCATCTTGGAAGACGTGGCTAAGCTCGAAAGACTTGGTGGTAAGAAGACAGTGCAATGGATCCCAAGCTACGTGAATGTCGAAGGCAATGAAAAGCAGACTCCCTGGGAAAAGCTGGAGCAGCCCAACCCCAACCAGATGTCCCAGTTACCTATCTCGGGGCAAAGACCTGGCTAATGGACCACGTAAGGGAAAAGTGGTACCAGGAGTGGGAAGATAATACGACGGCTAGGGGGGGGGGTATTCGCTAACATTCCCAGGCCAAGCAGATCAGACCAATGGTGAGGTCTAAACCGAAGGGACCAGAGTTTAGTGACCCAAATGCGCACTGAGCAACTCTTATTTTAACCGGCTATACTACAACAGGGACTCGAACTGCCGTCATTGCAGACAAGCCTCTGAGACGGTCACACACCTGTTGACGTCGTGTCCCACGATATAGCCGGGGAGGTACGGGAAGCAAAAGAGTACCACGTGAAGACAATGTTGTATGGAACTGCTCAGCATATTGAGCAGGGGGCTGAGGCCTTAAGAGATTAGATCTCAGGTCACAAGAATATGTGTTTACTTTAGTATTACTGTATCTACTTTCTTTGTGCTCCCTGAATCTCTCGTATTTGACAAATGTTTTTTTTTACACTTTATTACATGCCGTTTTTACGTTGAAAAATATTTGAAAGCTATAACTATTATCAAGTGTGATTTATTCACAGTTTACATAGTTCACTCAAGGAAATTGTTTTAATATGAAGTAAAACAATTGCAGCATTGAAACACTTTTTAAAATACACATGTATATTCTAATAAATGAAATAAATACGTTATTAACGCAAGCTACGGGTTGGAATGTTTAAAATGGGTAAATCGTTACATGGCTCACAGTGAGACACACGTGGCCCATATGTGACACATACTCAGACCAAAACAATTCAGAATTTAAAGCACAGTTTCTTGATTACATTTCAAAAATTGAATTCTGTCACATACCGAGTAAAGCAGTCAGCATTTCGGGGTGACTCTCAGTCGCTGTAAAAGTAAATACCAAAATTATGTTACGTAAGTTCTAAAGTATCGTTTCATTTCACCGATTGAGTTGTTTTAAACGCCTCAATGGAATTATTACTTGCTTGTTCCTTTAAATGTTATTTTGCTTGGAAATTGATATTTTTCACGTGCTCCTTTTTTAACATTTATGGTTTGAAATAAATGTTGTACTTTTGACCTCAACATGACTGCGATCTTATAAACCGCATACCTTATCTTTTCAACTTAAAATCTTTTGAGAATTACGATCTTTTAAACTTAAGAATTTTAAATCACAAAATTTTTTACTTAAGAATTTTTTAATCTTACGATGCACATAAAAAATTATGAAATTAAAAAACAATGAATGATTTAAATAGGAATATTTGCTTACCTTGACTAACAGAGTAGCCAATACACGTAGGAGTAGCTGAAAAATTAACATAAATTTATAATGTATTAGGGCTGGTAACGATTTAATAAATCGATTAATTAATTATTAGTTTTAACAGATGTAAAGATAAACTGAAAAACCTGAAGGAAAATAAGAAAGACAACTAATTTATATTTTTCTGTTTTAGTGAGCTATTTCCAATATCATTTATCGCCATGTTTGTTTACGCTTTTCACGTATGTATAAATTATTATAAAATTGTTTCAGATAAGTGGGAATATATATATATATATATATATATATATGTATGTATGTTGGGAAAGGTTCTTAAATGGGTTTCGTTCCATAAATTCACACTCTTGGGCGCCGGGGACCCAAAAACATTTTTTCTTTATTTGAGATATATAAAAAATAAAAATCATCAATTTTTCTATTACTCGAGGAGGCAGAAGCTTGAAATATTAGGAAATTGTTGAGTAGACTTCTGTAATGGTAACAGGCAAAAATCTATATAAATTACCTCTTTTTGGGGGCTGGGGGCCCAAATGTAGTTTTGTCCCTAATATGAACTATATAAAATATTGAAAATGACTAATTCTCCTATTTCACGGAAAGGCAGAAGCATAAAACTTTGGCAAGTTGTTAAGTACCCTCTTCTGGCGATATTTTGCTAGAAGGAACTTTAAACTTCTCACTAAGGGGGGGAGGTCCAAATGTTGTTTTTTTTCTTTTATTATAAATAAACTCATCACTAATTCTACAATTTACCTTGTCGGTAAAAACATGAAACGTTTGGAAATTATTGAGCAGACTCCCCTGGCTAGAATGGCTTTCTTTTTCATGGGGTGCTGGGGGCCCAAATGTACTTTTTTTTCTTAAATGAGCTATATTAACAAAATTCGGACAACGAAATATTGTGAAATTTAGTACACGTTTACACATTACATGATGAAGTTTCTTGAGTAGATTTCGTCTAAATTTCCCGCTCATGTGGGGCCGGGGGTCCAAAAAGGTATTTTACTAGATGGGCTATATAAAAATTGAAAATTACTAATTTTCCTATTTCTGATTAGGTGGAAGCATGAAATTTTAGGAAATTTTGAGTACGCGCCTGCTGTGGTAACAGATGAAGAAATATTTAAATTATCACTTACTGGGAGCCGGGGGCCCAAATGTACGGGTCTTTTTTTTTTACTACTGCACGCTATATAAATACTGAAAGTCACCCATTCTACTTTTCCCATGTAGGTAGAAGAATGAAATTTTGGGAAGTTGCTAAGTACACTCTCCTAACGCTAATTTGCGAAAAAGAATTGTGTGCGCGTCTACATAAACCTTATTTAAAACCCGTGAGATGCCGGGTACTTGCCTCTAGAATATATATATATATATCACATTAAGTAGATCTTCCTTAAGTTGAAAACCTCCCTATACCAAATTAATTGTTAACTCCTGGCAAAATTCAATAAGGCCAATGTAACTCGTAGATTTTGGGCTTTGAACCTCCCTTAGTCGAATTTACCAAGGCGTTTAGGTTATCATTTTAGGGAGACATTTCTGAACAGATGACACTGTGACTGTGGGGGGGGGGGAGTTAAGTGTGGGGTAGGGGCTCTCAAAGTTAAGTCCACTTCCTTTCACATGAAACATCAGATCGGTGTCCTTTAATTTGAAAGCCTTCTCGCTGTTGTGTCTGCCTCCCTCCACCTCCTCTATACCAACATTGTCTTTAATTAATCTGCGCCTATTACGCTCCTTTCCCCAACTCGAAAACACTGTAGTCGATTTTTTTCAGGTTCCTTTCAGTTTGAGTTTATTTATTTATAAAAGATTTAACTGTTATTGTTAGATTTGTCTTGAAACATTATACATTAAATTCGCTCTGTCATCTCTCAGTTTCACTTTTTTTGGATACTTTGGATTTCACCGCACCTAAGTTCCTTCATTTTTATTTTTATTTTCGTTTTACTTGTGTCTTGTATGTTCGTTGATAAAGGCTCTTTGCCGAAACGTTCGCTGTTTTGTTACGTCCGGTCAGGCTAACCCTTACTTTGTTTACGTCTTTTTCATTCACGCAAGTTTCTAGTAATTTTACTCTATTATATTTTCCTTTTCAAAATAGACATTAAACCAATGATAAGCGATTCGACCAAGACTAAAATGAAAGTAGTGAAAATGACAAAGGAATTGAAAAAAAAAATGGCCAAGATGTTAGAAAGTGGTACTCGTGACTCTGACCAATAGAAATCAGTTACACTAAAAACGCCTCGCGGCATAGCATTCGCCGCAAACATGCTCATAAATAGTGCAAAGAAAAGGGGAGGAGAACGCACTACAATCTAAACAAAGCGAGTGAACACCGTTGGGGAGAACCACCGACGCATTGTTGGTCTCCAGTCATTATCACTGCGGTTTTCTACCTGACCACCATCCTTCACCACCCTAGCTTGCCAATCATAAACTGTGATTTCCCGACCTTAGTGAGAGTCTGTCATGTTCGCAAAACAAAAGTGGAGGGGGGGGCGAACGGTGAAAAACACATTTTTTTTTTTTAGTTTATTAATATTTTTTCGTCCGTCGGAGTTTGAATCCAGGACCTTCCGCTTGTAAGGCGGACGTGATAACCACTACACTACGAATAACATGTTATTTTTTGAGGAACAACGCAAGTGAGCTCAATAAGCATTGTTAGTCTTGAACCATGCCCTTTCGTTTCCCTTTTTCTTTTTGTCTGTCCGCAAAGTTTCAGATTTTCCAACATAAAATGAAATCACTTTAATTGCTCTTAGAGATCTCAAAATTTTACCACCGATAGATCTTAAATGACAATCCATTGTATAAAAAATTCATTTCGATCGAGTTTACTCATTTCTCTTTGCAGCTATTCTTTTTATTATAGATAAATATTTCAAATTAATATGATAGTAGCGTGTGTATGATCAGAGTTGCGAAACTTTGAAAGTTTATTGATATTTAAACAAATTTCTATTTATGTTTCGCTGCTACGTACATGATAGAGAGTTGTGATGAGCGCCCCACGTTTTTATGTGCAATGGATAGCTTCACGAATTTCACCTGTATATTGCTGTAATCATAGATTTTTAGCGCATTTTCGAGATGTCGAAATCGCTATTGCCCCCGTTTTGTCCGTCTGTCTGTCATCACCATGATCACAGGATCCATAAGTCCTAGACCCATGATGTATATATGTTTTTTGTATGTCCTGACCTGCCATTGGTGCATCAACACTCAGTTACTCAATCCGTTAAAAAACCCCGTTAAAACTACCAAAAAACTTTGCGAATCGAGAGTTAACACTGGCACAAGGAACGGGCGCCATTGCCGGAAGTCGAATACATAGTTTTTCAAGCATTCAAGAGTGGTGTGAAATCGTGCAAAAGAATTAATTAGTGTTTTTTTTAGTTGACGTCATTAAAATATGAAAGGCCGGTCCACTCTTTGATGTTGTCCTCCCAACTCTTCCTTGGTCTGCCTCTTTTCCTTCTTCCCTGGACTGTGCCTTGCAATATCGTCTTAGAGAGACCTCCAGATCTTGACACGTGCCCGTACCACCTTAGTTTCCTCTTTTTAATTGAGGTGAGAAGGTCCTCGTAAGGGCCAATGACAGCCCTTATTTTGTCGCGGACCGCTTCGTTCGTGATGTGCGCTGTGTAGGAGATGTTTAACACCTTTCGAAAACATCTCATCTCAAGCGCACTAATTCTTTTTTGGAGGCCTTTCATTTAGCGATTCCCAGAAGGCAGCTCAGAACCGTGACACCTGGCAGGAGTTAGTGCGCAGCTCAAAATGGTGCCCCAACGACCCAGCGTCGGGTTAAGGGACAGTTCAAGTTCAAGTTCAAAGTTCATTAAAATATGTGTAAAAGTTTAGAGAGTTTTACTTCATCATTTGTGGTGACTTGTAGTTAGGTTAAAGAGAAAATAATTATTTTTTTTAAATGTAAAGAAATGACTTTTAAATTAAACAAAAGTATTAGGGTTTTTTTTTTTTGTTTTTAAATGTAAAGAAATGACTTTTAAATAAAAAAAATGTCAGGTATATTCATTACACAAGAACATTCATAAAAATATGTCTAAAATCTAAACACAATTACTGATAACTACATAATTCTGATATCTAACATAAGTACTGATACATAATACGAAAATGCGCTAACACGTCCTGAATTCCAATAGGTACCAGGCTTAACATGATTTTTTAAAATATTCTTCTCTTTAGTGCACTCTCCATAAGGAAATAAAAGCGGGCCTTTTTTACAATTTTTTAAAAAGTATTTTATTTTTGAACTCACTGCACTTGATTTGTCGACCCCTGTAAGAGTAATTCGATATGTTTATTTTCCTAAACTCGCTTGGGTGAATTATAATTTATAATATATATAGATTGTCCACACTTGAAAATGAATAACAATGCTAATTTGCCCAAATGAGTTACCGCTTTTGCTATAAACAGATCTAATGTATTTAAACACAATTTTATTTCATTTGAAAGCTAAAATGCTTAAAATATTATAAAAAAGGTTTAAATTTGCATAATCTGGATAAGATCATTCCAATTTAAATTTAATATTAAGTGTAAAAGTTCTTCGCCATTCCATTCGAACTGGCTCAGGGCACGGGTTGTGTATGAACTACAAACTTCTTCTCCACGACCTTTTGTGACTTAACGTAGACAAAATTAAAGCGTTCTCTAATCTTATAACATTCAAATCCCATCCACTTAAAGTATGGTGTGTTCATGTTAAGTAAAGTTTTGAAATTGCGATTCATTATGCATTCATTATTATTGCAGCATTTGAACCTAATGGCTGGCCGATTAAAGACGGCAATTTTACATGGGGAAAAAACTTTTCGTTTAAATGAGTTAAATAAATGACTCACAGTATATAGGAACGANGGGGGGGTTAAGTGTGGGGTAGGGGCTCTCTCGATATGTCAAAGTTAAGTCCACTTCCTTTCACATGAAACATCAGATTGGTGTCTTTTAATTTGAAAGCCTTCTCGCTGTTGTGTCTGCCTCCCTCCACCTCCTCTATACCAACATTGTCTTTGATTAATCTGCGTCTATTACCCCCTTCTCCTCAACTCGAAAACACCGTAGTCGATTTTTTCAGAAACCTTTCAGTTTGAGTTTATTTATTTATTAATTAATTGTTATATTTTTCTAGAAACATTATACTTCAAAAAACTTTTTCTAAAACTTAGGCAGCAAGTAAAATTCAACTTGTCATTCTTAAGCTCGCGCCGCGATTCGAACCACGCCACTTTGTAATGGGACGCACCACGGGTCATTTCAGCTTAGCCTTGATCTAGCTTCCATAGTATTTTATTTTTGAACTCACTGCACTTGATTTGTCGACCCCTGTAAGGGTAATTCGATATGTTTATTTTCCTAAACTCGCTTGGGTGAATTATAATTTATAATATATATATATAGATTGTCCACACTTGAAAATGAATAACAAAGGCTAATTTGCCCAAATGAGTTACCGCTTTTGCTATAAACAGATCTAATGTATTTAAACACAATTTTATTTCATTTGAAAGCCAAAATGCTTAAAATATTATAAAAGAGGTTTAAATTTGCATAATCTGGATAATACCATTCCAATTTAAATTTAATATTAAGTGTAAAAGTTCTCCGCCATTCCATTCGAACTTGCTCAGGGCACGGGTTGTGTATGAACTACAAACTTCTTCTCCACGACCTTTTGTGACTTGTCATAAATAAAATTAAAGCTTTCTCTAATCTTATAACATTCAAATCCCATCCACTTAAAGTATGGTGTGTTCATGTTAAGTAAAGTTTTGAAATTGCGATTCATTATGCATTCATTATTATTGCAGCATTTGAACCTAATGGCTGGCCGATTAAAGACGGCAATTTTATATGGGGAAAAAACTTATCGTTTAAATGAGTTAAATAAATGACTCACAGTATATAGGAACGATTTGTCTCTCGTTGCTGAAGTGATGCTTTCCCCTTGCATAGATAATCAGAAAATGCGAATGGCTGTACTTCACTCTGGCCGTTATGTTACATTTAATACGCACAAATGAGGAATCTCTGTACGTGCACTGACAATAGTCCATGGGAACTTGATCAACCTCCTTACAGGTCCTCTTGATGATATGAAATGACGTGTCCCAAATCTAAAAACATAAGACATTAATTCATTCTCTCTTGTGTTTAATTTAGTATATCATTTAAATTTCTAAACATTTAACAAATATTTGTTATTATGGTATAGTCATGAAAACCACAATCTTTTATTGGAGATCTTAAGTGTATTTTACACAGTTTTTTACACTTCCTTATTTATTATAATTGGATACATAATATGTTTTAATTCTTAAGATTCGCACTGAAATTGTTAGCAAAAAATGGTACAGTAGATACCATGGATAAAACAACAAACGTGGTCGTCAAGATGGAATTAGAAAAAATTACACATTAAAACAGAAGACTTTAAGGAGTGGAATATCTGGCACGTTTCAACATGACC
>MUZC01001694.1:6177-60661 GCA_002072015.1 Radix auricularia
CCCCCCCCCCCCCGGAGCGGTCGCTGCTACAAGCGGCCGCCTGGGCGTCCAGGACACTAGGTCGAAAACGCCTCCCTCTAAGTGGGCCTCCGAGAGAGGTGTGGAATTGCCTACTGTGACTCGCTATCAACATAGTATCACTCTGGCGCCGCCACGGCAGAGCTTACGAGTCTCAATGGTTTAGATCGCCGCAAAGCGTGGGATCATCACTGACCTACCTAGGGTTTAACCCCCACCGGAAGGTTTCCTCAGAGCTGGCGACCAAAAGCGTTTCCTAGCGGTACCTTTTGCTATTCCGTGCTGGCGCTCCTGGCCCTAAACCGGCACCGCTCAACAGCGTTGCTAGTTAATTGAGGGGGACGAAACGGTCGCTTCGGAGTAACCCGACCCTCAACGGGTACATTGGTTTTCATCATCGGCATTGCATCTAAATGCTTGGCCCAGTCAAAGGGAGCGAATCAGATATTCTTTTCGTAAATCTAACATGTATAATTAACTCCCTTATCTTTTCAATTAAAAAAATTATTGCTTAGATCTTACCGGTATGTACGAGTGTAAAATTTAAATCTAATGGATCACCACAACACGAATGTAGTCAACATTATATAACGAGATTTGCCCAACAGAATTGTCAAGTTGAATTTAAAAAATAAAATAAACTTTAAAAATTGAAATACAAATAAATGAGACATAAAGGTGATGGACAATCAACAAGGACAGTTGTAATTTGAAATTTATTATTGGAAATATCTGTAAAGTTCATAAGGTGGAAGATTCGCGCATTGTAATTTTGTTACTCGGCATTCTATGATCCAACATACATGATATGACAACAGAGCCTTTGTTACAGACATCACATGAAAGACTCATGGTTACAATAACATCAGGAAATATAAACACTTTATGTTTTAAGTCAAGCTAATAGCAAGAAGATTATTAAGTTTACTTGATTACATAAATTGCTACAGTATAATTAAAAAATGTATATATAAAGAAGATAAAAAAATTTAAAAACTCTAGGGCTGTTATCGATTAAATTAAATTTAATCGTTAACTTTTGAAAAATTATCGATTAATTAATCGATAATTTTGTTAAAGCTTAATTTGTTAAAGCTTAAAATAAAGATGTATGAAGTCATTAAACTGAAAATTTCATGGGACGTAATAAAAACAGGCAATTGAATTTTTTTTAATTTAGTTATTTTTTTAAACATAGTTAGCAATAAAAAAAATAAGTTAAATAATGCATTAAAATTTAGGCATTTGGATGAAAATTTCAAATTAATTTTAAAATATAAAAGTAATGCAGCTGTATAGAAATTGTTTGATGATTAACAAAAAGATAAAGATCATCTTTTCATCCCAAGTGGTTCAAAAGTAATGATTTTTTTTCTACGACCTCATAATCACTTTTTTTTTTTCACTATGTCGTTTTCCTTCCAATTTTGAGCCCTTTTATGGCCTTAAAAAAAATGCCCATAACCTAAGTATTTAATTTATTTTTTAAAAATAATATTGTTAGGAGATATATTTAAAATTTAAATATAAGTAGTTCAAAATAATGTAAATGAATTTAAATTTTGTTATTTTTAATTAATCAAAAACAATGTTTTTTTTATATCATTTTCCTTATCAAACAGGTTATTTAAAGTTTAAACACTTTCCATAAAATTTTGAAATGGAGTAGTTTGTACGTAAAATGACAACCTATGAGTAATTATTAAATATTTATTAATTAATCGAATTTTCAAACAAAACATTTCTTTAATTTTAGTAACTATTTTATCGATTAAAATAATTTTAATCGATAATAAAATTTACCGATTAATCGAGAAATTAATCGGTAATTTTCGCAGCCCTAAAAAACTCCTTACATAAAGGGCAGAGGATTTTTGTTATTGCTTATTTATAAAAACAAAGCTCAAATTACTATTTACATTAAAGATTTTAAAAGTGCATTTTAAAAAGTTGTATAATGTGTCATGACTAGCTGTTCTGAGCTAAATGTTTCCCTAAAAATGGTTTTTGATGATGAGATAAATATAGCTGATGAGTTGTAAAATTGACTTGAAATTGATCTGTACTTCTAGCATCAGTAAAGATATAATGTTATAAAGCAATGGCTTCTCCCTAGGAGCATCAAACCTTTAAATAATAATGGGAATTAAAATAATGTCAAATGTTTCTGTTATTTTAATAAGTGAACTGCTAAAATTACAATAATAATTTTTGCTCTTTAAGAAATTAACAGATTTGAAATCTAAAAATTAATTCACTTGTAAATTTTCCCTTTTATTTAATTTTTATTGGATTTTTAGTAAGTAATCCAATGTACATTGTTAAATGTTCATAAATATTGTAATAATTTATAGTGATCAAACTGTTACACATAAAATTCAAATCATGTGTATATAAGATAGATTAAATAACTAGTAAATGTATTTAACAGAATTATATCTGAAATTATTGAGAATTAAAGTAACAGCTGGAATACCCCACATATTCCTCAGCCTACTCATCCATAAATTGTGTTAAAAAGCTAATGACTCAACTTCTTTTAGATATATATATATGGAATCCTTCGTCCTAATGGGATAATGGCATTTACTCCTGCTCCTTCTTTTACCAATAGTTTATATACTTTGTTACCCATACACTTACAGAATATGGATAGTTGTGAACAGGACAGTCTCGTGTTTTCCAACATCATAACACTCATAACGAGATAATATATCAAATACTATTATTTATAATGTATTTAGTATTTATAATACTCATGGTTTTCAATGAAAAAAATAAAAATTACTTCATGTATAAATAATTTTATATTTTTAGGAATCTCAAAATTATATTTAGGGAATTTTATGTTAACATTAATTTTTACTGTTAATTGTAATATAAATTTTAAATGCATGTTGTTGTAATTGGAAACTTGAACATTTTGCTCTACTGATATAAAATTAACATGTTGACATCAACTTAAGCCTGTATATATTAAAATTTGATATAAAATAATATATATTATTATTATTAATGAAGATTTAAACAAGAGTTTAAAAAAGAAACAGGTACAAACTTTATATATGCCAGAAATGCTTAATGTTTTATAAGCTGGAAGACTCATGCAGACCAATAAATGAGCTTTCAAATGTCAGCCAATAAATGAGCTTTCAAATGTCAGCCAATAAATGAGCTTTCAAATGTCAGCTAACTGAATCAGACAAGTTACAGAAAATGCATTAAATTAAATTCAAAAGCAACTCAATAAAAAAACATTGTTATTTTCAATTTTGAATTAAAATGCTAAAAAATATCACATGCATTATGGCACTAAAATTTAAAACTCTGAAAATGAAAAGCATATAGTTGTTTTTAGTATTGTATATTAATGATTAATTAATTGATTTATCTGAAAACATTTTTTTAAAAATAATTTGATTATTTAAAATTTCAGAAAATATTTCTAAATTTTTTTCTCTCCAATTTATCAATTATTTCATATTTTTTGTTATTTACACACTTTTCCCTCATATAATTATGATTTAATTAGATGTTCATACATAAACAAAAAGGTTTTCTTCCTTATTTCTTGCATAACATAACAAATTTGTTGTGTTACATCACAAAATTTGAGAGCCATGGAATTACCGCGACTTAACCAATTTCATAAATTAATGAATCGCGACTTAATGAGATCTATATATGCGTTATATAAAATATAATTAATCAAAGTTAATAAATTAATCTATTAATTATACCAGATTATTCTAACAAAAAAAATTAATCAGTACCAGCCCTGAAAATTTTAATTAAATATTTAAATGTATTCCAAAGCATTTCAAGGATAATGTCAAAATAATAAAATATTGATCTAACTAAAATGTACATGTAACTGAAGGATTTTCATAAAATTATTCAATACTGTTAGTAATTTTACTTTTATTTTTAAAATACAAATTTACATAAAACTAAACAGTGGTAATTAGTGGGATTTATTCTGTAAATGATCAAATATACCTTAAATTTCATTACACTTATGATGATTTCATTCTGGTAAGATGAAAGCTGATCTTCAAAACAAAACAGCAATCCGGAACAGAAACATCTCATTATTTCAAACTAAAATGATTGTATGCTTTAACTATAACTATGCTTAGTAACCTGAAAATCTTATGAATATTGTAGAAAAATTATATATTTCATGAAAATAGCGGGAAAATGATTTCACACAAAAAAAAAAGGCTTGTTTTGCCTTGGCTCTTTTAAAAATTTAGTTAGATTTTAACATCACATTACATGGAATGTTCCCTGTAGTTGTTTTTGTTGCCTCCTTGGGATGTTTTCTAGCTCCAGATGATAGATAAAGGCTGCAGCAAGTCCACATCTATTGTATTGATTTCCAACAACTGTACAAACAGATCAATAAGATTAGATAATTTTCTTGTTGATTGTTAAAGCACACACACAAAATTTGACATATTTTCTTCTTCTTCTTCTTCGTTCTCAATATTGAATATTGAGTTTTGCGTTGCCTTGGAGTTTTGTGCCAATTGGCCCGTGGTCTCCGACTTCAGCCTGCTGTATTTTCTGGATTTGCTTCCATAGCCTTTGGTCAGCCAAGACCATCTGCAAGGTAGCAGTTGTTTTTTGGCAATCACATGCCACGGCTAAGGGTTCCACGCATTACCCCGCCGCTTTTCACCCATTTGGAGCTGAGTGAAACTCGGGGACGCCCTAGGCCCCGGGAACAAGTCCTTGGCTTCCCATGGATTCGAACTCGTGACCATCGGAACGACAATCGAGCGCGCTTGCCACTCGACCACCGCGGCCCCAAATATTTTAAAATATTTTAAATATTTAAGAATTTAAATATTTAAGTATATATACTTTTGATGAGGCTGTCAAATGCTTCGTTTAAAACTCTAATTTTCAAAAAGTGTTTTTATAGAAATAATTTTTTTTTCAAAACATTTTTCATTAATAAAGAAAATACTAATTTATCGAAAGGTAAAACGTTTAGTGAAAGAGAGTATAAAGTATAAGGCAAAGATTTTAGGCCATGAAAGAAAGTACACATTAATGCTCTACTCAGTACGACTCAGACGTCAGCAGAAAGTTGAGGATTGCATCATTTGAAACAACACTGGACCATAAGTCATCCACTAAGTATTAAACACAAACCTTGTTGTAACTGTTGTATCCGAAGGCCACCCTGTTCCCATTGACCAGCACAGTTGAGGGTAACTTCATTACACCATAGATATCCACCCAATTTGTCCTGAGACCTTGACTCGGGATGTAACCGGACTGAACCACATGGTTCAACAGAGTGTTCTGTCAAACAACAATACCAGAACGTCTATAGCACAAACACTGAATATTTACTTTAAAATTTACTGTGGCTTTAACACTTTTATTTAAACAATCCTAAACAATCTGGCAACTGACACTTGTTTTTCTAAGTCATTCCAGAGTTACCAAAATATCAAAGACAAACAAAATTAAATAATTAACTGAAAAATCTGTAAACATAAAGATTCAATTAAAAATAATTTTTACAACAGTTTAAAATGTTCATTGATCTTGATATGTTCATTGATCTTGATTGTAATAAAAATAACCCAGCTCATATTTATCTGACATCGAGACACACAAGTTGATATGAACTTACATTGGCATAAAGGTAAAAAAAAATGTGGGAGTACTTGAACGATGTGATACTATCTGGAATTATAAAATTTTTTAAATATTTATCTCTGCATGTTTAAAAGAATAAAAGAAAACGTTGTCTCTTAAAATTGTTGGGGGTTGTTATGATTATAAAGAAAACCATTTTTTTAAAAAAAATTTTAAATGAAGGATATTTAATTTCACATTACCTAAGTGTTAAAATGTAACCTATTCTCCCATCAATTGATTACAATTTACATTTACGAGTGTTCTGCTACACCATGGCAAACCCTAATGATGCCTGGTGAGCTGCTGTAAAGATCCTCAAAAGGGAATTAAAATTTCACTGGTTAGTTAATTGTTTTTTTTTTAATTTTTTAAAGGGACAATGATCAGCTGTGCAATGTTTAAAAAATAAATTCACCAATTCATTAAATCTGAAGCAACCAGAAGAATATTTCTTTGTTGCGTTTACTGTTGAAGACATGATTTTTGTACTTTAATGACTTTTAATGTGCCAAGTAAAAGTCTGATTAGATGTTGGTTTTGCTTTTTTTTTTTAACAACTCTAGTCATTAAATGTTAACATTGTATCACTGATAAGTGAAAAGTCAACAGTGAGTACCACATTTCACCTGTCTTGACACAAATGGCCAAGCAACAGATTGGTTTTTCTTAAAAACAGAGCTTTCATTTATTTTGTTTTATATTGAACATTAAATAAATATAGTAACTTTACTCATGAATGTCACGCTAAGAGACATTTTGAATTATGTGATGCCTGGTGAGATAATGTAAAGATCCTCAAAAGGAAATGAAAATGTTTCTTGATACACTAAACAATTTTTCTAAGCCATAAAACAACATCAACCTAACACTAGCTGTTTTTGTTGTTGTTTTTTTTTTAATAAAAATTATTTTTTTTAATGTTAGTCGTAGTAATTAATATTTTGGCAAAAGAAAACAAGTTCTACTTTTTTTTAAATGTTGGTAGATCATAGAGACCAGGGAAAGAAAGACTGTTGTGATAAAAAAAAGTTGAGTAATATAATTATATTCATAACCTGCACTTTCTCCATCATCCCAGAAAAGTTCACCAATAGCAGTGCCATTGTCATTGGGGACAACAAAAAGTCTAAACTTTTGCAGACGCCTGAAATATGTATGTTATCTATTTTTAAATTTTTAACCAACATACAAATAAGACTTATCCATTGTAAAGAAGTTAATCCTTATATATTATAATTAAGCTTTCATTCTTTCATTCACATATTGCTTTTTAAATTAACTAATAATCAGATACCCTTGAAATTTAATAAATGATTTTATTTCTATCACACTTACGAAATATCCGTGCGCTCAGTGGGTGGGAGAAGTGGAAGAATGGAGCCTCCACGAACCAAGACATTGATGGTATTCAAGGGTGCATTTAAAGTTAAGTATTCACCACGAGCAGCGATGAGGTGACCATCATAAAAATCATACCATGTGTCGTTTGGTATAAATGCATTCACAAATACTTCATTCTAAAATATTATAAAGTAAAATATAGGAAAGCTTACTATAATTGTTTGGAGGCAACATAACATTTTGTTATGAGCAGGAATTTTCTTTAAAAAATGTAAGCATATTTGTAATTAAGTTGACATATTACTTACAACCAAAAAATGGGGATAATTTCAAATTTAGATTCTGCTAGTTCAACTGTTTCAATAATTTATTTTTAAAAGTCTTCCTTTGTACTTTTTATGCCAAATAAAATTTAAAAACCCCAAATTCCCACATAAGAAAAAATTATCTTTGACCTCATTCAATACTGGCACCACCATGAGAGAATCACTCCACATAAACTGTTTGTCTATGGTCTCTGTTCCCTGATACCTATATATATTTGAAATAAATTTTATTGAATTTATTGTTAGAATCAATGTTCCCTATAAAGTTCGTTGGTCCATGTACAAATTAAAACTTGTGTGTGAAGTTGCACAGCTTGGCATAAAACCATTACTGAAATTATTTACTTAAAGACTAAAGGACATTTGCAAAATTTTAACAGCTGACTTGAGAGGTTCCTCAAACACTGAGTCATGTCTTTAACCCTTTGAGCCCCCGCCACCGGTATACCGATGGTAGCAGTAATCGCTTCATAAACCTCGCCACCGGTATACCGGTTTCGTGATAGTACAATTACGTGGATTGGTTTAGTTTGGCCTGTAACAGCCAATCAGATGTTTCGTTCGGTTAGGAGTTTATCCAAGACGTCTGCGCCCTTGTTGAACGTGTGTTAACAATATTTATATTAAGTTTGTGAGGAAAATTTTTTTTTTGGTCATGGATCGTAACGAGCCTCAACCTGGTCCATCTGGGACAAAATGTCAACGTACTTCCTTGTTCTCAAGACAAGAAATTATTGATTTTTTAAAAGATTTGTCAGAATTAGATTGTGATAATGATGATAGTGATTTGGAGGATTCAGATAGTGATAAAATGAGATCGATAATGAAGGTGTGTCGAGGTGGATCAGCTGATCGAAAAAGGTGTGTCCCAAGTGTGAACGCTATTGGTGTATAAAGTGAGGGAGCCCCTGCTGGATCTACTGGCATACTAAAGTTGAATTTTGGTGCTAGAGTTCAGGTAGACCTATTCTTTTACTTGCATATTTAATTTTATGTTATCTTTCACAGTTTTTCCACAGTCGTCACTCAAACATGACATATTATGAAATAGGTATAAAATGCTCAGGGACCCAGGCATAGGGTAAAATTAGGCGCAGGGGGCCAGGGCTCAAAGGGTTAGGTTCAAAATAAGCATGTAAAAAGCAACTGATGGAGTAAAAGGAAGTATTGTTCAAGTAAAAAAATTAATAAGCTAATGAATTTTGATTAGGTTATCAAATTCAAATATCACCAGATGCTTACAAATAAAACAATGGCCTTATGACAGGTAGTCCAACAATATGAGACTTGAACAAGGCAGTGTACAGCACAGCAAGAAGCTTGTATCTCAACTTCAAAGCATCCCGGATGTACCCTAGAAATGGTTCAGCAAAAGAGCCTGGGTCTTGAGCCTGCCATTAAAAAAACAAATTTTGTTACAAAATGTATAACAAAATCTTTATTATGCATTGTTTTAAGGTTTTGAAATTTTCAACTTTCACAAATAAATGAAAGTAATAAAAACTTAACCAATTAAGTTCAGAAAGAGAAAATGTCCATGTACCGGTGACTGTATGTCTGCATGGTTCCTCATAAATGTGTAGAAGACACCAAGCTGATGCCAGCGAGTACAAAGTTGAGGAGTGGTAGTTCCTCTAAACCCACAAATGTCAGCACCAATAAAAGTCAGGCCAAATAAGTTAAAGTTTAGAATCCCTGCAGGTAAATAAAACATGACAAACTTCATGAGCACACCAGTGAATTAAAATATGAAATAGTTTTCTAGCCTGGTCCTTGTTAGTCAAGTCATATGATTGCCTTTTGCATCTATGTCGTCAGTTGTTATGATAAGCAATGTGTACAACACAGATTTAATTAAAATCATTAAATAGTCAATTCTTTCAAACCTTTTGCTAACAGCGTAAGGTTTGAAGAACAACATGCTGTTGGTAAATAAAAATCTCAAACCCAAACAGGAAATTGATTCAAGAAACATTTGACTGGTGTTACTACCAATCAAACATTAACGCTACATGCAGCTCAAGGGCATAAATAATGAAATCTATTTAACACGACCAGTGACTCACAGAAGGTATTTAACCAGCAGTAGAAAAAGTTGAAAACATGAATTTTCAGATACATTACTTAATTGAAATAGTCTCTACTCACCTGGAATAGAGTAATAAAGATCGTCATAGTCTGAGTTATTGTCTCCTAGCCAGTGGCCTGTGTATTTTGCACTGCCAGAAAAACTAGATCTAGTTATTAGAGGTGTCCTTTTGTTTGGGAAAATGGTGTCTAGCACTCTGAATAAAATACAGCAACATAAAAATAACAAAATAACATATGGACACTTCAAAACAAAAAGAAAATTTGTTGCATTAATTTCTACTAAAGTTAAATTTTGTATAATGACCTTGTTGTCAAAATTTTTAATGAAAAAGTTTTCCTTTTATTTACACAGAAAACCTATCATAACAAAACATAGTGGGTCATGTCTATTATAACCTAGGGAGCTTATAAAGAAAATTTTAAAATTTCATTCAAGTTAATCATTCAATTAATTTAAACAATTTATAGTATATATATTAAAATTAATTGTTTAAACTTTATGAAATAATTCATGATGAGAGTCTGTGATTATGTTTGATAAATGAGCAATATATCAAAATTGTGTTGACAAAGACTTAAAGCAAAGTAACACAATCAAGGTTTTGGTGAAAAGACAAATCCAGTATACAAACCCCCAATGTCTTGTCACTAAAATTCCCAATCAATAAATTTTGGTTATAGCCAAACAATCACTTGATGACAACATAAAAATATGACTTACGCCCTGGTAACGTTGGCCTGAGACCAGCCATACATGTTGTGAAGGTTGTAATGAGAAGAGATGGCATGTTTAGCAGAGGGGCAGATGGTTTTTGAGTACAAGCTTCCACCATCAATAGCTGTTTAAAGAAAAAATTCAAGTTATGCACACAGGAAAATGATGCGTTTTAAAGATTTTAAATTTATAATTTTTAGAAATAAACATGAAGAAAATTGTTCAAGGAACAAAGTTTAAACCAAATAAAAGCAACACGGTCAAATATTTTGTTGCAGTAAAATCTTACAAAAATAACAAGAAATTCAAAGGGCTATGTCATTAAATGACAATAACCTGTGTAATTAACAAATGTTATGCTCAGAAAAGATTTCATTATAATTAAAGGTGTTTATCTTATAACGTCCTAAAGTGTGGTAATGCAGGCCTCACATCTAAACCGAAGCGCTGTAAAGCCTCTCTTTAGTAATGAAATCATAGTTCAAACAAAGTAAAAACTCTTCATAGCGGTAGAGAACATTGAGTCAACCTCTGGAAAAGTTGATGTTTACTTTCTGCTAGTGATATTGCTGATTTCGCAAAGTTTTGTGGTAGATTTTTTATTTATTTTGGGGAAGATGTGATTTTGTGAAACTTTTCGTCACAAATAAATAGTAATATACTACAGATAAAAATTAAAACAAACTCAAGATAGTTTTTTGTATATGTTAGGTATCACCCACGACTCCCCCGCATGCTACGAATCCATGGTGAGGGTGCCAAAGGGACCCAGTGATTTATGACTGTGCCCCACCCCACCCGTATTCACAACAGAATCTTGTGACCGCGGGTCAGTTACACCTCTGACCTGGTTTTTAAATTTAGCGACATCATACTTGTATTTTCTAGAAAGTTCTGGACCCTATTAGTTACAAAACAGGTTGTTTTTCTTGTTAAAGCTAAAAGCAGAACTTTCTAAAAGGTTTACTACATAAATGAGACGGTAGGGAACTAGGAAGGGAACTAGATAAGAGTCAGAGACTTTGCCCTCACCGCAAGAGAAGAGTACCAAGGTAGGCTGGCCACTATTTGTTATTCTTACCTGCTATTGTTAACCTTCTACTTCTTGTAAATTATGCAAATGCTACAGGCGATTATTGTGAGTGTTTATCTTTTTACATCATTAACTTATTTATTGTTCGATATTGTTATAAGTTAAAAATTAGCATCTTATACAAATTATTTCTTACCACAGGTAACTGTGGTGAATTTTTTATTGTTTCAGTGTATTAAGTTAAGAATTGTCCAGTCAGTTACTGTGTTTAATCTTTCTTTTCGTGTTTGCGTTCCGTATTAACGAGCCATTCAATCATTACTCTAACATTTATATTAAGTTAGAGAGTCAATATCACTTGTGGACGTAACAACATAAAATAAACATTCTATAAGCTTATCCTAAAAGATGAAGTCAGAATAACAATAAATATATTTTCAGCAATTTTTTAAAATTCATAACCCAATTCATAGTAATACATACTTGAAATCTTTATAGGGTTAGTTATGGATAAGTTTTTAGAAAAACTTTCAGGACATTATAAGTTAAATAACTAAAAGTTGTTTATTTAAAGATGTGATATAGCTAACATTTATATATTGTTACATTCATAAACTTACTTGCAGGGATAAACGGTGGATGGTCCAAAGATGACTGAGTGCAACCATCAACTGAGCCATCTATAAAACTGGATGGTTCATTCATATCCTGAATGAGAAATAACAAAATCAATAATCCATAATAAAAAAAAATCCATAATGTCTATCAATTCATCATTATTTTCATCATCAAACATCTCAAATATAATATGAACTACAATACTAAAAAATTAAACAGCTATGACACTACACCATATTTTTTGTATAAAATTTACAAAACGATGGAAGCTTGACTCACAATCCATAGTCCGTCAAATGATAAAATGGCATGGAATTCACTGGCCTGTTTGTACCAGTATTTAAAAGCATTTGGGTGGAAGAAATCTGGGAAAGCTGTCTTGCCAGGCCAAACCTGGAAAGAATGTTTTACAAAGTGGAAAAACAATTTCATTTCATAAAATTGCGATTTGAACAAGTTAGATTAAAAAATTTATAATTCTTTTTAAAAGTTCAATTTAAATTTTTTAAAACATGATAATTAATTTTAACTTGGACTAAATGTTAGTGAATAAATGTCATTAAAGTGAATGAATGTCCTATCAAGGTTGTTGAGTTATTAGAAAATTAAAGACCCTGGTGAAAAAAACATTGGATATCATCAATTGTTTGTTGCCTTTTATTGATAGTATGACATCAAAATCTAAAATTTTATTTTTTTATTTTCATTAACTCTTAGACTTTGCTTAATGATATTCGCATTCGAACTGACATAAATCCATCAATTGAAACTAACAGACCAAATTATTTTATCTTGATATTAATGGGAAAAAAAGAAATGAAATCTTTAAAAAATTCAATTCACTACTTATTTTCATATTATCTCAAATAAGGTTGAGCAGGTCCTAAAAACTGAGTTTTGTATATATAAAATATAATCGTTAATAGGCAAAACCACTATATAATTTGACCTCTCACTACCAATAATGTACTTACTGAGCCAATAAGAATATCACCACTGGCATTCTTGACAAATACATCCATTTGTTTACCATCATCAAAGGGTGGATAACTTCCTGAGGGTTGCTCACTTGATATTGCAGGATCCTACATGCAAAGGCAAAAAAAAACAAAATGTTGATGTTGAAATAGGCAAAGGTTATTAGAGAATTAGCGTTTCCAGTTGCATTAATTGTACAGCTTAATGAATATGACAGATGAAAATTTTCATTTTGTGAGCTATGTAAAAAGGGGACTGAGTCCCACTTACTGCCATAATGATATATCTTTGTTGGTTGTTGTGGAGATCTTGAACAATGTTAGGTAGGCCAGCAAAGTTGTTCTTGTCATAGGTCCAGTCTTTACGGCCATCCATGTAATCTATATCTGTCCATTGCACATCCTGGGTGCATGAAAAAAAAAAATCATTAATAATTTACTATACTGATGGTTTTTTTATTCATTGGGTGCAGGTTCAGAAAGTTCTTGTTAAAGCTTTAGAATAAATAGAATTCTACAATAAATAAAATATTAGTTGTTGTCATTAATTTTTTATTTTTTTATAAGCCAATTACATCACTAAGCCGAAAAATGACTCAAAAGATTTAGAATAATGAAAAAAGAGAAATTAATAAATATAAATTTCTTTGAATATACTGAGATAGTTATTACATTTCTCCAAAATAGACCCAGTTTATTCATGGACTCTGAAGCACAATTTACTTTAGCTATTCCTTAGGATGGACCATGTAGATAAAATACATTTATATTTATATACTACAAGAAGAGCAAAGAACTAAGAGGACACTTAAGCATACATAAGGCATATTGGCATCCCTGTTCCTTTTAATCATGTCCTGTAGTGCTGCAGAATTGGCAATCCCATATTTGCAGATATGAAACCCCAAGGACCAAAACGGGGGAAACTGTGTCCGGCCAGTGATTTCAGTATACTGTGAGGCGACTGAAAGAGGACTGGGTCCCAATATAATGAAAAAATCAAGGATGCCACCAAGCATTCGGTAAGTGATCGCACCATTCTGATTCTGCCCAAATGGCTGTAGAGCTACCTCTGTTTTGAATACAACATACATTAGATAGCATTTCATATTGTTTTCATTGATGCCATGGACAAAGGAGGCAAACCAACTAGAAGGACAATCAATTTTATTTGTTTTTAAGTAAAAGTTAAAAAATGAGTAGCTAAGCTTAAATTTGAAAAGGCAAAATGGCTTTACACAGATATTCTTACTTGCAATCTTGGGCTTAATGCATAAAGATTTCATGTCTTCATTTTTTATGGGAGCAATATAAACCATGCTGACACCATAACTAAGAGACTTTCATGTCCTTCATGTCAGCATCTCCTTTTTCCAGTGACTGTGATAGTAAAAATAACTCACGTAAGGGATGGAAGCATTCCTGTTTCTTTGTATCACACCCTGCAGCCCGTTAGCAGAGTTGTAGCCCCATTTACACAGGTGGAAACCCAGCGACCAAAATGGTGGAAGGAATGTTCGACCCACAATTTCTGAGAACTGACTGGCAACCTGTATCGGCTCGGGCCCCAATACTATGAAGAAATCTAAAACACCACCAAGATAGCGATAGGTGACAGCACCGGCCACGCCAAAAGGCTGGAGTGCCACTTCTGAAAAGGCAAATTAACTTATTTCTCTTTTTTTTCTTCTTATATCATGATTCTTAGTTAACATTGTCAAATTCTGAACTCGTAAATCAACCACCTAACACCTGGGAAAATATTTGGAAAATATCAATTAAAAGACTCAGAACAAACCATTCACTTCAACTCACCCCCAGCATTACTATTAAGCAAAAAGACACCATGAGCATCAGCTGGTCCACCTGAGGAACCACTTGATGGTTCCAAATTCAGGAAGAAAGGATGAGTTCCATAGCCATTGTTATTGACCTGAATAGAGAAAAATGATTTTACATACAAAACTTAGTAGATCCTTAATTAAATATTCAGCACAGCAGGGGTAGGCAATTTGGGCTAGGGGACCAATTTGTTGTGGTGGATTTTAGCAAAAGGTCACACGCTTTAAAATTATGGTATTCTTTAGTTAACATAACATGTCAGTCAGAAAAGTTTAAATGGTGGCGTAAAAGTCAACAATTAAAAAATTTTAAATAGTGGTAATTTTATTTAATGTATTTGTTGTACTAATGTCATACTATGTAGATGAAAAATGATAGCAATCATTTCATGACACCATAAACACACTGCATTCTTTCCTGTTTTACCAAAGAAATATTTCTGTGTCTGTTCTTATTTTTAACACACGGGTTCATCACCAATTTACCCTTTCGTGGCCCCAATTAATTTGGACATTTAAAAATGATACTGCTTTAAAGGCAAAATTTAAATAAAACTTACAAACCAGAAAATACATATTTAAACTGCCTGCACTTGTAAAATGACATAGCCTCTCTAATGGAAAACTCAAGCTCAAATGTCTGTCACGGTCACAAGGTCAACTTTCTTTCACTGTCACAAGGTCAACTTTCTGTCACGAGGCAAATCTCACTTCAAGGCAGGTTTTCTGAATGTCCTAGCGGCCCACCAAAATCTCTGAGGTGTGCCTCATGTGACCTAGGGGCCACACTTTGACCACCCATGCAATAAATTATTTCCTTCTGTTTCTCTGTTCTTAAATCTAAACATTCCACAACCAGACAAATTTTCTCATTGAAGTAAATCTTTTCCAGCCTTAGAGAAGAAATTTTATTTTAATTAATATTAATGTTTTTTCTAATTTGTCTTCCACACTAACACAAGTTATTATAACTCAATTTTCTTTATCCACCATAATGAGGTGCAAAATAACAATAATTGAAGAAATTGCAAAATGTAGCTTTTTTCTTACTCCACAATCCTTCGGCTGTGCTTACTGCACTGATATGGTGGAAATGTGTTAAAATAATTATCCATATGTTTGCAACCAAAAGTATTGTTTTTTCATGTAAACAAAGTCCACAATAAGGTATGAACATTTTTGACAGTCAATTAGTTTGTTAGTTGAGGCTTTCATCATCCTAGATTCCTTTGTTTTTTCATATAAGGGCTACAACTAAATACTTGAGTGAAAGGCAATGAAAAAAATGTATCTCTTTATATTCACTTGGGGTGTACCAGATTTCTGCTCCGGGAAATCCAGAAACCAGCCATTTTTTAAAAATCTTGCTCCTGCTATGGCAGAATTTCACTTCATAAATCCACCCAAATTCGGCTGGCAGGTAGAGCCATAAAATATATACATTTAATGGCATCGGCAAAGGGAATCCGACCATTTTTTACAAACCTGTCTCAGGCTCCGGTCAGATTTCATTTTATAAATCCGGCTCCAGATATATTTTAAAAATTTGAATCCGGTACACCCCTGATATTAACTAACCTTGGGAACATCATCCCTGTTCCAGAAGACCAGCCTCTTCCATGATGAAAGATCCTGGGCAAAGGAACTGCGATGTTCTCCGATGCCGTACAGATATTTACTGGAAAGCCTGGTTGCAATCTGCAAATACTGGTCAGAGAAAATCAGTGGTGCTGTATCTCTTGTATCAAATCTAAACAAGACAAAAATTGTAACCATCTTTATTATTATATTATATTCAAAACTTCTTTAAAAAGACTGGAAATAAAAAGAAGTAAAAAAGATAATGTCATTTAGGCAATTGCAGAAAAATATAAAGCATATTGGACTTGAAATATTTTCTTACAATGCAATAAAGGACTCTAAAGATTAATATTGATCCTGAATATTTGGTAATATATTTGTATAATTATAAAATCAGAAATGTATGCTCTCTACCAGTAGGATAAAATTATTTTTTTACTTTTGTTTCAGCAAAGAACGCCATAAATAAGATTCTCAAGAATTTTAACAACTATTACTGCACACATTGAAGTCATATACTATTTAAATATAGAGCAGGATTAATATAGTTTGTAGGATATCACAAACTGGCTACACTCAATACGTTCCACTTACAAGGTCAAGTGCCACATTCCTTACTATCTATAACTTTACAATCACTAAAATAATTACAGCCCACCATTTTGATGTTAACTATTTTTATCATTACTTTTCAGAGGCTTACTTTCTTGATAGCCCTTAAGTTTTTTTATCTATACAAATATTTTACAATGAAAAACACCAAATTTCAACACATCAGGTAGTGTTGTAAGATTTAAATTAATAATTCTCTCCTCTGCGGTTCACACTGACTAAATGAAGCAGATCATAAACAATTGGTTATCTTTTTTTTTGTCTTGTAGGGAGAATAGGGTTAATGTATGTTAATAACACATATTGAGTATCAGGATCAAGTTAACTTATAAAATAATACTGATAGCAACGTACAGAGTAATCACAATATTGACAACTTACACAGTAGCCCCAGTTGAAACCCTAGTAACCACAATATTAAATGGTGACAATATGGTGACATTGTACAGAGGGTTGAGAACACTGCTGGAACCAGAGGGAACATCCAGGGGAACTTCAAAGCGTGCACTGTTTGGATCATAAAACTGGAAAGAAGTTTAAAAAGAATTATGTCTAGTCTAGTCAGTTTTATTTTGAACACATCACTAAAAAAACAAAACAATGAAACTTTTAAAAACATCAATAAATCGTTTTTGTGCAAAGTGGTGGTTAAAGTATTTTTTAATATTAACGATTTTCCTTGTTTTAAAAAAATTAATCAGTTAGCACAATTTATGAGACTTAGTAATCATATAGTCAGTGTTATATCTACACTTAATATTGAAATCCATTTCTTAGAGTTATAATCATCAATTTCTCTTAAATGCTGATTTCCAGATATATTGAACAATATTCAAATAAAACAATTTTTAATTAAAATATTCAATATGTATCCATAGAACAGTTTCTGATGAATTTTAAATTAGGGCTGTTAACTATTAATTTAAAATTTAAATTTAATCGTTAACTTTTGATAAATTAAGGATTAAATCGTTAATTTTTATTAAATCCAAAAAATAAAATTTATGATGACATAAATAACACTTATTAAGGATTCTTATTGAAAATCTAAATAACACGGGAATGTGTCCTTTATATGTCATCTTTAAAGTAACTACACAAACAGATAAGTGTGTTGACATTATTTGGTTCAAGTGATGAGCGGGTCTAATTAACAATATAACCAGCCGAGCTGAACAATCATTCACATGGAACAGAGGTAACCGGTATGCATAAAACAGTCTTGGAAAGGAATGCATTAGATATCAGTGTTAATTAAGTTTCAACCAATGTAGAGGTTTAATGGATTCAGGAACCTACACCTCCATTTTATAAAGCAGAAATTCATCAGAAAAGCTGTCTCTGAGTAAGACTCCATTACTGCCAGTAGCTTAATACGCTTTTCATTTGGTTTGATTAGTATGCAAAGTGTTAGAACTATTGTAGGCAAACTTTATCAACATTTTGAACATTCCTGTCAGTCAATATTTTAAAACTAAAATGTTTGTGCAATCGTCACAAAATTTATTATTTACTTGCTGCTATTTTTTATTTCTTTAATTTAATTTTGGACTCCCAATAATTTGTAAGTGTTGGGTCAAATAAGAGAGAAATTAATAATAGTTTCTGCAGCCCTATTTTAAATATTTATAATACATGCATGTGGATTTTCAATTCTACGTTTTTAAATTGAATTTATTATGTTTAACTTTACCACTCTGTTTTTCTGTGGAAAATGTTGAATTTTCACCCACTTCCAGTTGACCAATGGGCTTCAAATTATCATTCAAACACACATTCAAATTTATGAAAACATAATAACTAGGTCTGTTATTAATCGTTAAATTTTTAAGAATGAACGATTAATTACCTGAATTAATCATTAATTTTTATTACAGCCAAACAACTCAAGGGAAGTAGCAAAAACAGGTAATTGACATTTTAAGTTGCATTGAGTCATTTCCTCTGTCTCAAAAAAAACCGAAAAATAATATTTTGAACGTTTTAAACTTCTATGGACTGTTGTACTATGTTCCTCAGCGATACAGATCCTGTGATCTGGGCAATAATATTGTTTATTAATTATTTTTTAATGAATTGAAAGAAAATATAAAAATAGGTTCTTAAATTTTAATTGAAATCTTATCGTTTAAAATTATTTTAATAGATGTTTAATTGATAAATGTTTTTACGATTAATCGTAAATTAATAGTTAATTTCCACATCCTCTTAATAACTAAAAATTATTTTTGTTATGTTTATTTTTAATGGATTCAACCCCCTTAGCTACCATTTATGGTCTCTAAAATATTTTTACTTGGTGCCCATGATTTTAATTTTCACATTTAAAAAATTCCAATACTACATCATAAATTTCAGCTAAGATATTAATTATTTTTAATCCGCATTAAGGTTTTATTTTTAAAGAATATTATTATATATAAAATATATTTATGGGACTTTAAAAGCTCATCTGAACTTATTAACTTGTCAGACTTTTCTAAGAATCAGTTTCAACCTAAGTATATCATAATAATAACTTACTTTGATGCGGAGGCGATAGTCATTCTGATAGTCAACTCTCAGCTTTAGAGTTTTAACATCTGGCGAGAAGAATGTGCTTGTTGTTCTAACAAGTGTAGCATCAATCCCACTGGATGAGACAGTCACTTGTGTTGCATTGTATCCATTAAAGTTGGATGGGAAAAAACAGTAGGGTGCAGTATTGGGGACTGTGGATGCTTTCCAGCAGCATCCTCTACTAATGCATCCTTGCTCTGTTGCTCCATTTTTCTCAGGCCAGCAGTCGAATCTATTATTCTCATCAATGGTGCATTGGTCAGCCTGACCAGTGGGTTTCTTTTGCAAGGATTTCAATACTGACTGGTAGATGATCAAACCAACGCATGCAAAAAGGCAGAGGACCAGCAAACAGGTAGCCAATCTTAAGATTTTACGTAAGAGTTTCCCACATTTGGTTTCATGTCTGTGGTGTTTCTCTAAGCTTATTTTGTAAATGGCACTGTTAAGATTGCCATACTTTATTTTTGAGGATGGCTTTTGCTTTACAATATGAGCAGGTGTTTTCCAAAATACTGAGTCGTCTGGCTTGTGTTTTTCAGATTTAAAGATGGTCATTTTTTTAACTACAAAAGAAAATTTAAAATGGTTATTTCTTAAATGATTGTTATTTCTGATTAATAATCATGAATGAATTTTAAGTCTTCACAGAAAATTATGTCTCTCAGTTATTTCTTTTCAGACTTGCAAATTATAAAAAAAATATAACTTAACAGCTTTTAACTACTGGAAAGTCAAACACATTTTTTTAGAATTATGCCCACCTTAATATTCCAGTATTCAGCAAAAATATGAAATTTTAATTAATGCTTTGGCAAATTATATACGTGGTCTGCTGATCAACAAATGACACTTCAATTTCTTGCTAAATTTTTTTTCACTGATATGACTTTTGTATTTGTAGGCCACAGATTTTAAGGACAGTATGGGGTGATATTTTGTAACATTGTCAGTTGAATACAGGTACTAAATCTAATTTTGATACACTCATTTTAAATAGTGTAATAGTTAACTTTCAATAAGACAAGTTAGAAAATAATGCCAAAATTGTTTAAAGATTTTTTTAAAGTAATTGTTTAACTTTCTCTTATAATAGAAATTAATGTGTTCACGTTTATGAATATCTTCCTTTATTGACATTTAAGGCAATTTTCCCTTTATTTAGGGCTTTGATAAAGTCCATCAGTTATCAATACTTGTATACTCTTCTCCCTATCCAGATCTTTTCAATCCTTTCTCTACAAACAAACAAAAGTAAGTTCTAATGGAAACATTATGACCATGGGCTATGGGCCTTTTAAAAAAATGTAGATTTAGCATTAAATTTCCTTATGGTTAATTGTATTAATCTCTCTAAGTTCTAAAGTACATAGTTAAGATCAGGCCATCAATCACTTGTGATTTAATGACAAGTGCAAGCCTGTAATGTTAGCTATGTGTCAATCAATTCTATTTGTTTATCTGGTCATATTATGTATGAGCAGATAATGGGATAAGTGTGTGAACATTTTTGAAAGCTTTTAAATATTGCATTATTATACCAGTGAGGAAGCCTATTTTCATACAAAGCTTCTATCACTACCTATCATTATCACAGTATAACTATCAAATATTAATAATATATTTTTTTACAAAAAAAAAATCTGACATTTTTTGCTAAAGGCGACCCTTAAAATTGTAAAATGATGTTTGTTGAGAAAAAAAATCTAACTAAAATGAAAATGATTTATTATAGTAACAGCAACAGAAGAGGGTTTTGATGCCCTACAGCCGCTTTAAAAAAAACTACACAATGGGCAGAAATTGCAGACTCTCTACTCATAGAGAATATTCCAACCAGGGCAGACCCCTCTACATCCCCCTTTCCTATGCCAATGCATCGAAAGGATTCAATCATGTTTTTTGTTTTTTTAATTGAAGATTTGAACAAGTAGCAAAGAAGAATCTAAGAGCTGCATACTATTTCATTCATGGAAACAACTAATCCAAACTAAAAATGCAAAACATCTTATGAGTAATAATAAATGAGAAATTATCATGGAATCCCTATGACAATGAAGTAATTAAAAATTCCAACAAAACCATTGGCTTTATTTAGAGAAACTTTTAAAATGTAATAAGAAAATAAATCTAAAATGCTATCTTATTTTAGTGAGACCTGTACTAGAATTTACATCTCTTCTGTATGCGTCCCATTCACCAAATTAACTAGAAGAAAAATTTTTTAAAGAACTTCCCGATTCATAACTAGAGAATATTCAAAATTGACAAGTGTAACATGATTACTTAAATCATTAAAACCAGATTCATTGCAGGATAGAAGAATAAAGAACACATTTTTAGTAATGCATAAGGCAATTAATTCTAACTTGGAAATACAACACAAAAATAATCTAATACAGCCCTCAGATAGACATAGGAATAAAACACTTTTCTTATTCCTTATGCAAGTACAAACATAAAAATTCTCTTTCTTCCAGTCTGGAATTCAGGTGTAGAATGGGCTCCCTGATCAAATTATGATAATCAGCGCACTATCAACATTTAAAACTCTACTAAAATGCAAAACAAGACATAAACAATGGATAAAGGTAGGATGCAATAATCTTCTGTTAAGATGGAGCATTGGCTATAGATATGCTAAGATAAGATATTCAACACTATTCAGTGATATAAATTCATATAATGAATTTGATGAATTTAGAGGTAGGTGGGAACAAATAAGAAATATACTTTCAGATTACATAACTGTTTCAATGGAAACTAATGGCATTGAACCAGTCAAGAATCAGTTGAAATTGTTTTCTATTTCCAAAAAAGAGCTGACTTTGTAACATTACACATTTTAAATTTACAAAATGAGGTTAAGTTATTATAAAAAGACAAAAGGCATGCAGTAGTGTAGTGACTGTCCTAGAAGTGCACTTACTAAATAAGCTCATTTTTAACTTATTAATGAAGTTAGTACTTAAACAGTGATAGTGGCCAGGGCTGGGCACAAGAAAAAACTTATTTGAGGAAGTGGAATGGGGTCTAGTTGAAAAAAATGTTCACCCCAGAAATTGAATGAAAGTTAAGTAACTAAATTTGTGATTAGAATGGGTTCTGATTTTTTTTTTTAACTCTTTCTTATCAGACACTCAAAAAGAAAGTTTATTAGCTCAATTTATGATTAAAAATCATAAGTAAATAATTGCCCACTTATTTTTGGAAATACATGTATTTTTTTGTAGTCCCATAACCTCTTTTTTTCGAGGTCGTAGGGGGTTCTAATGTTTCCATTTGAACATTCTCAGGCTTAATAGACACTGGCGGCGCCCATCCCTCTCCAGGTCAGCGGAGGACTTTCTTAGCGTTAGTCATTTCTCAAAATTTTATAGTGGCTTTTTGTGGGCTCGATCCCACGCCCCTCAGCTTGTGAGGCGAGCGCACTATTGACTTCGCTACCCAGCCACCATATTGGAAATATGTTTTAGAAAAATATTGATTTTCTAAGCTCATTGAAAGAATGGTTAGTCAAGATTATCTAATTTTTGAATTACAGAACCCTACACTTACACTGACAGTTTATCTTTGAGAAGTTCAGGCAAAGAAAACAATATATTTTGTCCATGCTTGTTGTATCATGCTTTGTTGCACACTGAATTATATACAGCATTCATTAGTGGTAGAAAGAATTCAACTATTTGATATTGAAAGTAGTGGACTCTTTTCTCAGTGAAAAGACTCAAAAATCAAAAAGAGCTGACTGGGACTTGACATTTAAGTTATAATTTTAAGATATATATTACTTAACAAATTTGTACTGTCCGTAGATTACATCTTCAATTTTTAATGCATTCTTTAACCCTTTTTTCCAATTAAACAATTAACATTCCCACCTCACCTGTGAGAGAAATATATATTTCTTAAATTATTTTTACAAAAAATAGGTAGAAACACATAAATGATACTTTTTAAAAGGCAGATTTTTTATACGTCACTAGGGTTGCCAGACATCCAGAAAAAGGAAATGTCATATTTAGCTTACTTTCCTCCGTCCGACAGGCAAAGGTAAAATCATTTAATTTGTACGGTTTTTCTGAAATTTTATATTATAATTTTTATGTACCCCTGTTACAACTATTACATCCTATGTTTACTTTAAAAACATAGATTATGGGTATTTTTTTTAAATAAAAACTTAGAAACATAGACAAGGATGACAAAACTAGATCTAGGTTGAAAAATATTGCAGTCATTGAAAGAGAAGCAACATCGGTATTGGAGGTTATGAGCCGTCTTCACACAACCTTGGAAATTTTGAAAAATAGATTGGAGAAAACATTTATTTCACTGAAAGTCAGGGAGATGTTGAGAAGACTTGAGGAAAGTGGTCAAAAAGAAGGTTATAATAATCTTATGGTAGATGTTAAATTGGTGTATGAAGAATGCATTAGTCACTTAGGAAAGTGGTTGAAACCTTTTGATGAAGTTCAATGCTTTAATTGGATGTACTTAGATAAAATGGAAGACTATAAATTTGATGACA
The DNA here is from genome assembly GCA_002072015.1 of Radix auricularia. Classification (NCBI taxonomy): domain Eukaryota; kingdom Metazoa; phylum Mollusca; class Gastropoda; family Lymnaeidae; genus Radix; species Radix auricularia. Next base: position 30,082 of record MUZC01001694.1, read on the forward strand.
TTTAGTGTGACATTACTGATGCCAGTAGTTTTGTGGACTTTTGCCAGGGCCAGGCACATATTATGACCCTTAGCCTTAGATTTGGAGTCTTACTTTGACTTTGAGTTTAGACAAGATTCAGTTTTTATATTAGTAATTTTAGAAATTATAGTTTATAGTATAGTACTTGACTCAACTTGGACTTGACTGTGTTAACTTTAACTGTGTAAAGGCAAAGGCAAAGGTGTAAATATAATTAATGAATGTAAAACCGTAAACTGAAACTGTAAATGTAAAACTTTAGTAAAGAAAAGTAATTTAGTAAAGTTAAGTAAAGACATTAACGTAAACTATTTTTAGTATTAATATTAAACTGTAAAGTTAGAAAGTAAATAAAGTTATTAAAGTCACAACACACTGTAACACAGTTTACACAGTCAGTATAGTAAATAGTATAACTTATTTATAACTATAAAAAGTTATATTATAAAGTTATAGTTATAGTATAGTATAAATAATAAATAATACACTTATTATGTAAACGATCACGATAGCCAAGATATTTTTTAAAATGCCCAAAAATGAGTGTGGGTGGTATCAAAAAAGGTATGCATAGAAAATTGGACACAAATAGTTATTATGGATTGCTTACCACTTAGTGATACAAAGTCTGCAATATCAAGTCAGCTGATTATTTGTCAAAAATATAATTTAGTCGTTTCATTGTCCCATTTTCAATTTTAGCAAATTTTAAAATTATGGATTGGAATGGAATTTTCGTTCACCTTAATTATTTATATATGTATGTATTAGATATACCGTAATTATATGTGTGTATGTATATAATTCCTTAGTCAAAGTAAAATGGAATTGATTGTGATGATCTAAAAGAAAGAATGGAGGAAAAAATTATTTTATTTCATTTTTTTAAAGTTAAATTTAATCTTGAGCCAAATTTTTAAGCACCCTAATTAAAGAAGTGCTTCTCAAAGCGGTGGTCTGCGGACCGGTGCCGGTCCTTGGGCTATTCGTCGCCGGTCCGCAGAAGTTTTCAAGAAAGAACATCAAAATATATTTATAATCCCTCAGAACAGGTAAAATAGTACACCGGTCCCTGGAGCAGTTTTTTTAAAAATCCTGCCGGTCCACGAGATCAAACAGTTTGAGAAGCACTGGGGCCGTCCATAAATGACGTCACGCACCTAGGGGGGACGGGGGTCACACTTTTGTGACGATGCGTGACGTGGGGTAGGGAGGGGGGTTGAAGAAATGTGACGTCACATAGAAAAGGGTAACTTTAAATAAAACTTCCACTGAAATATTTGGTCACTTAAAATTTATTTAATGACTTTTTTTAAAAAATCAATGCTTTTCAAAGTTCCGGTCGATAGGCTATCAGACGCCGGTTGGCGTAAGTTAACAAAACACTAAAATTAAATATAATTATAATTCTTAAGTTTGAGAATTCACAAGAGAACATAGGAAATTGTAACCCTGCGTCGTTTGATGTTGACATTAAAGCTTTTGTGATGTAACCGCAGTTGGTTCACTCGCGGCAGGAGTCTGCGAACTTTTTTTTTTTTGGGTCGGTTATCCCCTTCCCCCTTCCCCCCGAAACTGCTACTGGTGAGTTTTACAAACAGGACAAGTGTCTAAAAATATCTGAATAGGATTGATTATATGTAGATATTTTAATTCAAAACGACACCGAATATCCATTTGGGCGGTGGCTGGGGGGAAGGGAATCTATTTGATACAATAATAAAAGTTTTAAGTTTGATATAGCTTTTCGATTGGTTTTTGTTCAAACGCCTCTGGCCATTCTAAATATAACAATAAATGTGTCCATTTAAAATTAGTCAAAAATATTCACTAACTTTATTGAATGCATCAAACTCTCCACATCGCAATTCGAGAGGAGCACAAAACAACTTTCTTCTGAACTCAGTTTTTAAGGCATTTATTTTAAATTTGACAGAAAGGATACTTGATACAGTCAGGTCATGTTGATTAAGATTATTGTCGCTTTTGTCAATATAAATGAAAGTAGGTTGGATTTAGATGTCTTCGTATAGTACGTAAATAAGAAATCTACATAGATAACAAATTTAACAAATGCATTTTCTGGAAGGAACCGGTTCAATAGTAGGCATATGTTCCAAGCGTAAACGTACACATAACGTATTTGAATATATCTAGTGGAGTGTAGTGGATGTTATATGTCCTAAATGAGTCTGCATTACCCCCAAAAATTCCCTTTTGACACCCCAGATGTTATTTTTAAAAAGTTTTATTTTAGAATAACTTTTTTTATATAAACAAGGAAGTTAAAAGTAATTTATATTATAGTCAATGCTTAATTTGTATGCATTAAAGTAAAATATAATCTAAGGATGTTAAAACATTTTTTTTTTTTTTATTTTTTTTTTTTTTTGGAAGGCCGGTTAAAAAGGTTAAACGGTTTGAAAAAAAACGGACCGTTTCAATAGGATACCTAAATATTAGAATTATACAAGTTTTTATTAACCTTACTGTTAACCCAAAAGTAGCGGATTCTAGCAAATTTTCTATGCCCACAATTTTTGAGCATTACCCCCAATAGTTCCCTTTTTACCCCAAATGAGATTATTTATTGGTGACATTATATTTACAACTGTTGTGTGACGTACGTGAAATCCTGAAGAAAAAGGAATTGAAAAAAACAAACAAAACAACAAAAAAACTTGTGAGCTTCGGGGTTAAAAGTTATGATAATGTTGGATATTTTAATAATGTCATAGTATTTCAATACTCTACTTGCAAGAATTACTGTATTTTGCGACGTACAAGATGACACACTATTTTCCTGCACAAATGTGGGGTTCATACAGAATGGGCCATTTTCCTCTTCCAGCGCATACCTAATAATTTTTAGAAAACATGAGATGTGATATCAATGTGATAATTTTAGATCAAATACCTTTGAGGTGCATATACTTAGGAGGGAAACTGTCATTAGAAGATAGAAATCAATTTGAGGAATTTTCTTGTATCTATATATTCTAGGTCTATAAACAATGCAATGATCCTTGTAATATCAATAGTCACATTCGCAAGCTTAATCGCGAAGGTTAATCACATCAATGGTTTTTGACATTACCGCTGCATTGTTCGTTAGCTGTCTTGCTATGCCATGGCAACTAAACATTTTTTTTTTAATGTAATATATAAAGCAATCCGAATTCATACTTAATCCTATAGGGCTTTAAGCTGTATATGGGCTCATTTTGCTATCAAATAAGTACAGAGAAAATCATGTCAAAACGGGAAAAGAATGCAATGGTACCTGGTGAAATGGAAAAATTCTTGGCGGTCGTCTGATACGAAAAAGTTTGAGAATCACTGGCTAACAATTTATTTAATTTATTTAATCTTTTACATAGCTTCACTTATGTTACGATAATACAATGTAGACCTACACTAAATACATACTTAAATGACAAAAAAGTGATTTGAAACATTCTTATTTTCAAATAGAAAAAAAAAAAAATTTAGGGGGGGGGGTCGACGATTTTGTGACGACGCGTGACGTAGGGGGGGGGGTAAAAAATCGGCCAAAATCGCGTGACGTCATTTATGGACGGCCCCACTGCCCTACAACACTGCAACCTATAAACCAGGCGTAGGCAAAGTGCGGCCCGCGGACCACATGCGGCCCGCAAATAATTTTTTTAAGGCCCACTAAGACATTTAGATATTTGCCACCGAGAGATAATTTTCAATGAGATCCGCTCCGTCTGTGCACTGGCAGTGTAAAAATAATTTATCTTATCTCTTGACTGTTCCCAATTCTACTCAGGTGGCTAGTTCTGATATACTGCTCAAAACATCGACTAACAAAACATCATCAATCACAGCTGTCGCTCTGCCTATACTGCCATTCGTCAGATCAGTTCAATCCGTCATTACTTAACAGATAGTGGAACAAAAACTCTAGACTGTGCTCTTCTTCTAGCTCGTATTGATTACTGCAATTCTCTTCTGTCAGGTGCGCAAAAACAATGCATTGAAAAACTACAGAGAGTTCAAAATTCAGCTGCCAGATTAGATCTAAAGGCAAAAAAACATGACTATATTACTCCGCTACTTTACTCACTTCATTGGCTACCCATAAAGGCCCGAATTGATTACAAACTGGCCGTTCTATGTCAAAACTTCTTGTCTGACTCATGCCCTTCCTATCTTACTGAACTTTTGTCGGTCTACTCACCAAGTCGTCAGCTACGCTCTTCTGCAGATACACGCATTTTCTGTGTTCTAAGACAAGAGCTAAAACATTCTCTTTTTGTGCAGCTAAACAATGGAATTCTCTTCCATTACATATCCGCAGTATTTCAACTGCTAAGTCCTTCAAGACTGCACTTAAAACACATCTTTTCAAAATTTATTCTCAAAATTAATGAAACAACATTTCTTTTAATGATTAACGTAGCTGATGTATAACGTATTGTCATTTATGTAGTTAGTATGATATACATGTTTATTTAATTAATATATGTATTGTTATCTCCATGTAAGGCTATGTGAGCCCTGCTCCTAGCTGGGATACAGCGCTATATAAATTATCATTTTATTATTATTATATTATTATTATATCTGTTAAAGACGTCATTCTATACAGAAAATTATTGCGTCCCACGATTATCTATGGTTTGTATCTAGTCATGCACTCTAATTAGAGTTTTAAATGATGATAAAGTGTTGGCTTTACTGGTTTCCTCAGGCAACCCATCCACGCCCGAATTCCGGACGGGAAGAAAAAAAACGTGTATGTGTTTGTTCTTGCATACGGAATAATAAATGTGTTTTTATTCTTATGTCTATCTGAAGGTCGTATTTAAATTTCTCTGTGTTGTATTTCTAATTTAGAATTAATTGCGTTATGTATAATTACTAATTTACTATTAGTTCTTTATTCTCTAGTGCTTTAAGGTTGAATGATTTAACCAACGTTGTTACTCCAGTATCTTATCTGTTACGGACGCTCCTTCTATCCCACGTCATATATGGTTTGTGTTTAGTCCTGCATTCTTATTAGAGTTTTAAATGATGATAAAGTGTTGGCTTTACTGGTTTCTTCAAGCAACCCAGCCACGCCCGAATTTCGGTCGAGAAGAAAGAAAAAGAGTATGTGTTTGTTCTTGCATACGGAATAAGAGAGGTGTTTTATCCTTATGTCTATCTGAGGGTTGTATTAATTTATCTCTGTGTTGTATTTCTAAATTAGAATTAATAGCTTTATGTATAATTACTAATTTACTCTTGGTTCTTTTATCCTCAAGTGTTTTAAGGTTTAATGATTTAACTAATGGTGTTACTCTTGTCAATTTTGAATATTCTCCAGTAATAAATCTTGCAGCTCTTTTTTTTTTTTTTTTTTTTTTTGAATTTTTTCTAGTTTATGAAGGTTTTATATTACTTTTTTTCTGATGAACATTTGATCAAAATAAATAGATTGCAGCGGTAATATATTTATTTTGAAAACTTCCGTCATTTTTAATCGGTGAAAGTCCATAGAACAAGATATTACAAATAATTTAAATTTTGATAGCACAATACCCGATTTTTCAATCCTTATGCAGGGCCGGCTTTAGGCATAGGCAAACTAGGCAGCCGCCTTGGGCCTCCGATTATTCTCGTCATTAGTGGGGGCCTCGCACAAGAATCTTTCCATATTTATTTTTCTATTACATTTAGGGCCACCAAAGTCACTTCGCCTAGGGCCTCTAATTTTCTAAAGCCGGCCCTGCTGACACAAAGCTCGGACCCCCTTTCCACTAAAGTTCGTCTCACTTTCGAACAAAAATATTTTTTAATGAACAAAAAATAATTAAATTTTAATATAAAACATCAAGACGTCACAAATGGTCGGACAACACCTCTCGGCCCTGTCACATTTTCTTACACCCTCTCTCCTCCCCTCAGGAGCGTAACATACTGTAGGGACGACCTTTACCATTTGGTCTACGATATGTCAGTCAGTGGCCCAAAAAGATTATTATGACAAGTCTGAGAACTGATTGGAAAGTTAGAAAACTGTTGAAATGTTGGAATAGACGTTAATTTTAACAAAGATCTACACATCAGGAAGTACGAAAAGTATTTTGTCATTTTTAAACAAAGCCAACATAAGAAAATGATTAGGTTATCACCATTTGTTGTTTTTTTTCATATTGAGCTTTATCCGATAATACGTCCCCAAATGGGATAGATCTACTAGTATATAGCAATTAATTATGCGTTCTCTTCCTTTGTTATTTAGGCTTAGTTTTATAATTTTTATTTGTTAATTTAGGGTTGGGGTTAGGTTTAGGTATAATTGTGAATATAGGGTTAGGCTTTGTGTTAGAATTATAATAGTTGAATTTTTCAATTTCTTTGGTACGCATCATACAACGATGGTGGTCATTTAACGTGGGAAAGTCAACTCGGATTTTATCTCATAGTGTTTTTTGAAAGTAAATGTTATCAAATAATTTGTCCTTGTTTATTGAAAGAATTAGTAAATAGTTGAATCAATTTTGTATGCCCCGAGCTCACGTTACAGCTTAGATCAACAGTCCATTCGTCTCAATTCAGAGGTAACCCACCGTCTCTTGCCGAGCCATTCACCTGACCTTTGATGACAAGCTTGAGATTGTCTCTTTCCGAGCCATTCACCTGACCGTTGATGACAAGCTTGACGTTGTCTTTTGCCACGCCATTCACCTGACCTTTGATGATGACAAGCTTGGCGTTGTCTTTTGCCGAGCCATTCACCTGACCTTTGATGACAAGCTTGGCGTTGCCTTTTGCCGAGCCATTCACCTGACCTTTGATGATGACAAGCTTGGCGTTGTCTTTTGCCGAGCCATTCACCTGACCTTTGATGACAAGCTTGGCGTTGTCTTTTGCCGAGCCATTCACCTGACCTTTGATGACAAGCTTGGGGGCCGTCCATAAATGACGTCACGCGATTTTGGACGATTTTTTACCCCCTCCCCCCCTACGTCACGCGTCGTCACAAAATCGTAGACCCCCCTCCAAAAGTATGTCACAAAACTTTGAACCCCCCNTTGATGACAAGCTTGACGTTGTCTTTTGCCGCGCCATTCACCTGACCTTTGATGACAAGTTTGGCGTTGTCTTTTGCCGAGCCATTCACCTGACCGTTGATGACAAGCTTGACGTTGTCTCTTGCCACGCTATTTCCCAGACCTTTGATGACAAGCTTGAGATTGTCTCTTTCCGAGCCATTCACCTGACCGTTGATGACAAGCTTGACGTTGTCTTTTGCCGCGCCATTCACCTGACCTTTGATGACAAGTTTGGCGTTGTCTTTTGCCGAGCCATTCACCTGACCTTTGATGACAAGCTTGACGTTGTCTTTTGCGGAGCCATTCACCTGACCTTTGATGACAAGCTTGGCGTTGTCTTTTGCCAAGCCATTCACCTGACCTTTGATGACAAGCTTGACGTTGTCTCTTTCCGAGCCATTCACCTGACCTTTGATGACAAGCTTGACGTTGTCTTTTGCGGAGCCATTCACCTGACCGTTGATGACAAGCTTGACGTTGTCTTTTGCCGCGCCATTCACCTGACCTTTGATGACAAGTTTGGCGTTGTCTTTTGCCGAGCCATTCACCTGACCGTTGATGACAAGCTTGACGTTGTCTCTTGCCACGCTATTTCCCAGACCTTTGATGACAAGCTTGACGTTGTCTCTTGCCGAGCCATTCACCTGACCGTTGATGACAAGCTTGACGTTGTGGCGTCCTTTTGTGTTCGGTTCCCAGGACGGTTAAGCGCCACGTGTCCATTGGAAAACCGCACGAACGTTTTTGATTGGTTGGCTGAGTTAGAGAACCCAGATTGTTGCATCTTACATATCTGCTATATATACCGAAAGACTTTCATGATTTTAACCATTCGGAATCATTCTTTACTCGTGTGTGTTCATATCTCTTGTTAACGTGTTACAACGAAGTACTATAGTGTTTAATTCTTGTAGATTTCTCTGTGTTACTCTTCGTTGGATTATTGAACGCTGATAATCTTTAAAATGTTTGAGCTCGTGTTTTACCCTCGGATCTTCTCGTTGATCCTCGAGTTAACCCGTGTTTTCGAAGGGAAACAACGGCGAGTGGACATGGATGAACAGCGGCAGGTCGGTGTACTGAATGACGTCATGGACTTCCTGGACTATAAGTGTGCGAGCAGTGAGGTTGACGGCCCCCTCCTGCACGCCCTCTGGAACTGTCTGTTTACCCTGACCAAGAAGATAGACAACGCCGATCTGTACAACTACTTTGCTCAGCGTTACTTCTTGGTAGTGAAGACCAACAGTGAGACTGCGGAGAAAAGGAGGAACATGACAATGTGGAACGCAGACGGAACCAGAATGAGGCTTCCTCGGAATAATGGAACATCTACTCGGAGCTCATCTCCAAGGTATTAAAAATAACATAAAAGTCTTTAACACGTGAATTCTAATTTATAAATATTGGAACAACTGCTCATAAGACATCTTCACCTTAATTAGATCGTAAAAACATGGATCATTACAAGTGTTTATCTGCTTGACACTTTTTGTCTTTCAATTGTGTGTTTAATAATTGGGATTAAGTCAAAACTTGGTTTTATCTTTCGATTATCAAACTTAAAACCCTCCCAAAAATGTTTATTTTAAACGCCAACATAGAATATAAAATATTTTTACTGTCAAAGTCTCATCAAATGATCAATTACAATTAGAACCAACGTAATGGATTTATGAGTATTATTTTCTGTTTAGCCAATGCCTGTTTGGACATTTTTTAAAGTTGAGTATCTTGATATATGATTCACGTAGACGTCCATGCGCAAATAAGCATGACGAATGACCCTCACTGGGGTCGAAAGCAGTGGCGTTGCGAGGGGGGCAAGCAGGGCAAATGCCCAGGGCGGCATTTAGCTAGGGGCGGCAGATTCCTAGTCGTTGATTAGTTGCTGGCAAGAAAAATTTAACCAGAAGATGGAAATTTCTTGGGAATGAAACAAAATAAACAAAAAATAATAAAATTATCCAAAAGAATGTGGACGTAATTCTTTCAAAACTTCAAACTCCTTATTGGCTATAAATTCTTCTGGTAATAATGCTACAGTATTGAATAACGAGAGGCTTAATTAGTATGAGAACTTGACAATGATGTGGTGGTAACTTATTTGATTTTTTAAAATTTGAAATCCAATAGTGCGGTCAAAGCAAAAATTACTGCTTCCTGATTCATATCAATGGTAAACATGAACCAATCGAATGGTCTGCGTGGCAAAGTCCTCGTTGTTAATAAGCTTCTAAACTTTAAAAAAAAAACCACTTAAATTTTAATAATATAAAAGAAAAGCAAAGAAGGCAATATAATAAAACACGAAAACGTTTCTAATCCCAAAATTTCAAACTCCATAATGAATCTAAATTCATCTGATTCTAATGTAACAGAGCTGAAAAACATCGGGGCGAAAGAAAGATGCAAAATATGAATGTCAAATCTGAGCCAGGCTTGTCCGTGGGACATATTTTTCTGTCCTATCCCATGGCAATTTATGCCTATCCCATCCCATGGGAGTTTCCCACGGCAATCCCATGGAAAAAACATTCCTATGGACAAGCATGCAAAACTCGCTCAAACAGTTCATTAAAAATCTATTTGTTTTTTTTTACAAAACACTCCAACGGAAACGAACTCTTTAGTACACTAGAACGTTGTTCACTTTTTTTCCTATGTACATACACCTTTTGGAATATCTAATTGCTTCTACAAGCAAGACATTGAACAGACTTCAGGACACAAAATAGTGTACGAAATCTATAGAAAAACTGACAGAGGCAGACAAAAATCTTAACACATGAGATTAAATCTTTTTACTTTGGAATTTATTTTTGTACATTTGGAAACATGTACTTTATGAAGACAATGATGCCCGGAATTTTTTACAAACGTAGTGTGGAAAAAAAAATATTTTGTAGAGGCTTCTCACAGAGACACTAATAGAGTACTTATAAGATGCATTTGCTACAATTTTATGAGGAGACCTCATCCTTTTAATAGAACATTACAATCAAAGAACGAGAGCGAGAATTTTCGGTGATCGAAGCTAATATATATCCATGTTATGTAGAGAAAACATTTGAGAAGAAAATTTTATTCTTCATAAGATAAGATTACTGTAGAAATTCTCTTAAGGTTTTGGCAGTTATGAAGAATTTGGAAAACATTTAGGATTTTCGTACACCAGATTTCGAAAATTTGCCTTCGAATTAGAGTATCTCATATGACATTGTCAAGCAAGGACTCTTTTAACTCACGAGTATAAGACAGATTTCAATATCAGTTCATTTATTCAAGATTATTAAGATATTTAGGTGATTAACCATCATTAATTGGAACTTTGTTTAGAACTATCTTAATGCAGGGCGTTAAAGTGGCGTCTATCAAATAAAGTTAGTGAAAAATTAATTACGATCAAATATATTGTCTAATCTTCAGCTATTTTTGCTAATAAGCATGGCATGGGTGACGAAATTGATAGTCTACATGAAAATTTGTGCCATGAGGAAAAACACTGCAATTTTATTTAAGAAATGGAAGCCTTTCTTTTTATTTATAACACAAAAAAGTAACAACTACTTATTATAACTTTCTAATAATACTGTTTTTTTTCCCTAATAGCTTTTTACATAACTTTTTTTTTTGGGGGGGGGGGGGGGCGCTAATTTGGGTTCTTCCCCGGGCGGCACATACTCACGCTACGCCGCTGGTCGAAAGATCACGGTTGGCACGCGGGGTGGAATGAAAAGAAAAAAAACAACAGTGTATGGGGTGGGGGTTGGCAACAATCCGTTCACTTGCTTTGCTCCTTCACAGAATGACATATGGATCGTAGTGTAGTAATTATCACTCCCGCCTTGTCCACGGAAAGTCCTGGGTTCAATTCCCAAATATAACAATTTTTAAAAATAAATAAATGTTGTGTTTTGTCTGTTCTTTTCCCAATGCTTTGCGAACATGACTAGCCATAGAGTAGAGTCAGAAAATCACTGCTTATGGTTGGCGAGGGATGGTAGTAAAGGGTGGGGTCAGGTAACGACAACCAGTGTGCACATGTCTCCACGTGTACTCGCTTTTATTGCCCAATATTTACGCGTTGCTATTTGTGTCCGTTCTCTCCCCCGCTCCTCCGTTCTTTGCACTATCTATGATGAGCAAGTCTGCGGTGTATGCTAACCCGCGGATCATCTTGTATAAGGATATTTTACGTTGTATGGTTGAGACTGCAATCAGGCTTGTAGATAAGTAGATGCCATACAAACAGGGTATTTACGAGCCTGACTCATATATACCATGTTTGAACTACATCTATCTACTTATTTGACACTGAGTTCGAAACACAAAGTTAGGCCTAACAATAACTATGATTTCATATAATTCACATGTATGACGTGTAATAAGGGAATGAAATTATTTCTCCTTGTGTTTCAGTTCAAGCTACCTGCCATTTTGGCCTGGTGTCCCTGCTGAGTTCATTCGTCTGTTTCAGTGTATACCAGATTTTCAAGGTGAGTTGAGTACATTCTTATAATTGTGTAAGGATGCCATGAGGTGGAATTGTTTCCTATCCTCCAATTTGCCGCTCTTAAGGGGCCATCCATAAATAACGTCACGCACCTGGTTTGGGGTGGGCGGAGTCAAACATAAGTGACGAAGGAGTGTGTGTTTAGTAAATGTGACATTACATCACAACGCGCAACTTAAATTTTTTTTTTACTGAAATATTAGATCACTGACACTTGATTTTAAAAAAATGGTTTACATAGCGTCACGCATTTAACGATATTATAGTGCAGCCTTACACTAAATCATACCTAAAATGACAAAAAGTCTATGATGCTCATTTTCTAATAGAAAATTCGGTTTTTATGGATGAATCGGGAGGGGGGGCAAAGCTTTGTGACATACCATTGTCATTTTTATTCACTATTCCTGTTTTTATGCAAAATTTCTGTTTTACCCATCACTCTGTTTTATCCACCATTCCAGATGGGTTTACACATCATCCCTATTGTTAACAATGATTTCTGTTGTGGGCGATCAATTCTGTTTCACGCCAATTTCCCCGTAATTCCCATGGTAGAATTAATATCTCTCAAGATTTTTGTTTCACACTGACGTTTGCATTGACCTTTAATTTTGCATATTTTTAAATTTTATTTAAATTCTCAGAAATGCAAGATTTCGTCATGACGTGAAGTCCAGTAGGTCAAGCTGATCTTTGATGACCAATTATACGAGATTTATCTGTCCATTGTTACCTTACCGATATGTGTTATGTTTTTATCCTTTGACTGATACTAAAATTGTTTTGGTCTCTTGCTTATCTCAATAATGTTATTTAATAAAACATGATCTTTCACTTAACTCTTGAAATTGATTTTATTTTTTAAATAGTAAACACGTGTGTCTGTGTATAGGCGTCCCTAGGGTTCGTGTCACCCGGGCGGCCCGCCCCCATCCCATACCCTAGCGACGCCACTGTGCCTGAATGATATAATAAATAATTCTCAAGCTTTAGAAACAAACATGCAATCAGATATAATCAGAACAGGATGTTAAAATTTTCACTGACATTGGTCAGACCGTACACTGGTAGAGGCATCCTGTGTATGGACCACATGGACCCATATACCAAAATATAGCGGCTAAACTAGAAGAATTTTTTCAAAATTGCAATATTTATTACTTAAGAGCACACACAATCGACAAGACTTACACCATCAGTTGAATCACAATAAAAATGTCTAATTGTGTTAAATTTTAAATTAGAAAAACGAAACAAAAATCTTAAGAGGGATAAAAGTAGGGTTTTTTTTTCATTTCACAAGAACAAACAAACAAATAAATCCTCCATCTTCCCATCTGGCGTTACTTGGCTTGCCTTAAAGAAAAAAAAAACCCATGAAAAATATAAAGTTTTTTAAAATACTAAGACAAATCATGGATATGCGTAGGGCACAATCGTGTATAGTAGAAGTTTAAAATATCAGGGTTCATGAAATGTGTGAGCAGCAAACACACTTTTTTGCTTTTGACATAACATGCAGTCCCATTCTGTATGATATTTTGTCATAACAACTGAGGCAAGTTTTTGGAATATTGCTTATCCACGGTATGCTTGTGGGGCCTGATTAACAAAACTATCGAGAGAATAATTTTAATAGTGGAATTTAAACATGACAGACTTACAACACTTGTTCTCATATCAGTTCAGAGAGGTATTTCAGACATAAATATTGGACTTACAACACTTGTTCTCATAACAGTTCAGAGAGGTATTTCAGACATAAATATTGGACTTACAACACTTGTTCTCATATCAGTTCAGAGAGGTATTTCAGACATAAATGCTGATATTGAAGGAAAAAGAAAGAACGATTTAAAGAATTATGTAGCTTTTCAGTTTGTCTCTTGACGAATCAGGACATGTTCAAGATACGCCACAATTGCAAACGATCCTAAACGTGAAAAGCTAGTTGTCAAATTATATCCTAGTGCAATAAAAACTATTGCAGTTCATCTGTTTGCTCCATAATAAATTTTATAAAATAAAAAAAAACCCCAGCTTCAGACATCTTCACACCACAACTACTAGCTAACAACCAGATAAAGAAACTTGATAGTTTAAAAACTTATCAGCAGAATCTAAACAATTAATTTTGACTATAATTATGAGCCTATGTGCTGTGTCTAACTGTTACTTAACTTTAGATATTTGAAAATTTGCTAATTGTGCAACTGTAAAGCACACATTTCTTCACCATACGTTTAAAGTTATTAAAAAAAAAAAAACTCAGTAATTTATTTCTACTTAGATCTCCTTAGTTTATCATCGTACGAGAAACACCAGTCTAAATTAATGTCTTAGTAAACCTTACATTTTGACGCAGAATTTTATAGAAAATATATCACAACTAACAATTGTTTAGGGGCCGTCCATAAAGTAGTCACGCTATTTTTGACAATTTTACCCCCCCCCCCTGACACCAGGGCCGGCTTTAGGCATAGGCAAACTAGGCAGCCGCCTTGGGCCTCCGATTAATCTCATCATTAGTGGGCCTCGCACAAGAATCTTTCCATATTTATTTATTTATTTTTCTATTACATTTAGGGCCACCAAAGTCACTTCGCCTAAGGCCTCTAATTTTCTAAAGCCGGCCCTACGTTGAGATTGTCATTTTTTACGGACTTATTAATTTTTGTTACGGAATTTTAAGGACTGGCAATTTTACGACAAATCTTTACGGACCGTCCGTAAATTTACGGACGGTTGGCAACCCTGATTGTAAATTTACGGACGGTTGGCAACCCTGATTGTAAATTTACGGACGGTTGGCAACCCTGATTATATTGCTATTTAAAACGAACTTACTGTTGTTATTATTATAAATTTAAGATTTTAAATATTTTTAACATATTTGGCTTGAAATAGCAATAATTGAAAATATTAATATAAAATTTGTTTATGTGGGTGCCACATCAGGCTTAGAGATTAATAGATGGATGACATGTAAACAGAGTATGAATGATCCTGACATTGACAGTATTATCCTGACACCCTGTTTACATGTTATTCATCTATTAAAATTTGTTTATAATTTCTACATTGCTTAAAAACAATCACTGTTTTAAAAAGTTTTTTTTTGGTTATTTTAATTAATTTTTTAAACGTGTCCGTGCATCTTAATGTTTTTTATTCCTATCTAACCGATGGGGACAAAAAATGACGATGACTTAAAATATTATAATATGGTCGCAAAATCCATATTTTTCTTACTAAAATTGAAGCCACTCGATTTTGGCTGATTTTTCACCCACTCCCCCTCTCGTCACAAAACCCAGAACCCCCCCTCACCCATCCCCCTTTTTTCCCTTCCCAATATGACGTCGCTAAGCTTTGACCCGCTCTCCTAAAAGCCGTATTTTCGTTATCATGTTTCAAATGACTTTTTGTCATTTTAGCATGTTTTTAGCATAAAGCTGCACTCTAATATCGTAACACGCGTGCATCTATCTAAAGAGTCATTAAATAAATTGCTAGCTAGCAATCAAATATTTCAGTTGAACTTTTATTTACAGTTGCGCATTGTGATGTAACGTCTAATTTCTTAAATACCCCTCCCCCTCGTCACATATAGTCACAAATGCGTAACCCCCTCCCATCCTGGACGCGTGACGTCATTTATGGACGGTCCCTAATTTAACTGTACAATGTTTAATGCGGTAAAACTCAATTCAAAGTAATTTAATTTTATTAAAATCTCTAATTATTTTGTGAAAAGATGTGGAAGTCAATTTAATGTTATTCATTTGAAGGATTCAAGAGAAATTAATTTGATTAAAATTTTTAGTGGCAAGGGATTTGATTGATACTAACACGATAATAAAAATATTATATGGCCTAGCCAATAAAATCTAATACGAACAATACAATATTTAATCGTTTTTCCTCTTTTATTAAACCATTTATTGGGTACAAGGTTTAAAAGAAACAACATTTCTTTGACATAACTCAAAAGATTCCTGATATGCTAACCTTCATGTTCAGTGGGTTGAGCCTATAATAAATCATGACCTGTGAGCAAGTCTGTAACCCTGAGGCTGAGAATCATCTTTCATTTGATAGGAGGTCCCTTTTTTTGTGTGGAGCTGAACTGACACACGCAGTTTTCTTTGCTTACCTTATTAAGTAAAATTATCGGGGCTGAATTGTCCATAACGGTGGTTAAGAAACTTAAGGTCAGTGGGGGGGGGGATGACTTGAAACTCATTGCTGGTGGTTTTTAAAAGTTTTTTAATGGACGGAACAGTGATCGGATCTTTAAAAAAAAAAAACAAACTCTTATCTTATCTTTATTTTATCTATACAGAGAAAATTGCGTCACCAGACCATGACGGACGATCTGTTGGCAAGTGATGCAGCGTTCACTGGCAGCGGGTATGAGTATGAGGGTTCCACGCATTACCCAGCCGCCCAACTAGTGTTAGGTACCCATTCGGAGCTGGGTGACATGCAGTCAACTCAAAGTGCCAACACAAAGATATACATTATTATACATTAAAATCTTGTATATCACTATAACCTTTTTTGTGTTAAGTTTAAAAAATAAAGAGTTTATAATATACAATAATGATTTTAGTGTTACTATAAACACATACAAAAAAAAAAAAACTGAAACAAATTTCTATTAGCGAGAAAGCTGTGCGGTTGGATAATAGTGCAAGTACATGAATCAAACATAAGGGAGACCATGTTTGGTAAAAACTTTATTCAAATACTTTAGGAAACAATTGAAACAAAAAAACTGACGCATAGACTGTTGCATCAAATTTTTTAAAAACCTTCCTTCAACTCATTAAAAAAAAAGTCACTTCTGTTTAAAAACTTTTCAATGATCTTACACTTGATAATCTAACTTAAAGCACCTCATGGGTAAAACTGGGTAAGCCCAATTCTATCCAAGAACAATAAATGTTATTTCCCTTATTCATGCCTATACACTGATTGGAATATCTAATTACTTTACAAGCCACGAACCAAAATAGTGAATATACTATAGTGCCATTTTGAGATTATTTTGAAAGGTGAAAGTTATGAAACATTAATTAGGACCAATAACATTTAGATCTACGCCCAAATTGTATAATCTATTGCTATTTCAATTTTGGTTATTGAGCATGGCAAGGCTGAAAACATTGATACACATTGATACATCACGAAAAACAGAAAAGTTCAATTTTATTAAAGATATTGAGCTTTTATTTTTATTTCTAACATCAACATTTATAGTGCGCATAATTACTTTCTAATAAAAACTTTCTTTACTTTACGGCATTAAAAAAAATTCGTGGGGGGGGGGGGCAAATTTTGGTTCTGCCCCGGGTGGCAAAGACCCACGCTACGCCGCTGTGCAACACTCATTATCTCGCTACTCTTAATAGAAATCGAAATTTTTTAAAATATTTTGTTTTTTAAAAAGAATTCTTTGGTATATATATTTTCGTTTCTAAAAGACTAGCGGCTGACAAACATGAATCAATTATGCGTACTCATGATCTTAAACTATCTCAGCCCTTTGGTATTTCAGTTCATTAGCATTAGTGTCAGAAAAACTTTAGATTTATAATAAAGTTTGACGTTTTGGCATTCAAGACGTTCACATATTTTAATATGGTTCCTTTATTTCTTTTATTAAATTTTACATCGGCTTTTCTCGTATTTTTTTTTATTGAATGCAATTTTAACGCTTTTGATTTTTAGAAACTAATAAACAATGAGGATTTTGCCTCCCCCAACAAAGTACCACCAGGGGCAGGAGTCAAATGTAAAAAATCAATTATGATATACATTTTATTATAGTTCCTTTAATTATTTTAAAATAATTATTTTTAAATATGTTTTTTTTAAAAAAATATTTCTTATTTGGTTTTTATCTTATTTTAATGAATGTCTTTGAGATTAATGGGAAAAACACATAAATTTGCCGCCACTGCAAAGTGTCGCCCGGGGAAAGAAAAAAAGAGTTTTTAAAATTCTGGATTAATTTTCAGAAAAAGAATCTTTGACTTATTCACACTTAAAATGTTACTATGGTTCATGTTTCTTAATATAAAATTAATCTACTTTCACCCAGTGAGTTGTTGGGGTTGAAAGTTCACACCAGATTAACTTTACACCCTTGTCAATGAGGGGTGTTAAAATTGCTAAATATCGAATTTATATTGTGGATAAATTATCGTTCGCTCTATTCGTAAAAACATCGCTCTTTTTTTTTTATCCCGTTCACCTTAAGTCATATAGTCCAGGCGAGACGGAGTCAAGCTCTTCTCAAAGATTAAAGCCACGTGGAGGTTAATCCGCAGAAACCATTAGTTTAAAGTGGTTCTGTCTAAAAAAGAAAGTGACGTTGTTTAGTAGCCTTATCATCGTACACTCGAGACGGCCATAAAGATTTCAGTGTAGGACTTGTGTCGTTGTAGGTGGCGTTGGTCGAGATTATCTGGAGCAGCGGTCACCTATACCTACATTCTCACTACATATTACATTCTTCTACTAATTCTTATCTTATCTTTCTTTTCTTATCTTATCTTATATGTTACAGACGCTCCTCCTATATATCTTCATACCCAATGACCAGTGCTTTTATAAGTGTTCGTCCTATGAAATTTGAATCCATGGGTAAATATGATTCTTAGCAGGGTCACTTGTCGGAATATCAGTAACTGAGGTTGGTGAACAGTTGCCAATAAAAGACACAAATGCGTTGATTGTCGCATCAACCGTTTCTTTTGAAGGTTTGTTCCGGTCAATGATCGTCCGTGTCAAGAACGAGCGGCTCCAATTGATGTGTTTTCTTATTTCTATCAGCCTGAACAACTCTGAAAATTCTTATTGAAGTCCGGGCGACCAATAACAAGAATTTTAAAAGCAATAACAAAACTTTAAAAAAAATTATAAGAGAATTATCATTATATTCTTTAAAAATACATGTAATAAATAATATTATAAATGCTGATTTCATTTCAAACAAAAATTTTAATGCATAGGCAGACATAAAAATAAAACCATTTAAGGTTATTATTTTTAAAAAAAAATTAAAGTTTTTAAATAATTAATTATCGAAGCTAACCGTAAAGTAAATCAAAATTTTAATTTAATATTAACCCTGCTTGAGAATAATGTGAAAGTCACAGGGACTGTGACCAACCAATTATATTTATATTCATGTTCATTAGAAATTTAAACTTTTAATTTAATTTTAATTTTGTCATGCCATTATGTCGTTGAAAATGTTTCTCGGCAAAATGTGTTAGGTATATCATCAATAGAGATTGATCATGACCACCATTCTTCCTAATTTATTGATGTATCATGATTTTGGAACAAGGTGTAGTGCAGCTCCCCGATTTCGGTTCTTAATGTCCTTGGAAATACTTGTTGGATGGATTAGACTTTGCCAGTTACAGAGTTGGCCAGGGGATTTTCTTAAACGAACTTTTTTTAGCACAGCAACTACAACTTTTGTCATAAATCTGCATGTAGCCTCCTGGTGGCGAAAAGCATAACAATTTAAATTGTATTTGATTAGTTCTTGGCCTCATTCTTTAACGAAAATCGCGTGGAGTTCAGTATCTGATGTCTTTATTCCTGATAGCACACAGAGAATAGTGGCACTATGGATATGTAAACTGTTACTTTTCAGTTTACCTGTGTGATTCAGACATCACCATGTTCACATCTACATAAAACTTGAGCGAATCTCTACTCTGAATTAATAATTAATTGCTTTATATCAGTAGAATTTAAGCCAACAAATATTTATAGCATTTCAGCTACATGAAATGAATTAATAAACACGTTATATAACATATAAATGGTGAGAGAGACAGAGAGGGAGAGAGAGAAAGTAAGATAAGAGAGAAATGAGAGATATGAGAGAGACATAAGAGGGAGAGAGAGTAGACAGAAGAGAGAGAGAGAGAGAGAGAGAATAGAAACAAGGCCAAGGGACAAATCAGTATAACTATAACTAATGACTATCATGTATTAACAATCGGGGATACACAGATGGACAGCCATGCATGATCCATTATATCCCGGCCAGTTGTGTTCATGCGTTCTTTTCGGTTGTCATCTCCCTTCCAGTGCTCTGGCCTGTGGTCCTCCGACAACCTATAGACAGTTATCGTGTACAATCATTGTGATGCTGGTTCAACGGTATATGTATAAAAATATAATTAATCGATATTAATCGATTATTTTTTCCGATTAATAGAACAATTTTTTATAAAACAAAATAAGTACCAGCCCTAATATATATGCAAATATAATTTCTTAAACTCGTATAAAAAGACCTGAGTTAGAAAAAAAGATAAACCGCCTAGTTAAATAGGAGATGAACGAACTCCCCTCATTCGCGTCTGCTTCCTTGAATTATTAAGGACCCACGATCAATGCTCTGGTCATTCTGGCTCTTGTGTGTTGAGGTTTGCTGTAATAAACATGCGTCGCAAGGACTATACCAACTGAGGGTATTAGAAGCGTGGACTATGGCTATAGAAACTAATGTGGCAAGAGTTGTCTCCTTAACTGCTGGAGTAGTTGACCAGTTGACCAGCTGACTACAAAAGTAAATAGAAAATAGAGAATATAAATCTTATCAAAAATACTTTCCGGCAAGAAACGATGAGTAGAATAGCAATATGATTAGCCCTAAGAACTAGATGCGATGTGTTGTATCATATTATCCCCATGTTCTAGAGACGATGTGCAGTACGACAGTATCCTTATATACTAGAGACAATGTGCAGTTCGACAGTATCCCTATGTTATACTAGAGGCGATGTGTGGTACGACACTATCCCTATGTTCTAGAGACGATGTGCAGTACGACAGTATCCTTATATACTAGAGACAATGTGCAGTACGACAGTATCCCTATGTTATACTAGAGGCGATGTGCGGTACGACACTATCCCTATGTTCTAGAGACGATGTGCAGTACGACAGTATCCTTATGTACTAGAGGCGATGTGCAGTACGACACTATCCCTATGCTCTAGAGAAGATGTGCAGTACGACAGTATCCTTATGTACTAGAGACGATGTGCAGTACGACAGTATCCTTACGTACTAGAGACGATGTGCAGTACGACAGTATCCTTATGTACTAGAGACGATGTGCAGTACGACAGTATCCCTATGTTATACTAGAGGCGATGTGCGGTACGACACTATCCCTATGTTCTAGAGACGATGTGCAGTACGACAGTATCCTTATGTACTAGAGACGATGTGCAGTACGACAGTATCCTTATGTACTAGAGACGATGTGCAGTACGACAGTATCCTTACGTACTAGAGACGATGTGCAGTACGACTGTATCCTTACGTACTAGAGACGATGTGCAGTACGACAATATCCTTATGTACTAGAGGCGATGTGCAGTATGACATAATCCATATTTACTAGAGGTGATGTGCAGTATGACAGCATCCTTATGTACTAGAGGCGATGTGCAGTATGACATTATCCATATGTACTAGAGACGATGTGCAAATACGACATTATCCATATGCACTCTATAAGACAATAAATCCTTGGAACAGGTCAGTAAAAGGGCAGTACCGAGTCGAGACGACTGTATGAGATCTTCCTTCTCTGGGCGAGTTAAGCCTGAGGACAGGTCAGAAGGGAAGCCATGAATGTCTCTTGAGATTAGTTGCCACTGTAGTTGATTGTTCCAGGAACCTGCGGTGACGTATTTAGTGACGTGTCAGCTGGACACCGCTGTGATTATTTATTATGTCGCCGAGCTTCTCATTAATCGTATTCCGAACAAGGCTTTAGCTACTTTGTTGTTGTGTTAGTGCAAGAGTGTGTGTTGGTGTGTGTGGGTGGGGGGGGGGCAGAGTTCTAGATAAACAATGAAATAAGAAAATTTTAAATAGAGTAAAAACCACACCTACGTGGATAATTAAATTTCGAGTAAAACATACAAATAAAAACAAGATCATTGAAGGGATTGTTCATAGTTGTTTAATACGTCTCTTAACAATTATAATTTTTTTTAAAAAATGGCTTTCTTTAACGATAGGTCTGGTCCATATATAATAGATATAGCATCTACTATGGAATTCACACATTCCCCTCGCATGCCGTGGCTACAGGAACTTGTGAACGCTGCATCACTTGCCAGCATGGTCTGAAAAGGGACTTTACTTGATAGTACCCAGTAGTGCTTTTTTTCAGTGGGAACTCATGGGAAACTCATGGGAACTGAGTTCCCATACCTTTTTTAGCCAGAGTCGTGTATATTTATAAAAATAGTCGGCATTTTACTTACTGTCAGTCCTTTTTACAGTGGGGACTCACGGGAACGACGTAAATTACAGTTTACAAATAAACAAACCAAGTGGCAAACGCTGTTATTCTACTAATATGATTTCTATGGACCATAGATATCATATTAGTTATTATTAGTAGAATAAGAATAACAGCGATTGCCACTTGGCAAGTCCTATTTCTATTTCCGGAGAGGCTGATTTTAGTACAAACTTTGGTAAATAATTTTTCTATGTCATTTTAAAGTCGATAAATTAATAATAATTAAACAAGGAAAAGGGCGTTGAAATGAAAAGTATTTTCTGACATAAGTTAAAAAACAGATGTGAAATGAGTTCCCAAACATTTTTCGCTAGAAAAAAAACACTGATAGCACCTACTTACCAGACAGCAGTCACGGAAATTTAAAAGTGGCAGTTAGATTGTTAAATAGTTAATATGGTGAATACTCAAATAAAAAATTAAATTTCTAAATATGTTCACTCAATAAATGTTTACGTACTACACACAGTTTATGCTGAAGACACTGCAACGGCTTTCCAAATTCAGGGGAAGTAATTGATAATATTAACATGAAAAGCAATTTAGCCTAATAGACTCCCGTGCAATTTTAAGTGGAAAGCTAAAAATAAATTAATAAAATAGAATTTAATCCAAATTAAGGTTTTAATGAATATATATTATAAGATTCGTCACACAAATTGTGTATATATTTTTTTTAAAATAGCAATGCTTCAAATGTAATTAATGAATACTCCCTAGAAATGTCGAGATTGAACTATCAAAGCTGAAACTTCGAATTACCAAAGACACGGATAAAAAGATCGGTAAAGATGTATATTTCATCACTGCTAAACGTACACACGAAACTAATTTTAAATGTTGGACGAATATTTCGCTGACAGCGGGCTTTTCCCTTACAAACTTTACAGACCCTTCTCCACTTCCATTTCACACGCCTATAAATATTTCCTATTATTTTGATCGCCGTTTGCTTCTTATATATCGTGTGGTATTCTCTTTCTTCCTTGTATTCCTCGTTTATTTTACTTACACAAGAAATTTCAATAACGGACGAAAAGGTTTAGAATTGTACAACTGGGGTTTTAAAGTTTGTTAATTCTAGTACAATGACGTTTTTCTGTTTGATAATTTTTTAATCATTTAAAAAAAATATGTGAATGTGTGTAAGGGAGTATTGGGGACGGGCTGGATCAAACAACAAAGAAGTAATTGAATCAAAGCGAGGCGTAAACACCAAAAGGGCTGCTACACAACCAGGTGGGGTGGGGCACAATAATAGAATCGAAAAGGAAGGGGGGTTAGTTTTTTTAAACTTTTGGGTGACAGAAAAATACAGGGCAGACTGGCGTTGAGCTTTCCCCTGTTGAAAGGCAGGTGGGGGAACGTGAGAGTTACAGGGGCGGAGGTATGAAATGTAACTGATGGTTAGGGGCACGGGGAGTAGGGTAAAATGGAGATATGGTCCAGATATTATTCCCCTGTTGTTTGATAGAGGGTTGTTGTTTGGGAAAGGGTTGTTATTTAGGAGAGGGTTGTTGTTTGGGAGAGGGTTGTTTAGGACAGGATTGTTTGGTTGAATGTAGTTGGGAGAGGGTTGTTGTTTAGGACAGGTTTGTGGGAGGATTGTTGTTTTGGAGAAAATTGTTGCTTGGGAAAGAGTTGTTTGGGAAGGGTTGTTAGGGTGAGGGTTGTTGAACGGAGAGGATTGTTTTTTGGAAGGGGGATCTGGTTTTGAAGAGGGTGTTTATTTGGGTTGGGGTTGTTGTTTTTGAGCGGGTTCTTGTTTCGGAGAGCTTTGTTTGGCAGTTGGTTGTTTGGAAGAGTGTTGTTGTTTGGGAGAGGGTTGTTGTTTGGGAGAGGGTTGTTGTTTGGGAGAGGGTTGTTGTTTGGGAAAGGGTTGTTATTTGGGAGGGTGTTGTTGTTTGTGAGAGGGTTGTTGTTTGGGAGAGGGTTGTTGTTTGGGTGGGTGGTGTTGTTTGGGAGAGGGTTGTTGTTTGGGAGAGGGTTGTTGTTTGGGAGAGGGTTGTTGTTTGTGAGAGGGTTGTTGTTTGGGAGAGGGTTGTTGTTTGGGAGAGGGTTGTTGTTTGGGAGAAGGTTGTTGTTTGGGAGAGGGTTGTTGTTTGGGAGAGGGTTGTTGTTTGGGAAAGGGTTGTTGGTTGTTTGGGAGTGTGTTGTTTGAGAGAGGGTTGTTATTTAGGAGAGAGGTGTTGCTTAGGAGAGGGTTGTTGTTTTGGAGGAGTTATTTGGGAGAACGTTGTTGTTGATATAGAGTTGTTGTTTGGGAGTGTGTAGTTGTTTGGGAGGATGTTGTTTGTGAGAGGGTTGTTGTTTGGGAGGATGTTGTTTGTGAGAGGGTTGTTGTTTGGGAGGATGTTGTTTGTGAGAGGGTTGTTGTTTGGTAGGATGTTGTTTGTGAGAGGGTTGTTGTTTGGGAGGATGTTGTTTGTGAGAGGGTTGTTGTTTGGGAGGTTGTTGTTTGTGGGAGGGTTGTTGTTTGGGAGAGTGTAGTTGTTTGGGAGGATGTTGTTTGTGAGAGGGTTGTTGTTTAAGAGGATGTTGTTTGGGAGGATGTTGTTTGTGAGAGGGTTGTTGTTTAGGAGGATGTTGTTTGTGAGAGGGTTGTTGTTTGGGAGGATGTTGTTTGGGAGAGTGTAGTTGTTTGGGAGGTTGTTGTTTGTGAGAGGGTTGTTGTTTGGGAGAGTGTCGTTGTTTGGGAGGTTATTGTTTGTGAGAAGGTTGTTGTTTGGGAGGTTGTTGTTTGTGAGAGGGTTGTTGTTTGGGAGGTTGTTGTTTGTGAGAGGGTTGTTGTTTGGGAGAGTTTAGTTGTTTGGGAGGATGTTGTTTGGGAGAGTGTAGTTGTTTGGGAGGATGTTGTTTGTGAGAAGGTTGTTGTTTGGGAGGATGTTGTTTGTGAGAGGGTTGTTGTTTGGGAGAGGGTTGTTGTTTGTGAGAAGGTTGTTATTTGGGAGGTTGTTGTTTGTGAGAGGGTTGTTGTTTGGGAGGTTGTTGTTTGTGAGAGTGTTGTTGTTTATGAGAGGGTTGTTGTTTGTGAGAAGGTTGTTGTTTGGGAGGTTGTTGTTTGTGAGAGGGTTGTTGTTTGGGAGATTGTTGTTTGTGAGAGGGTTGTTGTTTGGGAGGTTGTTGTTTGGGAGAAGGTTGTTTGTGAGAGGGGTATATTTTTTTAAAAATCGTAACTTTTGCCCACCTTAAGTCCCCGAACAACTTAACTCTCTTTGTTTGTTTAATTTTTTTGTTTTAATGGTTGGGTGAGATTTAAAAAAATAGTTTGTTATAAACACTTGCACATTATATAAACACTTGCACATTATATAAAATCAACTACAGTGTATACGATACAGAATTTACAGTTAAAGGTTTAATTTTAAAAAAACATTGTTTTTTAAAGTAACACCGTCGCAAATTATTATCCCCTATTTGTTTTATTATCATTATTATTTATACTCGACCAGGAGAGGGTAAGAAACAAAACGTTAATGCAGCTACAAGCAATCACACTCAATCAACGGGAATAGAAAAGGAAGATGTGAAGAAGAAAATGGAAAAACCCCCGCGACTGCGACAAGAACGTTTCGGTGGTTTCTACTTTAACTTTAAGGGGCGGCAGACAGTGAAGAGAGAGCAAAAGCCCGTCGTCACTGGGGTGGCTCGGTCGGCTGGGCTTGGCGGTGAGAAATAGGAAGGCGGCACGGGCGGAGGGTTTTTACCTTTCCAGACGACTGGGGGGTTTTGTTTGAAATACTGCGTCAAGCCGGGTCCGTAGTGTTGATTTCCCTCAACGCTCTCAGGATGACTACCACCATGTGTTGATCAGTGTTTTCATTCACGGATTTGTGTGTGTGTGTGTATATACGATTTGTTTGGGTTTTTTTTTTTTCAACAAAAGGAAAATACAAAGGATAACAGTGATTCGTTTTAACGATATAAAATATTTCGAGGACGGTGCTTATTTTAATTTTAATATTATATTTGTAGTTGTTTTCGTTTCATGGATTTAAATGTAGACCGAATTCAATAAAGGATGAAATAAGTGTCTGCGGACGGTCCATTAAGGTAGATTGGAGGAATTGTAATGTTAATCAACACGTTTCTTTTTCAGAATTTTTTTAGAACACTTTTATTTCTTTTAAGTTTTCCGGGGCAGAATTTTAACGCACCATTTGGTGTATATTTATAAGCAACATAAAAGCCCAAGTCACTGACTAACTGGATGGGTGTATGTCTCCGTGCGCTATGACGTCATTGTTTGAGCTTATATTTTAATAGAAATTGTGCATCAGGAGCTGTGAAAATAATTCTAAATTGAAGATTATTTTTGAAATAGTACAAAAGTCTATAGAAGTTAAAAAAGCGTAGGGCGTTTCTCGCCGTAAAAAATATTAAATGACGTCATTGTTTTAGCTTATATTTTAATTTCTGAACAGGGAACGATGTAAAAGGAGGATTTGAGGATTTATAATTATAAAATACTTTGTGTACATTGCGTATT
Organism: Radix auricularia; assembly: GCA_002072015.1. Lineage (NCBI taxonomy): Eukaryota > Metazoa > Mollusca > Gastropoda > Lymnaeidae > Radix > Radix auricularia. The sequence goes on from MUZC01001694.1 coordinate 56,547, forward strand.
CATCAAACAAGGATAAGTTATTTGGGCTTTTGAAAAAAGTGGGCGCCTTAGGCGCCCTACAACCCCTGGTTAAAATATAACTTTATATCAAATATAAAATATTTTGTAAATGTTCGTATTTTACTTACAGAGATTTAAGTTATGAAGTAGCTGTACCATTAAAAAATACTAATGATTTTTTTCGTGGGTGGAAATAAAAAAGCATCTGTAGATAACAAAACAAAAATATTGTAAATGAATTTGTGTTGGCCATTGAAATATAGAGATAGGCGAATCTTTTTTCATTTTTTTTCTCACTATTGTCCACAAGTAGCTTGAATAACCGATGAGTTTTCTATAAGTCTTATTTGTGTTGTAGTAGGTGAGGAAAGGGGCAGAAGCCTCCAAAATGGCTGCACTCAAAAGTAGGGAGGACGACAGAAAAATGCTTCAAGGTAACTGGGAGGGCAGTGAGTTCGAGTCTTCCAACGACGCCACCTCCCAGTATTCCAGTAAATTCACATCCACGAATTCCACGGATACGCCGACCATGGATGCCGGATCATCGTTCGCCGAGAAGAGACGCAACAAAAAAGAAAGCAGCAGAACTAGCTGGGGGAGTGCGGATACCTGGGGCTCCCCCCGGCACGGCAAGGCGACGGCCAGAGTGAACGGGTTCGAGCCCAGGCCCTGCTCAAAGATCCTGCTTTGGATATTCGCTTGTTTCGCGTTGTCGTTGGTGTCGCTGATGGCGGTGTTCGTGGTGTGGACGCTCATGTCCTACCACAGCACAATCTCTGGGCTGGAGGCGCGGATACAGCGCCTGGAGGAGGTCAACGGGGATTACCAGGATAGGATAGAACTCATGGTCAACAGGAGGGTGGACGAGATGCTGGCAAAGGTGAGTGGTCGGGAACTCTGAGGTGTTAAGTAAGTTGACACGAGATGTTCGTTTGATAAGTTCAAATATCTCGATATATGTGAAGTTATCTGATGTTCATTTGATATACCTGCAGTTATCATGGAATATTTTTTGTATACATACATCTTGGGTGTTTAAAAAAAAAACAAGATATTAAGAATCATGGCAAGGTAAAACTTTTAAAATATAATAATATATATTAATATATATATATATATATATCAAATCTCAACATATCTCCCTAGTATTAATGAAAGGCATAGATGTAATGGACCTTAATGGATGACGATGTTTACTCTTTACATGCATGGTCTAAACTATTTTTTGTGTATTGGAATGATTTCAATGAGGCTGAACAACAAAAAGGAATCATTGGATTCGTCTACATAAAGCATTGTTAGATGTAAAATATACGTATGAGACACATCCATCGTTATTTCAATGGGTATGAAATTATAAGAATGATTAGAAGAATGTCTAGAAAAGATTGTTTAAAATGGTTCCATTACGGAACACTGCAGACACAGTCCTTTCTATAAGCTGTCGGTATACGCTCCAATATAACGTTTGAGTGGGGTTGTTTTATTCCACAAAGTAAATTGTTATCTAGAATCTAGACGACCTCGCCGTGAACGGGGGGGGGGGGGCTCTGATCCCCAGCAGTCGTTTTGAACCCTTTCTCTTTACCTGACTTGTCTCCAAGGCCTCTCAAGTTGACAGGTCTAGACACCAAACATGCCGCAAGTCAACAGCGATGGGAGTAACCTATTGACATAACATGCTCACTAGCAAATATTTACGCCTTCAAATAACTTCCTGTGATGTACAATGTGTTGGAGGAAGAGGTGGGGGGAGGGAAGAGGGGGGGAAGGGTGTATAATCCACTCGTCTCTCCCGGCTCAGTTATCAGACAAAAACATAAATAAACGCCGCAGATCTAGACCAGCGGTGCTCACTCTCTGTTTACTGAGCCGCGTTGGAGCTTAGTGGCATGCAGTGATCAATTAATGTGTTGGTAGAAGGGCCTGGCTTCTGTCAGGGTTAATCTCCGACCCAGATCTTTTCACCTATAACCACCGCGTACTCTCTAACAAACCCTCTCGCCTTCCTCGAAACTTTTCCCAACAATTTTTGATATCTGCACTACACGCGTTTTCCTTCCACCAATCTTAAACCTTTCACCTCTCCCCATCCCCACACAAATCTTTTACTAATTCCTATAACAATGTTTTCCGCATCTTCACGGATTACACAAACTTGCTCATGGCGCCTCTACATTTTCCTTTTCACCAAAATACCCACTCAATCCTATGCCAGTTTAAGCTTTCAATCAAGACTGAATCATCACTAGGATCAGGATAACAAATAAGCTAAACAATAAATATCCACTGGAGCAACTGTCACAACACTCGCCAGTAAAACTTTGAAGGGAAATGTTTGTTTGTGTGTGGAATATTGGAGGGGGGGGAGGGCGTGGGCATCGGAATGGAAATATTTAGGGAATGTTTTATTATTCACAGTTACGTCTCGTTTTCCTCTTAAAACTTTGAAACATGTCCGTTAGTGCCTGATGTATGCGGATACGGGATGGATGCAGTTCCGTCTACGGAGTCTGAAGTGAATACCCCACGCCGCATCTCCCACACTCAACGTGTGCCCCCACACTCCGCCCCATACCACTTGAGACTCAGAGTCACAGATAGTAGGCAGTAGGTGAGCCGCCTTCTTTGTCTTACTTACAACCAAGATCTCCTGGCGTCAACGACTCACTTAGACTCGCCGTGACATGCGTCAGTAACATCTCCGTTAATGAGGGTTCACCAACACCCCTCTTCCCCCAATCGGTGTTAGGGTGTGTATCGTGAGAGTAACGAGAGTAACCATCCCCCCCCCCACACACACACGGACTCAAGGTGTGTTTGTGGTGGCAAGCATGACTTTAAAAAAAACAATTATATATTTTTTAAAACTATTAAAATAACTGCTGATTTCTTTGTCTAAAGAGTTAAGAGTAAAGGTTTTCACGCTCATTCATCAAGAAATCACACAACCACCGGCTATTTACGATTCTTTCTCATGGAACATCGTAAATTGTGTCTTCGATTTCGATCCTAAATCATACAGTATAAAACATAAAATTTCCTTTAAAAAAAACCTTACAAATAAACAACACGTACAATTAAAACAACAACAAACAACACATGTTTAATTATTTTTTAAATCCTTTATATTAACTCGTGGTGTTTGAGGCCTTGCTGGAATTCCGAAAAAACTTAGGGTCAATTTTAACTCACTTCCCCTTATGCTGGCGAATTGAAATTTTACAGGCAGACTTGTGGCGATGATAAAAATGATGTATTAAAATTTCAGATTGATCGAATGTATTGTAATTAAATTACTGAATTTTTAGATTATCTTTATTTATCTTTATGTAACATGTTAAGTTTTGTGCTAGAGCGTCGTGGTGCGTATTATATTGACAATACTTAAAAAAAAATATATTCCCGATCGGTGCGCATCATATTAAACATGCTTTACGAGACATAACTAAAATTTTGTATTTTCGGATTGTCTTGCGCTGCGTATTATAATGAACATTATTTTAGTTATGTCTCGTATATAAAGGATTTAGAATCTATAGTCAAACATTTTTTAATGTTTTTTTTTTTCTTTTTTAAAATTAAGTTGGAAACGATTTATGCCAATCAGGGAGGTGGAGCTCCAAAAACAACATTTAAAATGTCAATGAGGAACGCAAGCGCTAATTTTTACAATCCATCCTGGTAAGGGGAAAAAAAAGAATACAAAAAACAGCCGCTATAAGTCAACTTGTCACAGTCAGATCACACAATCCAGCTTCTTATCTGCTTAGCATAAAATTGTCGCCTTTGTTTTCGCAACATGTGGGTGGCCGAGATGACATCAGACATTGTCAGCAAGTTTTGATAACGGGGACAAATAATTAACCGGCATACACAACGAAAAGAAACAAACTTATTTTGTATTCAGGTTTTTAATCCTTAAAGTCAGTTTTGGCAAAAAAAATGTGATGTTTATCCAGAGTAAAGAGGAAGCGCTGCAGAATTTCGGTTTTAGTTTTGGTGACAACGGGAATATCATATTTCGGTGGTACTCTATAGCATCAGGTTGATTTAATTGTATGGTTCTGTATCAGATTTGAACGCAGTGCTAGGATACGTCACTTTGCTTCTTT
>MUZC01001694.1:69041-84774 GCA_002072015.1 Radix auricularia
CCCCCCCCCCCCCCCAAGAAAACTCATATATGATGTCACAAAGTTTCACCCCTCCTCGTCATAAGACCCAATTTTACTTTTTGAAAATGAGCATGTTTCATGTCACTTGAATGTCATTTAAATATTTAGTATTTATTGAGTGTAAGGCTGACCTTTAAGATTTTAACACGAGTGAAACCATAATTATAATTAAATAAATCGTAAGCAATCTAATATTTAAGTGCAACTTTTATTTTAAGTTTTTCGCTTTGATGTGGAGTGCTAGTTCTAAAACATCCCCCTCCCCCTCTTCACACATCGTCACAAACGTGTGCGCGTGATCCCCCACCCCCATCCCCTTGGCGTGACGTCATCTAAAATGATACATCATGCATGCTTAGCATGTAGTGATCACAGCCCACCCAGTGAAGTGTGTTGGTAAATTGCTATCAAACAGTAAACGATTCTTCCAATGACTCTAAATTATGACGTCATTGTGTTTTCCTTGTAATTTAAAAAAAAATTAAATTCACTCGTCATGAGCTCTAAGAAAATAAATGAGATGAGCCAAGCACCGAAACAAAAATGGTTAGGATCACCATGGAGTTAGAAAAAAAAAGAGATTGTTGTATGACATGAAATGGGAGTGAGTGTCACGGGACTTGATTGAAGCAAGCCAAGAATGGCGCTCTCTTTGATTGTGAAAAACAAAGACTCAATTAAACGGGCGAATGGGGTGAAATCGATTACAAAACAAATAAAAATCAAGTTCATTAGAGCGTGTTTAAAAATTGCGTTTGAACTAAATAACAGAAAGACAGAAATAAATTCCGTTTAAGTTCTTTCAATTTATGTATTTTAGTATTTAACAGTGTTAAAATTACTTTAATAAACCACGGTAATAAATGTGTAATATGTAAATAACAATGTGATTTATTTATTTATGGGAACGGATTTATCATTTCCCCTCTATTTCTTTAGACAAAATAGTTTTTGGTATAAGCCCAAGAATCTGGAACGGATTAAGGACGTACACTGAGGCTCCACTGTATTTCATTGCACGTGGTTTTTAAAGTTATTTTTAGTGAGACTCGCATTTGCAAGAGATAAATGCGACACGTACGTTATCTATTAAATAGTTATTCCCGATAAACTTATATTTTTAACTATGACTTGAAGGTATATGTATTCCTCTGCAGCCGATGGAGTTACATAAAGATCGTATATTTCAATCAATGTAACACTAAATAATGTTCAGTTTAATGAGAGAGTACTCGCTCAGATTGTTTCTAAGATTCATGCAGTTAAGGTAGGATTTCCAATTATGTGAATTTATCCTGATATTCTGACAGAAATCTCAAGGAATATAATCATTCAGAAAGAATTTTTCGGTATTATAAGGCTTAATACTTGAATCCTTATTTATGAAATGCGTTGAATTTAACAAAGTCTATGTTTCATTCAAATGTTATTGTACCTCAAAAATTCTTGCAATAAAAATATACACAAAGAGAACTTCTCTTCATGCAAATGTTGTCAGTAGTGATATTTCCTGTCAGCTACTTGAGTATGCGTGGCGATATTGTTTGACATTCCTGCAAGAATACCTCTGAGGAATGTTTTTAAAAAATCATAACAAAACAAAACAAAAAGCAAAGAACAAGCATAACCGTTGTGTATGGAGGGGTTAGGTTCTTGGGTGGAATCAACACAGCGTTAGATGACGGTCTATAGAGCAGTGGCTAGACAGGAAGGATTATATGGTCGCTATTTTATTCAGCGTAATACTGTATTCAACACCATAGAGTATCAGTAAGAAATAAAGGTTTTTGGGTAGATGAAGCAATAGTGGAAGGGGCCGAATGGGAAAAAAAAGTGGAGATGGATTGGGTTAGGGTTAGGAGGAGTAAAAGCAAAGGTGTTAGGTAGAGCGTTAGAGTGGAAATTGGTAGAGATGATAGTAGAGACGCATGGATTTGATCTGGGATGTTATCATTACACTAATAACCGTCAGATGAGCTATATTATCATGTGTTACAGCAGAGGTCGACGAACAACGTAAGCTCATTGGGGACATGTAAAATCCGCTAATGATCCGCTAGATATCTTAAAAACCCTTCATTTTAACGTGTACGCTTTAAAGACAAGCCCACTATTGAAACGAATCATTCCAGAAAACCCATTCTATAAATGCCGAGTAAATTCTTTCCTATCCAGTTTGATGTAACCCCAAACTTCATCAGTAATGATCAGCTTAAGGTATGTGTTCGTTACACAGTTTTTTTAACAATTGAAGAGGAAATGTTGTCTTGTGCAACTCTCGAAATGCGATGTCAAGGAATTGATGTATTCAACGAAGTTAATGAATACTTGACTAGGTTAATTTATGATGGGAATACTGTATTCCTTTGTCTGTTAATTGGGCTCCATAATGGGTCGTGAACGTGGTTTTTGGGCTTTCTCAAGAGAGAAAGAGAGAGAGAGAGAAAGAGAGAGAGCGAGAGAGAGCGAGAGAGAGAGAGAGAGAGAGAGAGAGAGAGGGGAGAGGGAATCCCAAAATTGAAGTCAATGATTGTAATCTTCAAGCTCTGCTCGTGAAACATTAAGTACCTAATCTGCAGACTAAAAGACAAGCTCTGCAAACGCGACTCTTTCGGGATTTGTGTAAAAATAACGAGGCTGTACATTAAGACCTACTTTATCCCACCGATGTACTGTGGCTTTTATTTTCATAAGGCAATTTTCTGAACCGAGTGTAGGTTCTTTAACTATTCAAACGGATCTTCAATTTTTTTTTGTCTGTAAAAAGCATGAATGATAGAGACGTTTACGAATTGTCATTGGGTTACACATCTCGCATACTTTGCTGTAAAGAGATCTAAAGAAAAAAACGTATGTGTTTTAAGATAATAATTAATTATATTTATTTATATTAAAGTTATAATTCCGTTAGTTTTTAAAATAAGTTATGTGAAACAAGCAACTTTAACGACCCCGCTTTCCTAATATTTTTGTATATCGCCTGAACTTCAATCTCGTCCCCAGATATTTTTTAATTGCTCCGATGACGTCATCGTAGGAATTCCGCGAGAATGGGAAAGTAACGTTTCACCGGCATATTTGAGGGCAGTAAATGACACTCGGCCTGGACCCTCAGCTTGACGCCCCCTGCANCCCCCCCCCCCCAAAGTGTAGCGCTTTCTATAGTGCGTCATCACCCCGTTACCCGTTGATATCCCAAGGTTAAATCTGCATTGTGCGCCACCTTTTAGTGAAATATATATGCCCCCCCCCCCGCCATCATCGGTCCTTTTCGAGTTCATTTACAGGACGAGTGAGGATTGCTTTATTCATATTTGAAACCCGGGCGTTTAAAATCTGTTTTGTTCCACGGTGGTCTAAAAATTAAATATTCATTTGTTACACCCAGGAATCCTCAATTCGCGATATGCATTGCCTTGGGGGAAAACACTAATATATCACGTCGATTTATAGACACCCATATAATTTAGTTATACGATGTTGTTTTTCTTAAAATAGGTCAGATGTTCAGCTTATTTTAAATTATGGAAGTTGCTTTTTTTAAAAAAAAAAAAAAATCATGAACGTTTCCGAGGTTGTGCTGGCTTTAAGCGAATTCCGTATCCCGGAGCCCGAATGTTTGTGGGAGCTCTTTGGAAAGTCTGTGGGGATCCTGGAAAAATGTTGTGTGTGTGTGTGTGTGCTCTATTCGGTTTTCATCAACACGTTGAAATTATTAGTCCGAAGATAAACACAATACAATCAACCTATGCTGGAACGTTCAGTGCTACCATTGAAAATGCCTACACAGAAATGCATCTGCTCTTTCAAAACAGATTTGGTCTCGGATGACGGCTTTTCAGACTTCTTTCAGTGGCATTTAATGTGACACCGTAAAGCTATATATAAAGTAAATATCATAGAAGGCAGGCTCACCTGCCTTATGTTTAGTTGTTTCAGTTATTCATGGCTGTTTATTATTCATAATTGACAAGTGCTTGAAGCTTTGTATATTGCATCAATTTTTTATTATACTTTTAAAAACTTTGGCAAATAAGTAACAAAGTTTTAAGGCTTGCATTAATTGTCAACATTTGAATTATTTTTTAATTAAAAATAAAAAAACTGCATCCCATATTATTTTTATAAGAAAGTAATAGATTCGGCTCTCAACACCCCGCCCCTTTATAATGCTTCTGTCTCTTGTCTTGTGTGAAGTAAAAATATTGTTAACTCCCCTTTCTCTGTTTATAGAAGTCCCCCCCCCCACCCCAACTCACCCTTAGCGTTTGCTTCCTCCATTAGGTTTCGCTTTTCAAAAATGTAGCACAATTCTTAGAATAACAATTCAGAGAAATATCTTACTGAATGTGAACAAGTAAAACTGTAATAGAATAACAATTAATTTACTAATGCAGCCCCTAAGGTCTATAGAGAAATAATATTCCAGATACAGAAGCACACCCCGAATTTTTTGTTGTATTAGGCTTAGTACACACAACCGACTTATTTACCTCTAAAAAGTATTTTGCTTAAGATCGGAACAGTAAATAAGTAGCATGTTGTTTTGTAACACACGATTATAGGCACATGAAAAATTTGAGGCAGAGAATTAGAGTTTAATTCTTGCTTAGAAAAACACTTTTTTTTTTAAACAACAAGAAAACTAACTTCAAATAAAAATTTATTTTGAAGATATAACAAGGAAATTTTAAGCAAATATTCCATAAATTGTAATGATGTTAAGTTAAGACAGTTATGTTTTAACAGCCAACCACAAATTTTAGATGAAGTCTAAACATCTTTGTTTCAATAATAACCTGCAATGTTTGATGATGTCATAACAATGCCGTTTTAGCAGAAATCAACAAAGTTTGACGGTACATTCTTTCTTCCTCGGCGAATCATCATACACAACAAAGAGTTAATAAAATTGATACACAAACCAGATAGCGTTAATTGCTCTTTACCATGACAGATTCCATGACTAAGCTCAATTAATCCCTTTAAATTAATTAACTCATTAACTCTGATAATAAAAAAAAAAGCTTATCCTGAATTTGCGGAAAACTCATAGAAAAGTTACGGTTAGAAAAAATGTAAACTTTTCTAGTAATTTTTTTCCTATGTGGAAGTGAAAAATAAGCTTTTTTTTTCCAAAATAGCTTCTCTACAAAGCTATTTCGGGAATGAAGCGTACTTTTTACTTCCAGACAAAGAAAAAAATTTTCCGTATTCCAAAATAAAACAATCGATGGGCTGGGGGGTGAAGGGTGGACCACTGGTTTATGTTGCATTCAGGATTCTCTTGACAGAGGTCAAAATTTGACAATGTGCAAATCTGTAGTCGATGGTAAATACATGAAGAAAACTCATTGAACCACCCCCACCCCCAACCCCCGAACACACACAAAGATATCATAATAGAAAAATCGGAAATGGACAAACAATGAAGTGCAGACATGAATTCCCTCACATATCTTGAACTGCTTATTTTCATTCATTTCAAAATTCATTTTTAAAAAAATCGTACTAATATCTTATTCCGTGTCTTCATTAATATAATTCCAGAGAAACAGATACGCTTAAATTCTTTAGTCATGTACATACATACTTATAGGATTCATTCATATTATTCCTCATACACCAAACCGATTGCATGTAACAATCTTATACTTCTAAAGACACAGAAACGCCCTCATTATTAATATGCTCATACAAAAGACACAGAAACGCCCTCATTATTAATATGCTCATACAAAAGACACAGAAACGCCCTCATTATTATGCTCATACAAAAGACACAGAAACGCCCTCATTATTAATATGCTCATACAAAAGACACAGAAACGCCCTCATTATTAATATGCTCATACAAAAGACACAGAAACGCCCTCATTGTTAATATGCTCATACAAAAGACACAGAAACGCCCTCATTATTAATATGCTCATACAAAAGACACAGAAACGCCCTCATTATTAATATGCTCATACAAAAGACACAGAAACGCCCTCATTAATGTATCATTCGTATACTTCTTAATAAACAAGAACTTCTAAAGTCTACAGCAGTCACACAATAACTTACATTCTATAATCATTCACAGACACACACAGAAACGCGTACTAAATACATGTACAGAGATGTAACAACGACTTGGCATCGGGGCAGCTGCCAAGTCCACCGAGAGCTAATCCTTCAATAATCAATTTATCCTTTATAATTTAGTATTTTCCCCATTTCTCAAGGCACCAAAAATGAATTAGCCAAGGGCGCGAAAAACCATTTACGCTTCTGTACGTGTAGAATCTATATTATATATCAATCTCCACACAACCAAAACCAAAAATTAAACATTCATTTGGTTGCTCAGAAGAAAAAAAAGGATTTAAACTTTATACTTTCATATTTCTGCAAACTTAGAAACGCTAGCGTTCTTCATTCTTTGATATGTTCAATCTGTGAGCTCCGTTGTATAACCAAGCAACTTCTCATCATCAACTCGCTGTTAACTAAGTGCCTGTTTGTGTCACATCTTGCGGATTGAAATCGACGGCGCGCAGGTACAGAGATCATGTCAACCCCAAAGTAGCCTGTCAGATAATATCGCACTGCTTGCCAGCGGAAAGAAACCGGCGGTTTCATAAATAACTGAAGGAACCTGATATCGATAGTTCGTTTTCGCTGTCAAGGGTCCGCATTGTCCTGGCGTGCCGTCAGTGCCAGAGTGATCCAAAAGCGAGCTTGCACTCGATGTTATCTGGATCTGACACGCCTGAGATGGTGGTTATAAGCAAAAAGTCCAATAACACGAAATAAAATTGGCGAAGGGTCGTGGGAGTGGGGGTGGAACTGAGTGTTCACCCCCGGGGGCGGGCTTTAGGGCTTACTAAATTTTTGGAATACTTAAAGTCGGGTATCGTCGCTGTGAATTAGTGGTATATATAGTCTTCGACTTTGTTGGGTATTGTCGCTGTGAATTAGTGGGATTGTGGGCTATCGTCTCTGTAAATTAGTGTTATAAAGTCATAGACTTTTTTGGGTAATGTCGCTGTGAATTAGTGGGATATAGTCTTTGACTTTGTTAGTTATTGTCGCTGTGAATTAGTGGGATATAGTCTTTGACTTTGTTAGTTATTGTCGCTGTGAATTAGTGGTATATAGTCTTTGACTTTGTTAGTTATTGTCGCTGTGAATTAGTGGGATATAGTCTTTGACTTTGTTTGGTATTCTCGTTGTGAATTAGTGGGATATAGTCTTTGACTTTGTTTGGTATTCTTGCTGTGAATTGGTGTGGTAAAATCTTTGACTTTGTTGGGTATTGTCACTGTGAATTGGTGTGATATAATCTTTGACTTTGTTGGGTATCGTTTTCGTTACACATGGAAATATAATGGCTTACCTAGAATTCTAAAAAAAAATTTTTTAAAAAATAAAAAAATAAAAAAATAATTATTTTATTGAAAGATGCTTGGCTTGGTTCATGGAATAAAGTCATGTATACTATATTTGTTAAGAGATGAAAGATATCCGTGACATAGACGAAAGGAGATCTAGCAAATATGAAGTGTAAGCAATAATCGGCTTCCTTCCGTCGCGCGAGACGATGGTGCATCACCGTTAGGTTGGGTTGGGTTGCATTTTCTCTAGTGGCTGTGCAGTCCTATCCTTGAGTGACAGTCTTTACCACAATTTTTACACACGAGTTCTGAGCATCCAAATGTCTTGGCCTTTCTCCTAGCTCTTGTGTCTGCAGCCTCCTCCATTCTTCCCTCGTCGGCTACTATGACACCCTCTTTGACAACTGTGCGCCACGTAGATCGGTCATCTGCCTTACACTCACAGTCGCTTGTATGTATTTTGGCTGCTTTCATGTCCCTTTGACAGACATCTTTTAAACGCAAGCGTGGGCGACCTGTTTTCCTATTTCCTGAAGCAAGTTCACCATATAGGAGGTCCTTCAGGATGCGGCCGGGGCTCATTCTTTTAACATGTCCTAGCCATCTCAGGCGTCTTTCACTAAGAATTGAGAACATGCTTTGGGTATTGGCACGCGTTAGGACCTCACTATTAGGCACTTTGTCCTGCCATGTAATACCAAGGATACGTCGCAGGCATCTCAAATGGAAGCTGTTTAGCTTGCGCTCTTGGGATGTATAGGTGGTCCATGTCTCGCTCCCATATAGTAGTGTACTGATAACACAGGCTCGATAGACACACAGTTTGGTTTTCTCCGTTAGCTTGATGTTTTGCCAGACCCGCTTATTTAGTGTAGCCATTGTTGCAGCTGCCTTGCTAAATCTGCTGTTTATTTCTTCTTCAATGGACAGTGTATTGGAGACCTTGGACCCCAAGTAGGTGAAGGTGTCCACAACCTCCAAGTTTTCATTATCAATTTTTATGGTAGGTGGAGGTCGGGTGTCCTGGGCCATGATGTTTGTCTTTTTCAAGCTGATTTGCAGACCAAATTCTTTGCAGGCATTGGCGAAGCTTGACACGAGTTGTTGCAAACCAGGTTCTGTGTGTGCTGTTAGTGTAAGCAATAAACTATAAATATTGGGGTCGGAATAAATTGGATTAACTAATTCCAATTGGAACGAATTGAACTTGGAATATATCAAATACAACTTGGACTTGCAAGGGATCATGGATAGTTTGCTTAAAACAAACAAACAGACAACCTTTTATGACTAAATATAATTTGTCTTTATATAGACTCTGAGACACCGTGCCACTCCCCCCCCCAAACATAGAATGAAGAGAGTCAGACTTATGGTGCACTCCTTGATATGTGCCTCGTGTAAAATGGACAGAAGCCAACGCTCATTACCTCATCTACTGGTTCGGTGGAAAGCTTTCCGCTACGCTAAGACGACAAATGGGGACGGGTCTTAACAAAGTACATGGGACTTAGTTGAATGTACCTAGGAATTTACTAGCTCGGTCACTGGGGGCACGGGACGTACCTATCCAGTTAGCGGAGATCCAGAGGCTTAAGTTAATGAAAGCCTGGGATACGCCGGAGACCGTCAGTGCGGCTAGGGGTAGGATTGGATTGCAGTGGTTCTCAGCCCTTGGGTTGCGACTTTGATTGAGCGTGCAAGCATTATGACATAAACGAGAGCTTAAGGACTATAAGTCATTTTAACGGATATAATTATTAGAATAAACACTAACAGTATCTTGTTTTGTTTATTAACACATAGCTATTTTTTAAAAATATATAGAACTATATTTTATGTATTTTTCTGCGTTTTTTTCCAATTTCATTCAGAAATTGTCGTTAAAAATAGTTTTTCTTGTTTACATATGTGAACCTAATACACTTCAGTGTTAATATGGTGGTTTGGTTGTACGGTTTTGAAGAGGGTCAAGACCTGAAGGAATGAGACTCTGGTTGCGGTATGCTGAGTTGAAGGAAGAGGTCGGGATGATTGGGGAAATCACGCGTTACGCTCTTGCTTTTGATTCCGCAAGTGTGACGACTTTAGGTTATTACAATGCGTCACGACTATGGATTATTACAATACGTCACGACTATAGACTATTACAAAACGTCACGACTATAGACTATACAATACGTCACGGCTATAGACTATTACAAAACGTCACGACTTTGGACTATTACAATACGTCACGGCTATAGACTATTACAATACGTCACGACTATGGACTATTACAATACGTCACGGCTATAGACTATTACAATACGTCACGACTTTGGACTATTACAATACGTGACGACTATAGACTATTACAATACGTCACGGCTATAGACTATTACAGTACGTCACTACTATGGACTATTACAATACGTCACGACTATGGACTATTACAATACGTCACGGCTATAGACTATTACAATACGTCACGGCTATAGACTATTACAATACGTCACGACTATGGACTATTACAATACGTCACGACTATGGACTATTACAATACGTCACGGCTTTGGACTATTACAATACGTCACGACTTTGGACTATTACAATACGTCACGAATATAGAGTATTACAATACGTCACGACTATAGAGTATTACAATACGTCACGACTATAGACTATTACAATACGTCACGACTATAGATATATTACAATTACGGTGACACATTGTATAGAGAGTAAAATTATAACTAATATATGGAAAACGACTTCACATAAAATGAATAATTCTAAAACATATTTAAGTTTAATATTCAATTCAAATCCTTTCACTACCACTGATATTTGAGAAAAATTTTTAAAAAAAAAACTTTGCTCTGGAGGAAAACCATTTTTAGATTTTAATAAAATTATTACATTTTTATTTCTTTTGTTTTTTTTATTATTATTGTGTGTTCTGTTTGTGTTTGAGCAACACAATTAATTTTTAAAGAAATTTTAAAAAAATCCGTTTTAGTATTGTGAAAACTTGTAACTCATTTAATGAAAATTAATAAAGACTAAACGGAGGAACTTCGGGGATCAAAGAGTCGCCTGGCAAACGTACATCGTTTAAAAATAAAAATAAATAAAAGAACAGCTCACATTCACACACTTATTAAATTGTTAAGAAAGAAGTGTGTCCAAAGGTTTATTAATGCTGGCTTTGTCGCTAACAGTTATATGCCAATACAGACAGCAGTTACGTGGGAGTAAAACAACAACTGAAATTTAAAAGACTTTTTGAGCAACTTGCGACATTTGTGAACCGTAACCGGCTATTACCTGACATTGTAAGCTGGGAGATGGTATCGTACACAAGATCTATCAGAATTATTGCGACAAACCGATTAAAAGAAAAAATGTTCTTTTAAAAGTCGAAAACTAAAGCAATTATGCAAAGTTATGAATTAACAAAATAGGAAGAGCGGAAAAAAGAAGCTTATAGCAAATTCTATTGCAAGTAGAAATTACTTTTCAAGTGTAATAGGGAGGCAGAGAGAGGGGGGATGATACAGAGAGACAGAAAGGAATACATAAAGAGCGAGAAATAAGAAAGAATGGAGAATGGGAAAAAAAGACAGAGAAACCAAAAGAAAGGAATAGATTGGCGAGAGAAAAAAAACGATTGGAGATTATTGACAGCCAAGCTAGAACCCACCTGTCTCTAGTCCTGCCAGGAGATTATTGACAGCCAAGCTAGAACACACCTGCCTCAAGCCCTGCCTGGAGATTATTGACAGCCAATCTACACACATGTCTCTAGAACTGCCAGGAGATTACTGACAGCCAAGCTAGAACACACCTGTCTCTAGCCCTGCCAGGAGATTATTGACAGCCAAGCTAGAACACACCTGTCTCTAGAACTGCCAGGAGATTATTGACATTTAAGCTAGACCACACCTGTCTCTAGAACTGACAGGAGATTATTGACAACCAAGCTAGAACACACCTGTCTCTAGAACTGCCAGGAGATTATTGACAGCCAAGCTAGAACACACCTGTCTCTAGAACTGCCAGGAGATTATTGAAATCCAAGCTAGACCACACCTGTCTCTAGAACTGCCAGGAGATTATTGACAGCCAAGCTAGAACACACCTGTCTCTAGCCCTGCCAGGAGATTATTGACAGCCAAGCTAGAACACACCTGTCTATAGCCCTGCCTATAACAAGTCACCCTGAGAATCAAGCTGCACGATTGAGTCGAAGACATAAATTTCAACGACCTACACTAATCCCCTTGTGCCCCACAAACCGATCTCTTAAATCCTACAACAATCCGGCAAATGTTTTTTTCCATTCTCGTGTCTTGATCGTCTCTCAAAAGCTTTATCAAAGGAGCGTAGCATAGAATTTGCTGCTTAACTCGGAGGGATATGAATTTAACGACACGTCTGATGTCCTAAATCATATAATTGTTGGGCCCAATTGTTGACATACAACAGTGAAGTTCCACGTTGCATCAAGCAACTTTTGCCATTTCGAATTACTCAAAACTCTTTTTGTCGATCTTGTTGAAAAGTGCTATATATTTAAAACATTAAAACATTTAATTCATTAAAACATATGTCGTTAATTTATGGTGATCTCTGAAGATGGAGTTTTAAAAAAAGTAGTTAAGTGTGCCTGTTATATTAATGATTATGATGAAGTCAACGAATCAAGTTAAGGTGGTTCACAGTGTGTGACAGAATTGTCAAAGATCGATTGGTTCACTCTTGCTCAAGTATTATTTCATTTAAAACAAAGATTCTAAACAATAAAACGAAAAAAGTACAATCAACACCTGGTGAAAGTGTACGTTGTAATACCTCAATCTAAATTATTATAAAGTCTTGACTTGAATATACAGTGCTGGTAAAATTATTTATTTACAAGCCATCAATATTATTGCAACCCCTGAAATAGAACCAGGCCTTTGATTCCTTAGCAATCTTGTACCTTGTGTATGTGGCGCGGGCGGGTGGGGGGGGGGTAGTTACCGACCGTCGGTGTTTGCAATGAACCCTGACGTCGGACGCTGGGCCGCCGTGGTTTCATTTTGTAGTCAAAGTTATCGACTAACATAGAAGCCTCATTGCATATAACCACTCTGCGTTAGCTGGGAAGGTAGCCTCAAATTGCTACCTTTGAGATCAGTAAGGTAGCCTCAAATTGGTACCTTTGAGATCAGGAACGTAGCCTCAAATTGCTACCTTTGAGATCAGGAAGGTAGCCTCAAATTGCTACCTTTGAGATCAGGAAGGTAGCCTCAAATTGCTACCTTTGAGATCAAGAAGGTAGCCTCAAATTGCTACCTTTGAAATCAAGAAGGTAGCCTCAAAATGCTACCATTGAGATCAGGAAGGTATCCTCAAATTGCTACCTTTGAGATCAGGAAGCTAGTCTCAAATTGCTACCTTTGAAATCAAGAAGGTAGCCTCAACTTGCTACCTTTGAGATCAGTAAGGTAGCCTCAAATTTCTACTTTTGAGATCAGGAAGCTAGTCTCAAATTGCTACCTTTGAAAACAAGAAGGTAGCCTCAAATTGCTACCTTTGAGATCCAGAAGGTAGCCTCAAAATGCTACCATTGAGATCAGGAAGGTAGCCTCAAATTGCTACCTTTGAGATGAAGAAGGTAGCCTCAAAATGCTACCATTGAGATCAGGAAGGTAGCCTCAAATTGCTACCTTTGAGATCAGCAAGGTATCCTCAAATTGCTACATTTAAAGTCAGGCTGAAAGAGTCCAACCTCCACCGCTCCCTTACCCAACGTTTCCGTAAAGAATAAAATCATGTTTGGTTTTGTTTCGTTCCTGATCACAAATCTAAGTTCAGCTTTCATCTTGTAGAATTGAGATATTTCACAGATAACAAATTTAAATTAAGGATCACTCTTGTAAGATATGAGAGTTTTCATAAATTATTAGAATTTTAAGTTTAGCTTCCCCCAGTTAATTCTGTTTCGGTAGAAAATTACATCGTAGAAATCACTTTTTTCCAATTCCTGAGCTAAAGTCCTAAAATCACTCGCATTTCATGTTGGTGGATGCACGGTTAACCGTTTCAGAGGATTTCCTTACGGTCTGTTCCTGTCTCCACAACGCACGGTGTTCACATCACTCTAATTGTCCTTATGAACAACGTCTGTTTTGTTATGAACAGTCAAGGAGTGGGGCCTCAGATTCGATGTTTACTTTTGTTAGCTAGATATAAAAAGTAAATATTTTTATTGATTTTTCAAAGATCTCCTACTTCCCCGAAAAAAAAAGCAAACAAAACAACCAAACAACAAATCAAAGAACAACGTTACACGCATTGTCACTGTAAAGAGTTCTTTTTATGTTAGAAATTTAATTACTAATATTATAAATGGTAAGATATCATAGATCTATTCATTAAATTCTAATTATTTTGGCGATCTAGAGAGTTGATCTAGAGAGTTGATCTAGAGAGTTGATCTAGAGAGTTGATCTAGAGAGTTGATCTAGAGAGTTGATCTAGAGAGTTGATCTAGACAGTTGATCTAGAGAGTTGATCTAGAGAGTTGATCTAGAGAGTTGATTTAGAGAGTTTATCTAGAGAGTTGATTTAGAGAGTTGATCTAGAGAGTTGATCTAGAGAGTTGATCTAGTGATATGATCTAGAGAGTTGATCTAGAGAGTTGATTTAGAGAGTTGATTTAGAGAGTTGATTTAGAGAGTTGATCTAGAGAGTTGATCTAGAGAGTTGATCTAGAGAGTTGATTTAGAGAGTTGATCTAGAGAGTTGATTTAGAGAGTTGATCTAGAGAGTTGATTTAGAGAGTTGATTTAGAGAGTTGATTTAGAGAGTTGATCTAGAGAGTTGATTTAGAGAGTTGATTTAGAGAGTTGATCTAGTGATATGATCTAGAGAGTTGATTTAGAGAGTTGATCTAGAGAGTTGATCTAGAGAGTTGATCTAGAGAGTAGATTTAGAGAGTTGATCTAGAGAGTTGATCTAGAGAGTTGATCTAGAGAGTTGATCTAGAGAGTTGATCTAGTGATATGATCTAGAGAGTTGATTTAGAGAGTTGATTTAGAGAGTTGATCTAGAGAGTTGATCTATAGAGTTTAAGTACTGAGTTGTTCTACGGGAGTGATCTTTAAAGTCGATCTGGAGTCTTGATCCAGAGAGTTGATCATCAAGAGAATCCAGAGAGAACATCTAGAGTGTTGAACTGGATAGTTAACCTGGAGAACTCTAGAGTGGTGATCAACTTTTCATTTACATCAATATTTGTCTCATATCATTGTTGACATTTTATTTATTTTATACTTTTTAGTTTGACCATGATAGTAAGTCTTTGCAAGGGTAATAATCTCTTGTTCAAGTCAGATAACATGAGCCATCGGAACATCGCCCTGAAAATCATTTAACTTTTTTCTTGAATAGAATAACCAATGATCCCTACTTAATTTTAATCTTTCCAGGCACAATGAATAAATACGATTTTATCTTGTATACATGTTAAATTTTTAAATAGTGTTAAATTACTTTGACTCACAAGTAAGAAACAGTTAAAAATGGTTCTTCTTTTAAAAAGCAAACCCGAGCTGTGGTGTCTTGTGCTGTGGTGACTGGAACGTGATTACTTCAAACTCTGGGGACTCGAAAATGATGATTCGTTTTAAGTTTATTCAAGCTGTGGTGGCTCGAACATCATGGTGACTAGAGCGGTGATGACTAGAAAAGTGATGGCTCGAACATGGTGATTAGAGCGGTGATGACTAGAAAGGTGGTGGCTTGAACATGGTGACTAGAGCGGTGATGACTAGAAAAGTGATGGCTCGAACATGGTGATTAGAGCGGTGATGACTAGAAAGGTGGTGGCTCAAACATGGTGATTAGAGCGGTGATGACTAGAAAGGTGGTGGCTCAAACATGGTGATTAGAGCGGTGATGACTAGAAAAGTGATGGCTCGAACATGGTGATTAGAGCGGTGATGACTAGAGCAGTGATGGCTCGAACATGGTGATTAGAGCAGTGATGACTAGAGCAGTGGTGGCTCGAACATGGTTACTAGAGCGGTGATGACTAGATAGGTGGTGGCTCGAGCATGGTGATTAGAGCGGTGATGACTAGAAAGATGGTGGCTCGAACATGGTGATTAGAGCGGTGATGACTAGAAAGGTGGTGGCTTGAACATGGTGACTAGAGTGGTGATAACTAGAAAGGTGGTGGCTCGAACATGGTGATTAGAGCAGGGTGGCTCGAACATGGTGATTAGAGCGGTGATGACTAGAAAGGTGGTGGCTCGAACATGGTGACTAGAGCGGTGATGACTAGAAAGGTGGTGGCT
>MUZC01001694.1:90086-102876 GCA_002072015.1 Radix auricularia
TGTGTTGGTGGGAGGCTCTTTGACGTCATATGTTTATTTTTAGCGTGTCTAGGTTTTTTATTTTGGATCTAGTTTTTTTTTCCTCACGTTTTGGCTAGGTTTTCCCCAACATTGTTACTGACAGTAAACTGTAGAAAGTTTAAGGTTAGATTGTGTAAATGTATTACTATTAAATAATATTATTAATTATTCTGTGCCCGAATCATCATAAAATGTTTGTTACATATAAAGGACCAAATCATTAATACTATGTAAATATATAACAATCTATGTAACCATGTATGATTGATTCATTATTAATAAATTTTAAAGCATTCATTTTAAAAAAAATATTTGTATCAATTCAATCACAGACAAATTTAAATTACAGGTTCGTTACAGAGTATCCAAAAAACTTTTTTAAAACTTCATAATGTTAAAATTTAAAAGTATAATTTATATTTTTGCTTTGTAGCCAAGATGCTAAATAAAAACGTAAAGATTAAATAAAAATTGAAAGTGTTCTATTTAAAATAGTCTTTAAAATGCATTATTATTTATTATATTTTAATTTGGAAGGCAAAAGTCATTAAAATGAATGCGAAAGCATTTAATTCAAGTTGCCACTTTTCAGGTTTTTTCTCAAGTTTTTAATGCATGTGGGAATTTTTAGCCCAATTTGGGAATTTTTTTACTCCTGCCAGGGAAAATCTGGCACTTCAGACTTCGCAACACTATATTAGGTCTGAATCGCGATCAGTTGTATAGTTTATATTTATAAATGTATTTAATTTTTTATATTTTCAATGGTTCGTGCAGTGATATCACGTCGTAATAACCGCCCCTAGTTTCCTTTACTTTACTTCAAAAATCTGAAGTCAAAATTACTTCTCCTCTCCAACAACTAAACAGGCAATGTATTATAAATATAAAAAGTTTGGGGGCCCCTAAACCGTCGGGGGCCCCTGGCTTTAGCCCGCTCAGCCCCCCCCCCCTTAATCCGCCATAGCATGTACAACCAAAGAGTGGATGGTAGAACCAGATAAAATAATGAACTTGTAATAATTTAATAAAAAGGTGACACGCGGTATTAAAATTACACAATAATCAAGATATCTCATATTTTTAAATACCATAGCATACTGGTGCTTAGCGATCTTTACTAGTACTCTGGCCTCACGGGGTCATTGCTGGCACTAGGCCCCGCGCTTACCTAACGCCGCCACTGGACCAGACTGCCCTACCCCTTCCCTTACCAGACTACTCCGGCCCTGTGCTTATAGACTTGGTTCATTCAAAAATAAAATATATACAAAGATTTTATTAAAATAAAAAAGGATTTTTTATAGAATTCCCAAAAGAAAAAACTGAATTTTTTTATCCATTCATTGTTTTCTTAACTTCATTTGCTGCTTCATATATATATCCAAGTTCATCCATCTTTCCACCCACCCATTCACCCATTCTTCCATCCATCTTTCCGCCAGTCCCATCTGCCATCCAGCCATCCATCTATCTATTCGTTGGTCTCTATATCCATCCATCCATCCTTTTATCTATTTTTAACACGCGCGTGTTTTGCGTGTGTACGTCGACGTTATGCGGCTTATTGAAGTCGAACATTTCTTGTTTCTGAAAAACATCAACACAAAAAGCACACAGGGTCGTGGTTATGAGGTATTCACGGCTTGAAGGAGCAAATCTTCAATGAAATGGTACTTTTGTGTCACGTGACTGTACTCTGTCTAGCTGTCACAATCCTGTTCACGGTAGTGCCGAGATGTTATGATGTCGTGTTATGGCCCATCGCACTTCGCACCCTTCTCCTCTTTCCCCGTTTTAATATGGAAACTCTTGGTAAGAATGCGTCCAGTGGAGAAAAGCCTTTTATCAAGCTATTAAGACGAAAACAATCCTCATGAATTCATTCACTCACATTGGGGTCTGAATTCCTCCGGGAAAAGCAGGCTGCGGGGGTGCCTACACCTAGTGACTAGGGCTGGGTTTTAAAAAAAGGGTGGGGTGGGGGTGTCGACCTGCTGGCCTTAAATTTGGGAGACGCTTTAAAAAAAAACTTAATTGCTAAAATGTATCATTGTAGCAATATAGACTTAAGAGCAGTTTAAAAAAAAAGATTCACAATTTCCAACATATTTATAGGTTCAAGATTAGATTGTAAGTGGCATTCATATTTCTTCGTGTCTCTTTAGCTTCACAGGGGTCTGGAAACCAAGGCTCACGAGCCAGGTGTGGCTCTATTGATGGCTGCATCTGGCTCTCAGACAAATGTTCAACTATTTATGTTTTAAAAAGTTTATTGGGTCTTCTCTGATCTGCATATTTAAAAAAAACGGCGTAACAGTGTTATTAAAAAAACCTCAGAGTAATAGTCATTGTACTTATAGTGTTAAAATCACACACAATTCACACATTTACTTGAATTTTTAGTTTTAAACATAATGTATGGGTCTCACATAGTCGCATCACTCGGGGGTGCAGTGGGGGCGGGCCGCCCCGGGTGACGCCATCAGGGGGGACACACAAATGTAAATTTCTTCATGTTCACCCTATTTGACACTGGAAAACTCGGAGGAGTTCTATGGGTTAAGTCGTGAGGAGTGACACCATTAGCTATCGCCCCTGGTGACACCAACCCTAATGACGCCTCTGGTCTCACAGAATTACTTTTTTTTAAAATGTGGTGTTTATGTCTCTCTCTCACACAAACATTTTTCCGACCCCTGCTTTATTAGAACGCCAAAGAGCAGAGTTACAGTGTGACTGTTCCCTGACAGCTCACAAAACCACGCGGTCAGCGTTCACAAACCCAAAATTATAAACAACTCTCTTTTTTTATATATATAAACGCGCAACCTAAATAAAACAGGAGAAGAAGCTCAAACTAAAATGCCATCCCGTTATGACGAAACAATGTGTAACTTTGAAACCACACAGAGAGCATGACGCACATGGCCTCGACAGGAATGCAAAGATCTAAATCTATTGATGCGTCGTGAATCAATGCTATAAATAAAGATCTATTTTTAGGTACCTCCACACCTTAATATGTCGTTTTTGGGGCCATTCCGATTGTCCCATTAAATGCGATTGAATCAAACAGATCTGTTTGTCAGACTTTTGTTTATCCGTTATCTCATTTTTAATCTAAACGGAACAAAAGCGGTCGCGTTGGTTGAAATTAAACACCTACATTTTCTGCGTCTATCGCCGTGGGGCAGATTGGAGTTATGGCCCCTGTTTTTACATATTTAAAAAAATAATTTTAATTTCTCTTGGTTAAAGTTATATAAATTAATGCGAATCTGTATGTCCTTAGTGTCTCGCCTTCTCCAGTTAAAACAATCCACGGATTACGCAATCGGTGAATTTATAAACTAACCACCACGTTGTTGTAATATTGTCAAAGAATAGTTTCGTAAATTTAATCCAGATCTTTTAAATCTGGCCTTATTCCACTAAACAAAAATAATCTCAATAGCATACTTTTTTAAAAACATTGCCTCTTTTATTGTTAACACACTAAAACTGATCACCGGATTAATGCAGTACGTAATGAGGTTGGTCTCATTGAGCTGCATATTCCTCACTGCTAGAGTTGTCCTTTTTAAATTTTAAAACTGTATTTTTTTTTGGTTGTGTACGCTCCCCCCCACTTTGTGTGTGTGTGTGTATGTGTGTGTGTGTGTGTGAGAGAAATATTATTTTTTTAAATGTAGTGTTACAAGTTACAAGCAGATTGTTTTGTCAAAAATCACCTATTGATCTTATCTTATCTTATCTTATCTTATCTGCTAGAGACACTCCTTTTATACAGAAGATTATTGCGTCCTACGCTTATCTATGGGTGTGTTTAGTTCTGCATTCGTATTAGCGGTTTGAATGTTGATAAATCATGGTTTTCTGGTTTCTTCAGGCAACCCATTCCACGCCTGAATTCCGGACGGGAAGAACGAAAATTTGTATCCGTTTGTTCTTTGCATACTGAATAATAAAGGTGTTTTTATCCGTATGTCTATCTGAGGTCTATATTACGTTATCTTTGAGTTGTATTTCTAAATTAGAATTAATTCCTTTACGTATGATTACCACTTTACTCTTGGTTCTTCTATCCTCTAGTGTTTCAAGGTTTAATGATTAAACTAATTGTGTTATTCTTGTCAGTTTTGAATATTCTCCAATAATGAATCTGGCAGCTCTTTTGTGAATTAGTTCTAGTTTATCAATGTTTTCTTTGGTGGATGGGTCGCATACAGAAGATGCATATTCTATTACAGGTCTCACTAAGGTGAGGTAGCATTTTAGTCTTATATCTCTATTAAGTTGTAAAAGTTTCTTTTAATAAAGTCTATGGGTTTTTAATTTTTAAAAAATAATTTTATTGACATGGGGATTCCATGATAATTTCTTTTTTCTTATGACAACTAAGTATTTTGCATCTGTAGTTTGGGTTAGTTCTTTTCCATAAATGATTTAATTTATTTGTTGAACGATTGCTTACATTGGTGATCCCCTGCATATTTTAGAGACACAAAAACAATGTAAGTTTCGCTCTCATCCAAGGTGTGACCGGATATTGTGATATCTGTCCCTATCCAGATGCGCCAAATACTTAAAGCAGATCCGGATTGTATTTGGATATCAATTCTGATTTGATTTACGAACTTAAAAATAAAACTTTTGCTTGTCTCACTTGTTATATCTTATTCGATGTTGTAAATTGTTCATCGTTGACATTGACAGTGTCACAGACTGTCATTGTATATTTTATAGTTTTAAATACTAAACACAAAGTAGTAAAGTATATCCCATTAGCTCTTACACTTAAATGTCGAGATATCCATTTTCGGATCCGGCAAATATTAGGGCCAAAGTCTCCGGATCCGGCACTGTATACAATAGTTATTCTTGTCATTTCCTTTACTCTTATTCAAGGTGCTTCCTTAAAGTCACAACAAAATGTTTTCCTAAACACACATCGTTACTAACTGTTCCATCTTAGGACAAAACTTAATATTAAATAAACCAGCAGGGATCATCCCTTCCTCAACCTTTAACCCGAGACACATCCTCCTATTCCTAGCTATGTCAAGATAAAGAATTCTCTTGCTATATTTGATATTTATGAATTGATGACGTTTCAAGAGATGGAGAAAAGGGTAGAAGAAAACTTTGCATATGTTCTTGGCTTGATTCCCCCCCCCCCCCCAACCCCCCCCCAGAAAGGTCTCCCGCGACTTGTTCCGTATTTTAAGAGATTTGATGGAATCCATCAGGAGATTGGGCGGGAATATAAAAAGGCCATCCAAAATCTGACTCCACTGCGAGGTGAGGTCGAGCATCTTTTATTCATTACGGCAATTGAAAAGTGTTGCCATTCCTAACGTTAGGCTAAAATATTGTCGGGTTAAGACGCATATATTCAAGAAGACAGAAGTTAGCTGTCACTTAGGAAAGATATCTTTCACATAAATAACTCGAACCATTCCGTTTTTCTGGTCATGGAGATTTTAACGCTGTCCCAGTGGTCCTCAACCCATCACTGTCATGAGGGTTTGAATCCTCAATGGTTGAAAACAGAAACAATCCCCAGATCATTCTGTATCATGTGCGGCACAACGATACACTATTTTATAAATTATTTGATGGGTTTTTGACGTCACTCTGTAACGGGCATTCGATGTTCGCCTGAGTTGAACGAATAATAAGTGGATTCTCCATATAGACATCGTGTCTCGGGGTAGAGACTTAAGACTCTGTCAATAAAATTACCTTATCTGAGAGATGTTGGGGTGGATGCCTCTCACACAATTTTAAAAAGAAAACGAAAGGAAACTATAAATTTTACAAATTAAGACTGACCACAAAAATTAGCCGCGTACAGTTCTTTGAGAACTCATAGTACAACAAGATAGACCATAACAGGCACTCGAATTGCCGCCATTACAGCCTAGCCTGAGAAACAGTACTACACCTGTTAACTTCGCATCCTGCGCTAGACATAGCCGGGAAGATTAGGGAGGCAAATGAGACCCACGTGAAGGCAATGTTATATGGCACTGCTCAGTAGATGAAGCAGGTTGCTCAAGTATTATTCAAGGCTTGAAGAAAGTAAGACTCAGATCCAAAGAATATGTGTTTACTTAGATTTTTCAGTAAAAATAGTCGGTACTTTCATCAGGATAAAATAATCAATTGTCGATCCTTGAGACTATTAACTTTACTAAACTTAGACTGTGGCGTATCAGTTGTTTGAGAAAGATCATAACTCAACCAACTAGACGCATGTACAGACATAGAGACAAGAATAGCAGACGATGGCACGAAATTTGATTTTGTTGACGTGCATGGCTCACGTTCGTCTACCCACGACCAGGTTGCATTCTTCAAACAAATAAAGTAATCTAAAAAGTAAATGTTACATTTTTTGTGTCGCCTTTTTTATTTCAATCATAGACTATGCTTACATTGACAAAGTCGTGAAGTTATTACGTCACTCGATAAAGTCCTGTTACTCAAATAAGCCACGCATTCTGTTTTACTGCCTTGCCTGAACTCAAACCAAACTTATCTTCGACCCTGTAAGAGAAAAAAAAAAGCCATCTAGAAGAAAGATTCCAGACCAGGATAGCGTTCATATAGGGAAATATTTCAATTGTTGACTTGCGATCCAGTAAACTTGACTCTTACAAATTGTGGATCTTTTATTCGGAAGTCACACTAGTGTCAAACAGGCATCTTACGAAACTAACATCTCCTGGGGTTCGCGCAGTGTTCATTCTGAAGTTTGGGACAGAATTAAAGGGTGGGGGGAGTAAGGCATGGAAACGGTCTACTCGGACGTTTTCCATTGACTGCCGGATGTCACAGAGGGGCGTCCGCACATTAAGTGAGTTGTCGCACCATTGAATGCCTGAAGACAATAGCACGGAACACTGGGAATGAATGGCCCCAACGACACAGGGCCTCGCAATCCAACAACCATCGAGGCTTATGATTTTTAAAAGCGCAAGGTTGTTTTTTAAAATATACTTTTCTCCGGGGGCCTAGGATAAGAGCCCAAAATGTGATTAAGGCGGTTAGCTTTTTGGATTTGACGGCAGGGGTGTTTTCTGAAACCGCCGTTGAAGAATTTGACTTTACAAGAGATTTCCGGGCTTTTTTTTTCTTTTAAGATTTAATTTACCTGGTCTATTCATATCAGCTGTATATGCGGCTGTGATAAGCTTGTCTTAAATGTGTGTGTGTGTAGCTTGCAGTTAGAACATGGTAAAATTTTAACGGAAAAAAGAAGTTTTGAAGAAAATGAGGATAATGAATTATAGAATCCTTTGGATTTTGAAATCTGTAGGGGAATTCGTGTGGAAATAAAAAAAATTTTGGTTGTAAAGTGATGTTGGATTTAAAAAAGTAGATTTGATTTATTTGATGCAATCGGCTGTTTGTAGAACAAGAATAATACATGCGTGTTTAATGTAAACGCATCTAGATCACAGGCGGATGTTACAGATCACGTTAATCAAAGATAGGTTCTGATCTTGTGATATCCATGTCCCAAGCTGATGTTATAGATCACGTAAATCAAGGATACGAGTCTGATCCGATCACACCAAGAACACTGACTGGCTTCATGACCGAACCTTAATGAGATCAATGATGTGACCGGTCAGCATTCACTTTCCACGTGGCAACATTTCTTGTTAAACACTTTCCAAAGGGAAGAAAATGCATAACTCCTTGTTTTAGTGCCCTCTGTCAGTTCATAAAGAAATAAAACATTTTAAAAAAAAATAATTGAATTGAAAATCCGCACTCAGTGGGTCAAGGTGAGATGACTCGCACCTTACTTGTAACCTTTCCTCCTGGTGATCATGACGGACAATGGGGTATAATATTTTATTTTTATTAGCAATTGTTCACCCCCGAGAATTTGTGCGCCAATTGTAACCACACCCTTGCCCTGCCACCGCTACGCCACTGCCCACACCTTTCTAAAAGACAGCTCTTTAGCGTGGCACCCCGTAAGTTTTACGAGAACTTGCAAATAAACGTGTATTACTAGTTACTAGACCATCGGGCCGTGTTGACAATCCAATCATCCGACCCTGGGATATCCCATTGTAGAGATGGGTGCAACAAGTGTTGGTGAGGGACACTTGATCCCGCAGCTCGGTGCCCGGCACCCCATGACAACCACCCGGATTGAGACGAAGAGAAGCCCTGTCGGGTGGGTGGTGGTAAAAACAGAGGGTCACATCTTTTAGCGAGGGTGGATGGGGTGAGGGGGGGGGCTTCATATGATACTTAACAAAGGTCGACAAAAATGTTGTATTATTTTAATTGTTAAAGTTTTATCGGTATGTGGACATGTAGTCGAAATTTATGACTTTCGTTTTTATAGAGCTACCAACAGAACACTGTCACATGTCATTCGCGTGGGCATTCACCAGAGTGTGTAATTACTCAGACCGGTAAATGTCATATATGTTGAGGTGGCGTCGCTATGATTGACTAGGGTTATCGTATCGCAGCGTCTGTATGCATTACAGGTAAAATTGTGGCTAAAAGACCATTTCACGGGAAAATCGCTAAAAGGTTGGGAAAATGGTGACACGGCACGAACGCTTTACGATAAAATGCCGCGACCACGCAAGCGAGATCCCTGGTGGAAACTGCCTCGTAGCTGCCAGTCCCTCATCACGCAGATGAGGACTGGACACTGTCCAACAAACAGTTACTTTCACAGGCTAGATAAAAACAGGGAACCCGGCTGCCGTTTATGTGGTATGGCCGAGGAGACAGTGGCACACCTGCTGACCGTTTGTTCTGCGGCAATTGGGGACGCGGTGAGGTCAGGCAGCCATTGCACTGCGGAAGAATATCTCCATGGCGACGCCCTTATGTTGAGGCTCGCCGTTGGTATTGTAGGCCGGGTTATAAGAGTCTGAAAGCACTCAACCCTCCAAAGAGAATGTCACATATTTAGTATGCATTATTCAAGATGTAATAATAACTTTGAAATTTATTTAACATTAAAATGTTGTAAAAAAATTTTGGTCACGTGCGAGTGTACTAAGCTGACTCAAATAAATGTAAAACTAACAAAATTGTGTTGTGATTTTTGAATGATATCTTAATAAAATTGAACCAACGGAATCTCAAAATATTGCTCTGTTCAAAGCTAAAGTTGAACTATGATATGATAACGCCTACTGGGGTAAGCATTTTAATGAAAGAAAATCATTAGAATAACCTTACAGTCTCCGTGTGGGTATTGTAAATCACAACCCTGAATGTAAAGCTCAGGTATACTATATTTAGACTTGAGATAGATTTCTATTATTAATTTAGAAAAACTAAACAAAATAAAAACAAATAGCTCAAGCATTTCTTCAAATCTATCGGCATAAAAAAAACAACTAATTATCGATGAAATGGGAAGCAATCTTGTATATGATAGTGGCAGATCTTTTGGCCAGTTTATTGCTCTCTTAGCTGGCATTAAAAGAAGAGATTTTTTACACATCAGGCAGGAGTTGAAGCTGTTATCATTATCTGCGGTGAATACCAAGGCAAACAAATTATTCACTTCGTTAAAATGGCAATAGCTGGGGATATAAAATGTCCTTCGTGCCGCATAAACCAGGCCGTAGTTGTAAATATCTGAATATGTAGCCATTCTGATAACCCTGAAAAGTATCCGGAAAGGTAAGCAACTTTTATTTTTTAAACAGAAAGCATTTATTATTATTTTAATTTTATTATTATTATTTTTTTTTTTGGGGGGGGGGTGGGCGATAATTTTGAATATATTTGATAAGCAACAACATACGTTTCCGCAAAGGCCATGTCATTTTATTGTGTCAATCTATTAATTGAGCACCAGGACAATAAGTTTACTACGTACAATAATAATCTTGTTCAAAATATCGAGTCTCTGATTAGTATTGTGGCAACAGCTCTTTATTAATTCCGTATTAAGTAGAAGCAGATTAGTGGATGTGAACGAGGATAAAAATCTGCTACATCTTTATTTACCTAAAAAAAAAAACAAATTACTTTAAAAATTTTCAACTTAACATTATTTCTTTATTTAATACCAGAAAAAAATTTTGTTGCCAAAAAAACTAGTCTAAAATTAGTAACAATAACGTAAATGACGCGAATAACTATATAGGTAGATAGTTAACACTATATAAAATGAAGCGTGTCATGAGCCTTACCACGAAGCGACCCATTGAATCTGGTGCGAAAGCACTATTTTGTAGGTGCACACCATGGAGCACCTCATCGAACTGACCTAACATCAACTCACGTAATCCGCTTCATCTTAAAACGAATGCCTTTCGTGGTAGCAGCCATTCGTTCCCTCTTCCCGGTATTAATTTAAATATGATGTATTACATCAGCGGCTACATGGGTTGGAACGATATAAATCAACTTTTTCAGGGGCGTGAAAAGCATGACAATCCTGGATGTTAAGCACAAATCAGGATTCTTACAAAAGGCGCGAAGTTAATGCATGTTGCGGTCTTGTAACTTTTGTAGTTGGAGAATTGTTTGGCATGTTTCTTGTAACTTAATAAAAATAATTATTATTGTAGTAATAGCAATAATAATAATAGCAAAATTAACAAACCAGAAATAGTGAGAATTATTAAAGCCGTATATAAATCACCAACAACTAACTTTTGGTAATAATATTTATTGAACAAGTGCAAGTTTTAGCCACGATCACCTTATAATTTATCTACACTTCTTGTTTTCCACCCGCTCAGACTCACCTGGAGAAGCCAGTGAAGGAAACCAGAGCCGCCGCGAGTTAACCGCCGAGAGCTCCATCATGATTTACCCCCACCCAGACAGTCGCACGATTACATTGCGACAGGCGCTTTCTTATCAAACATTGGGGGAAAACAATATATCACGGAGCCCCGCTAGCTCCACACGCAGGGCTCCATCTGACTCGGATCTCGCATAAACAAGTCTAAAATAAGATGAGCGTCTCTTCTGTTATCATTTAAAAAAAATAAATTTTGAAGCAGTGGAGTAGGCAAACGTGAGTGAATAATAAGCAAAAATTAACCCCTAAAAACAAAGGATTTTTTTTTACTTTAAATCCCTCGACTAATGATTTTGTTCAATACAATACACACCGCGCGACAGACTAGCATAAACATTTACATGCTATATAGAGATATATATAGAGAAACTAAAAATGCATTAATTTGATTACGGTACTCTCGATCGATATGAAATTTTGATAGAATGCATTCAGAGGTGATAAAAGTCCATGTGAAAAATTTAAGCAGCATTGTATCACGGGGCCACGACAGACAGACAGACAGACAGACAGACAGACAGAGAGACAAGACGGTGACGTTATTATAAGGGATTTAATTATAAACGTCGGTCAGTGCAGAATACGACTGTTTTTTTTTTTTTTTTTTTGGTACTTGTTTCTAGTCATGTTTGATACTTGCTGCTGGCCATGTGGCTACCAATTTTTGGTACACATGGCTATCGATGTTTTGCTTAAGTTACATCCCATGATTAAAACATGAAGCTACTCAAGGTATATAGCCTGTAGCGAGCCATGCATATAACGTGGTGCTACCAATGTATGGCACGGGTTGCTGTTGATGTTGAAACATAAAGCTACCTTTTATTTTTTATTTTTATTTTTTTTTTTTGGGGGGGGGGGTCTTACTAAACTTTTTACACACGTTGCAACCCATGTTTTTTTTTGTTGTTTTTTTTACTGATGTTAGGAGAAAGCTATTTTGCTCCTGTTTAAAACATGTTGCTACTCGTGTTCGGCGAATGCTGCTAGAGATGTCTGGCGTATGTTTAACGCATGTCACTATCCATGTTTGGCAGACGTTGCTACCCATGTTCCATGTCTATTACAACTGATGTCTGGCGTATGTTTAACGCATGTCACTATCCATGTTTGGCAGACGTTGCTACCCATGTTCCATGTCTATTACAACTGATGTCTGGCGTATGTTTAACGTATGTCACTATCCATGTTCGGCAGACGTTGCTACCCATGTTCCATGTCTATTACAACTGATGTTTGACGTATGTTAAGCGCATGTCACTATCCATATTCGGCAGACGTTGCTACCCATGTTCCATGTCTATTACAACTGATGTTTGGCGTATGTTAAGCGCATGTCACTATCCATCTTTGGCAGACGTTGCTACCCATGTTCCATGTCTATTACAACTGATGTTTGGCGTATGTTAAGCGCATGTCACTACCAATGTTTGGCAAACGTTGCTAAACCTGTTTGACATATGTTGCTGCCACCCTTGTTTAACTAAAATTGCCACATAATGATTATAAACTATTTTTGGTGGTCCTGTTAGACTTCCTTCAACTTGCCTAGGAACCAAGTAGGCTAATATACTTCGTGGAGATTGTTTATTAAACGCATTGCTAATAGCCTTTGGTTTAAGTGCTATAACATTCCGAACATTTGATTAGAACAGGGTTTAAAATGTTCAAGTCCCCATTTCCTTTAAGAAAAAAATATGCCCCCCTTCACTTAGATATCTGAACTTTGATGTGGCTCAACCAACGCCTACTCGTATTTTGTTAACTCATCCACAACACCTGCAGATGTACACACCTCTGATTGGATCAATTAGACTGACGAATATGGGGGAGGGGGGGACAAGAACTTGACAGAATGACACGTCATAACAAACGAGAGCCTCTGAGCAGCTTGATGGAATCTTGATGTTTGAAGGTAAATTTAGGAACTCGTGTTTGTGGGGGGGGGGG
>MUZC01001694.1:105412-148882 GCA_002072015.1 Radix auricularia
TTTGATTTCAGCCAAGTATTTGAAGTCTCTCAATGAGTTTGTTAAAAGAAAGCATTTTTAATTTGATTCATATGAAGACAAAGGAAAGGACAAGTCCGTGGGGGAAAAAAAGACTATAAATAATCGAGAATACTATTAAAGAAGAGAAAGTGTCAGTTTGATATTACCCAAATGGTATTTATGGTAATTATTGACAAACTTTTTGAAGCCCAGCAACATCGATTTAGCGCATATAAAGACATCCATTCTGAGCTCAGAAATGACGCCATTCAATGGGCAGCAGCCAAGTTAATGAAGAATATTAAAGTAATTTCGAAGACTGGTTACCTTCACAATTAGTCCAATTTTCAGAACTCTTAAAAAACTTATTGTCCAGCCCCAGGCTTAGGGTAAGGAAAAGGAAGTAGCACAATGCGAAACTCAAAACAAGTGCACAGAGCTAAAAATATATTTTGCTGCTTTTGAATGAGCTAAATTTCAGTTATTTACAAATGTTGCATCGAAATTCGCATCTATCTCTCAATGATGACTTCAAACTGCAGCAGAGAGCGATCTTTGCAAAGTTGAAAAGAATACAAAAATTAGTTAGAATTCGTATTGGACAACAAAGACTGAATATGTTCTCTCTAATGACTATTGAAAAGGAACTTGTAAGCTTATTTAGCTTGACTGACTTGATTGAAAACATCGCCATGAAAAAAATCGCAATCTTAAGTTGTTGGTTGAAATAATAATTGATATTTTTTAAATAACTTTTTGATTTCAAATAGAGAAAACAATTCGTTACCCTATGAAAAACAAACGTTAAAAAAAAAACATTAAAAAATACAAAATAACGCGTAATATTATTCTTTTTATATGGGCTCGTTTGTAACCACGAAACAGCGTAGTTGGGATGGGACCGTCGTAACCGGGGGACTATTTATATACAAACATGCATATCCATGCTTGCACGTCTTTAATAAATATAACAAAATATTGACTCAAAGACATTGAATTCAAAATTCTCTTCTTAAAAAACAACAAAGAAAACTTGAAAAAAATTGTACTCCCCCCCCCCAACCCCATTAAGGTGGAGGATATAGTGAGGTGGGATTCATTCATGCTGTTAGTGTGTCAAAACCTTAATGACTTTATGTCCAACCTTTTTAAAGATCTCTCTGCTGCGACTGTTTCTTTTTTTTTTTCTTATTTGTTTTAATGTTGTATGTGTGCTGGAATTTTTTTTATTATTGCAAGTTAACTGATTTTTTAAAAATTAAAATCTCTGTGTTTAATGTAGATCTATAACATCGTATTTCTGACTTTCTTTCTAGTTGAAAGAAANCCCCGCCCCCTCTCACGACGCCACTGTTTGGAGCATTGAGGTGGTTGCACCGGGTGCTAAAAAAATTGTAGGTGCGCAAAATTCACCATAAAAAATTAAAACAACCCGACTCCCAACATGATATCCGGAGGTAGGAACTGACACCTGTCAACAAACCACGAGTTGGTGGCGATTCATGCTCATCTTGCCATAGGCGAAGGCAAACCACGCTACGCCCCTGTGGAGATCCTGAGTGCTGTGACCCCTCGGGATTTGATGCCGACCGGGTTAGTCCCGCGACGTGTGCTACACCACTTCAGTTCGTGAACACGAACAAGCAATTTACTCGGGTGAGAAGGTTTGAAATATTTAAAAGCTTAACGGGAAGAAATGGCGGGACATTTTTAAAACACACTTGTAGTTGAACATTGATCGCGCCTCCAGGAACCTTACTGGTTGAAAAAAAAAAAGATGAATACAGACGAATGCAGAATAGTGGTGACGTAGAGTGTAGGAGTTAGATTTTAGGTGAGGCTTGAGGAGTTTAGGGAGTTGTCCTACGATCTTTTAAAATTATATTTTATGGATAATGCGTGCCATTTAATGGTGGAAATCTATTTAGTATCCGGCTATTTAATTTATGTCATTTCATAAAGAGACTTAACAAATATCCGGGTATTCTGTCGGGACTTGCCTCCAAAGATGTTTGTAAATTTTACGTTAATTTTATTCAGGTTAATGGACCTGCCCAAGACAAAAACTGGCTTTCACCTTTATTGTACCAGACATATTTTCTAGCCCAGTGCCACTTCTATATTTATGCTCAAAAACATTTTTTTACGAAAATTTCGTCTAATCAATACTAAAAATGAGTAATGAGAAAAGACATTCGGGTCCGAAAATCATAAAACCCAATAGCTTGGGTCGTGCACACTCAAACACACAAGCCATCATAAAACTAACTCTGTTGTGATGAATGAAATCTGAGGTTGAAATACCAACACACTTCCATTTGTGAATCTCAATGAAATTAGAACTACGTCTATTTTCTAAATGAAGCCTGAACAAAATCTAAGATCGACGTTTCACATTTGTCTCCCCCCAAAGATAATGACGGAAGAAGTCGCGATATTCCATGAAACCCGATAATTGTGAGCAGTACCGTCAGTACCTGGTGTTCACCAGACCACAGGGCAGACATCGCCAGGTCCATTGCTGGACACACGATATCGATAACGTGACCGGCTCATTAGCTCAATGAAAGAAACACCCACCTTGTTAGCTCGACAACATGGCTAGTCTCAGCCAGCGTCAGGTAATGGGGGAATCCAGTCAACAAATCAAAGACCGAATACCGTTAGAATTCGGAAATGAACGAAATTAATTGGGTAAGAAAATGCAAGCCCATCGCCCGTGGGGGAACTGGCTTTGATTTATAAACGGTACTTGGAGGAGCAAAACATGATTTAATATTACGATCTTTTACTTACCTAGATGACAATTTACTGTGAAGTCTTGGAGCATTGAATGGGTTAAATTTATACAGATTTAGCCATATAAAAATAATTGTGCGAAAAAAAGGCGAGACGTGGACAAAAATATAGATATAAAATGCCAACACTGATTGCAGTAATTCAGCAACATGTTGCAGGTGTCTTTTTTGCTGTCAACAACTAGTGGTGTTAGAACTCCCCCTTAGGCCCGTGACAATAAAGAATCAAACATGGAACAAAAGCCCATTTAATGCCTGAGATCACTTTGAAAACAAAATTCAGAAAAGACAACAAGCAGCTGTCGCCATTCACATTTGAACTTTCTGTAATTTGACATCAGCACTTTCTCGAGGCACACAAGTAGTGGACGGATTTCAAGCGCATCAACACATTAAAAAATGTGTTCTAATGTTGTTTATGTTTCATCCGTTTATCGTGGTTTCTAAAAAATAACTTGCAGTAGCCGTTAAATAAAGATAAATCAATTTTTTTTATTTTTTTACTGTTTATTGATATATGTAAATTCAGGTCTACAAGAAAACAGATCCGTGTACCAATCGGAATTCACACGCAAAAAATTAGCTTAATGAGCATTACCACCCCCCCCCCCCCAATGCTTTTGGCACATTTCGAGCCATTGATTCTCTTTCCTCTATATTTTCCCAGAAGGTGCTATTTTTTGCTGAATTTCACTGTGCCAAAGGCAAAAGGGCCTATTAATATTTATGTGTTGCATTTATGGCGCCTGGGGGTCATCAAAATTTAAATTCCTCCCGAAAGGCACAGTGTCTTGATGTGCCACAGATTATTTCTCTCGCTCTCTATTTTTAATAGACTTAATTTTTTTTAAATTTGTTAAATGCGAAGTCAACAGATAAGATAAGATAAGAGCCAATAAATCGGAGCCATTTCCCTAAAAAAAAACCCATCAGTTAACGAAAACCTGGTCAAGTTTTCACTGATACAAGCTCTACTAAGATTACTGTGTTGTTGTTGTTTTTTTTACACGCCTTTGCTTTGACGAAATAAATACCAATTAATTTTTTCAATGGGATCCGATGTTGCCCTTCCTACATGGTCCTTTCTAATTTCTGCTACAACTGCATGGCTAGGCACCGCCCTGTTTAAATTAATTAACGTCCACAAAGCGCCAGTTTTCGATACGAGCGCTTATGTCAGCTTACAAGTGGCTTTAACATGTTTTCTGGTGAGTACCTAGTATACTAAATCTTAATTTAGTATAAATCCATGTTCGATCGCTTGATCTTGTAGAACTCATTGTCCGAAGTGAGCGTGTACTCCTGCTATTGGCTATAAAATGGCGTGTGCCTATTATTAATCTGTCTAAAGATTGTGAATCTCGCGCGGTTGTCTTTAATGAGTTACATAAATTTTATTGCGTGTTGTAGTCACTGCAACTGCTAATACCTACATCTAGTGTAGAGTTTGGATATCCCGTTGGTAACGATTTGTAGCATAAATGTTTTGATATTAAGGAAACCCTTAAAGAGCATCAAGAAAATATTATTCTGCCTTACACGTCTCGACTCCCAGCCCAGTAATAGTTCTGCAAACAGTTCGACTCTTTCGTTTGTTTTGCATACGCCGTTTCAATAGCCTAAAAGGCCGTGTGTTTTCAAGCGCCTCTCAATATCCCCCGAGTTTTAGGGTACCCGCTAAGAGCCATAATCTTCTGTATAGAAGGAGCGCCTGTAACAGATAAGATAAGATAAGAGCCATTTGGAGCCATTTCCCTTTTTAAAAAAACACATCAGTTAACGAAACCCTCCTGCTTAAGTTTTCACTGATACAACTCGACAGTTTGTCTTACGGTGTGGTAAAAAAATGAGGCGACTCAGCGGTACTGAAGTGGCTTCTCACCTCCGCCAAGAGTGGCCTACATAATTTATTGAAAACTATCGGGTTTATGGGGATTGACAAAGTAGAGCACCAGTATTGTTCATAGTTTCAGTCGAAAGTGGCATCCAGCTTTAGTTCATTTTCTTAGCTCAGAGTGGCCACAAGTCTGGGTGGTTGTCTCACCTCTCAGAGTGGCCACAAGTCTATGTGGTTGTCTCACCTCTCAGAGTGGCCACAAGTCTGGGTGGTTGTCTCACCTCTCAGAGTGGCCACAAGTCTGGGTGGTTGTCTCACCTCTCAGAGTGGCCACAAGTCTATGTGGTTGTCTCACCTTTCAGAGTGGCCACAAGTCTGGGTGGTTGTCTCACCTCTCAGAGTGGCCACAAGTCTGGGTGGTTGTCTCACCTTTCAGAGTGGCCACAAGTCTATGTGGTTGTCTCACCTCTCAGAGTGGCAACAAGTCTGGGTGGTTGTCTCACCTCTCAGAGTGGCCACAAGTCTGGGTGGCTGTCTCACCTCTCAGAGTGGCCACAAGTCTGGGTGGTTCTCTCACCTCTCAGAGTGGCCACAAGTCTGGGTGGTTCTCTCACCTCTCAAAGTGGCCACAAGTCTTGCTTCATCTTTTCAGTCCAAAGTGACCACTGGCCATGTTCATCTTCACAACACAATGTGGCCATTAGAATATGTTCATCTTCATAGCACGAAGTGTCAGCATTGAAAAATAGTTCTCTATATACATACGTTTCATTTGCGGTATTTAGTTTTTAAAAGTTTGTTTCTTTTACTCGAGAAAAAAACGTTTTCTGATTCCCCATCCAACCAATTTGAACTAATTATTGACATATTTTCTCTTATCAAACATTTCAAACTTACTACACAATTTTATTCCGTGGGATTTATAAATATATAACTTCACGCTTATCCCGCAAACTGGAAGCATCAGGTTAAGGCGGCTTGGGCATAAATTGTTCGAAAATAGTTGAATCTTTGGCATCCCCTTCCATGTTGGTTTTTTTTCCAAAAAAGTAAATGGAAAAGACGTAAACAGGGTTAGTGTTAAACTGACAGGACGTAACAAAACAGCGAACGTGTATGTCTTTTCCATTCACTTTTTTTATAAGCCTGATTATTGCAGTCTCACCCTCATTTTGTTTACTGGTTTTTATTCCAAAGTATTATTTTAGTTTCAGGTAACTTACGCCCCTGAGCACATTATTGACGAAACGAAAACCTGTCCCTGTAGAAGTTTGCGTTGCCTTTTCACGTGTTGTATTTTCTATTAAAAAGTAAGACCTTATTTTAAACCAGTAAACGTTTATTAGCATAGGACTTTTGAATCTGATTATTTTCACGAGACATTCTGAGGTCTTTAGAAAACAGCTCCTTAATTTTCGAGCAGAAAGCGAGGGTCTTTAAAAATTGGATGTCAATGTGATATAAACATGAGGCGTTGTGAACAAAACGCAAGGAACGGAAATATAGAGCAGGTTACAATGATCGTCCGTTGATTTGTAACACTAGCTGACGGTAGCCACTGGCTGGTATGGCCCCACGGAATGTGTACTTGTCATGGCCCACCTATAGCGGCGGGCCCGGCTATTCGAGGACCACCAACAGCCGGTCTGGTAGAATGAGGAAAAGAAGAACTCCCCAATGCAAATATATGATGAGTGTCTGTCTGTTGAATCGCGGGGAATCTGGACAATTGGAGTTCCTCACACAGAACGCTCCGTTCTCTCTCACCCCCCCCCTCTTCCTCCATATAGCCTTAACGTTCCGAGGTCTAACCCTCTGCCTCGAACTAGCAATAAAGCTAATTGTAAAACGGGTGTTTCAGGTGTGTCCGTGAGGGGGCGGGGTGAGGGGGCGATGTCGGCATCGGCGTAGCTTTGTGGGTGAGGCGGATTCATCAAATAAACGATATAGGGGCGACGCTCTCCATGTTGCAGTAACGGTTTGAGGGGCGTCGGGCTAATAAAAAAAAGGAACACACCGAAACAACAGAGCAGCGAATGGAGATATCGCACTTGTCGAAACCAATCTACCAATCAACGTGAAGAAACACATGGCGCTAAAGCTATGCTTATAATTAAGAGAGTGATCTCAATTATTTGATTCATTCTCGGACAACTATTGCACAAACACAATCAACTAGACAACTATTACACAAACACAATCAAACAGACAACTATTGCACAAACAAAATCAAATACAATCAATTCAGAAAATACCAAGATAATTTATTGGATTTGTTAAAAGTGCGCCTGTAAAATATGTTTTAAAATTAACAGTCAAAAAAAGTTTTTTTTAATGACAATGATTTTATACTATATTTCTGAGAGCAATTACTTTACATATGACAACCATTTTCTGTTATTATGTATGTACTTTTTTGTCGTCAGAAATTTTTTTTTTAAAGACGTACATTAAATTTTATATATACAATGTTAATAACATCTATATATATATGGTGCTACATATATGTATATATAATGAGGATGTAGCAAATAATTAATACGTTTAAGTATTAAAATGCACATGCTTAATTTTCATATACGTACTCAAATAACTGTTAGTTTTTAAGCACAATTCTCTATGAATAGTTCCTTATGAAAGTTTTACTGAATCCAATCTAACCATTCTAAGAATATATACCTCATGTACAGGCAAAACAAAAATATCCACATGTCATACCGCACGAAATAAAGCTGGTGTATCACTCTTCGAAATAAAGATTACATCTTTGGTAGATTCTTACCTCGGTGTTTCCGTGAGTTCTCTGTAATTGGAAAAACGTCAGCGTGAATGTCATACCCCCGTCACCCTCCGTCTCTTCTTCAATTAGCTGCAGGCTTATCTCTGTTGCTGGTCTACGTTGTTGGTGCTATCCTCACCCCGGCCCTCCCAAGATGTCTCCACGCTTTATTGCATTTTCTTGAAACAGAGTGGTAGCGAAACACACAATGACATCTAGTTGATATCTACATTTGCATCTACGTCTCCCCCCCCCCCCCCGGATATTTTTTTTCTGGTTCAAGTAGGGATTTATTATTGAAGAAGGAATATAAGAGATACAAGACTATACAGTCAGTGTCAGCGTTGAGAAACAAAAACATACCAATAGCGATGTTGAAAAAAATCCTTATCAATTAACTACCTAAAAATTAAAGTTTTACGATTCTCTGTATAGGAACTCAAGAAATCTGGTCATAATGAAAATGTGTTTGACAGGTTTGTATATGATCTTTTATATGGCTTAAATTGTATTTTTTAAATTTTTGGGTGGGGGGCCGGGGGTGTCACTTTTAATTTATCGAAAAGCTTTCAGTCCCATTCCAAATAATGATTTATTTATAAGACATATATAATTATTTTATTTTTAGTTTTAGTTCTTACAATTCCATCATCTGGGTGGCTGTGATTTTTTTAAAAAAGTCAGTTGCAGGCGTGTGGAGTGTAGGGCGATCCCCAGCTTAACTCAGACAAGCCGTAACCTATACCCTAACTACTAACAGAAAGGTTTGTGGGGGGTGGGGGTGGCAGGAGTAACGTATGCAGTATGACAGCTTCCCACCTATGTCGATGATCCGGCAAATGAAGCGGGTTTTACTCTTAAGGAAAGACCCAGAGGACGCGCAATGTCGTCAGTGTGTCGAAAAAACAAACAAAATGAAATAACAACCATAAGATATATGTTATCCGTTTTCCCAAATCAGTTTTGTTTCCTTAATTCATTCTAAAGCTTTTTTTTTCTTTTTGGCTCAGCTTGAAAGAACGCTCTGTCCCTTTAAACCCGTAGACGCCCCTGACAATAGGCACGTTGATCGCCGAGTATAAGTCTTTGGTCCCTCCAAGAAGAAAGATAACTTTAATATGCACATTAATTTAATGGAGATTCCCACATATTCTAGACAGGTTTCGATCAAGAATTGGGTCTCTGTGTACTTAAATAAAATGGAATTTGTATTGAAACTCTTATATTTATTTGATAGCTTAATAGTCTATATGATATAGAATGCGACTGAGATAAAACTTTGTATTTTATCCTTTATGTTTAATATATGATATAGAATGGGACTGGGATTTTATCCTATATGTTTAATATATGATACAGAATGGGATTGTGATAAAACTTTGTATTTTATCCTTTATGTTTAATATATGATACAGAATGTATATGATACAGAATGGGATTGTGATAAAACTTTGTATTTTATCCTTTATGTTTAATATATGATACAGAATGGGATTGTGATAAAACGTTGTATTTTATCCTTTATGTTTAATATATGATATAAAATGGGACTGTGATAAAACGTTGTATTTTATCCTTATGCAGATGTTGACTTGTCACAAAACATATATCCTAATATTTCAGTCTGGTTTAAAGATGTTAAAAAAATACAACAAAACAACAAATAAAAAAAAATTAAAAACTTGGCTGTTTGCTGGGGAACGCTGGCGACGAACACGATCGTATCACCAGATTGGCATGAATACGACAGAATTGTTTAAGGAGAAATGCGTGTATTTAGAGATAACAGTGTTGAGATGGCATTCCGCTCAAGAAGCAAATTTTTTCTGAATGTCAAGACAAAACATTGCGTGGGATCATTTAAAATCTGACCTGATTGTTTATTGCATTTCTTAGAATGATGGATAATAAGGGTATATCTCGATGTGTCTGTGTGTTTGTGTGGGCTTGTGTGTGTGTGTGTTTGTGTGGGCTTGTGTGTGTGTGTCTGTGTACGGGTAGCTATTGCTGGGGGATCTTTGCCATAAGCGACGACGGTTTTGTGTGTGTTGAGGCAGCGGGAGAAGGGATAATCCAGTTTTATTACCGCAGTCTATCTGCGCGTTCCGCTCCGCAAAACCACGCGGGGCATTCAGGTGGAACCGGGTTTCCAGGCCGTGAGAGTTGGCCGCTACCTTGACTGGTGCTCCATTGTGTGGTAGCAGCTCTTTATGAACTAGGGGCTGTAGTTAACAGCTGTCCCAGAAGTAGCATGGTGTAATAAGGGAGGAGGGTCAGAAATGTGATTTGAACTATCATAGAACTATCATTATGATCATAGTGGATATATCAATTTAAATGCCGTACATGCATCTTAATATTTTATTCACAATATTGAATATAGAGATGAAGTGTGGGAGGAGGGAAAGAAACTCAGGAAATTAACAGTATTCAGTTTCTTGTTAGGCTATTTTTCTTGAGAGATTCAATTTCTTGGAAACAGTTTTCGACCAAATACATAAAGAAATTATGAAAAATATGGATTACTTCGATATGGTTGATACAACTTTTAAAAAGTACTTGCTGAATAGCCACCACTATAAAAACCATCAGCTCACCTCTAAATAGCAGGGAGTCAACCAACGAGACGTCCCGACAACCACTTTAGGGGATCAACCAATGAGACGTCCAGACAACAACTTTAGGGGATCAACCAATGAGACGTCCAGACAACCACTTTAGGGGATCAACCAACGAGACGTCCAGACAACCACTTTAGGGGATCAACCAACGATACGTTCATTATACCACTATAGGGGCCCAACCAACGAGAAGTCCAGCCCACCACTACAGGAGCCTAACCAACGAGACGTCCAGCCCACCACTATAGGGACCCATCCAATGAGACGTCCAGTCCACCACTATAGGGGCCCAACCAATGAGACGTCCAGCCCACCACTATAGGGGCCCAAACAATGAGACATCCATCCCACCACTACAGGGGCCCAAACAATGAGACATCCATCCCACCACTACAGGGGCCCAAACAACGAGACGTCTGGTTCTTATTCTAGGGGCCCATCAACGAGACGTCCAGCCCACCACTATAGGGGCCTGTCCATACTGTTAAGTGTCTTTAACGTGCGCAGTTTGGTTATAAATAACTGAACGTTTTCTAATCCTCGCCATCGTTTGCGAGTACGAAACGTTCCAAAATAATATTACCTAAGATATCTAGTGGAAGGCACATCTGTCATGAAATATTTGAGCTGTGTGCGATCACGTATAAGGCATTTTGTCGTTGGACCATAGCCCCACTGACATGAAAACGACTGGTGCGCTCTGATTTATATTAAACTTTACTCTAGCAATCCTCGAACTAGGGATGAATAAATTTAGAGCAAATATTATTACAATTAGCCACTTTATGACTGAGTGCCAGCCAATATTTATTTAAATTGGCGAAGTTGCCAATTAATAATACCCTCAGCCAGTAGCGTAGCTAGGGATTTGGAGCCCGGGGCTTGGCCTCTTGGGGGGGGGGGGCTGCATACACGGTATTGGCGTAATATGTAATGTATAAAAAATGTTCGGTTACTTCTTTGGGGCCGGGTGCTTTCAAATTTGGACCCCATGTCCCTCTCCTATTTACATTACTGTCATCAGACCCAAAAGCTTTTGTTACAAATTGTATGTTGTCTTAGAATCCTATATAATAAAAGGCAATTTTCTGTCCGGTCATCGATAGCGATTGGTCCCTCAAACTCCTACAGACTCCAACACTCAATCAGAAAAATTAAATCTCATTT
This sequence comes from Radix auricularia, assembly GCA_002072015.1. NCBI lineage: Eukaryota > Metazoa > Mollusca > Gastropoda > Lymnaeidae > Radix > Radix auricularia. Next base: position 116,615 of record MUZC01001694.1, read on the forward strand.
ACATATTGAACAAGTTGACGCGGTCGTTCAAAGCGAGTTATTTTTTGTGCAGTATTTTGTTTTATTTTGAACTCTAATGAATAGTATTTTTCAAGTGATGCACATTTATGGGTGGTTGTTCTGTTGGAGGGGGTACAATATGCCATGGAGATGACGACGAAACTTCCTTGGACGGGCTTTGTTGCTCATGCCCATAGAATTAAGTATTTAGTTATTTCAAAAATTTTGGTGGACGAATAAAAGAAGTGATGACTTTTTTAACCGCCAAACTATTTAAATCGATTTCGTGGAGTGGAGGTTCGGGGATAAACCTTAATGCGTTTAAATATTTCACACTTGCCACCTTCATCTGCCGTGGCGCACAGTTTGAACCTAACTATATATTTTGCTTATAAATACTTTTTTTGTTTTTTGGATACGCCAAACTTACCCGTCCATTTTGACAACTTGTTTCAACCTTCGAGCCCGACTCCAGTTTTTATGAGGCTCAATTCTCGGGGGCCACTCAGAACTGTCGAGACATAAGGGGGTCATGTCTATTTAGACACTTGATCCCCGGAGCGATCTATTTCCCGCAACGCCTACCACGAGAGTGGACACCTTAAGCTCTGTACCAACACTGGCCAATGAGAGTCAAGAACGGGACAATCACAAACACAATTGAGATGAAAAAGAAGAAAGCCCAAGGGGAGACCTAGCCATGGGGTCAAACTGTGCTACAGACCTAGTCATATGGGCAGAGGTCAAATTGTGCTGGAGAAAATGGATCTACGGGAAAAAGTTTTAGATTTTTTATTCTACAAATAAACTACAAGCAGTGCTTTATATTATGATATACGGTCATAGTGTAAAATTGTTTAAGTCATATTAAAGACTGATAATATTAATTACAAGATGACCCGCAGTGTAGCATACGCCGCAGACTTGCTCATCATAGATATTGCAAAGAACGGGGTGAATGAGAGAACGCACACAAACAGCAGCACGAAGTAATTGGAAAAAGGCGAGTAAACGTGGAGACATGTGCAAAGCGGTTGTTGTTACCCACTCCCCCCACCCTATACTACCATCCCTTGCCAACCATAAACTGTGATTTCCCGACTCTAGGGTAAGTCATGTTTGCAAAAATTGGGGAAAAGAACAGGCAGAAAAAACCATCTAATTTTCTTTTAAAATTGTTCCATCTGGGAATTGAGCCCAGGACCTGATGACTGCTACACTACGAATCATATTATATTATTATGTGAAAAAACAACGCAAGTGAATGCAAGAAGCATTGTTCCCACCTATTTTACTTTTCACCCCCCTCCGCTTGCCCACTGTGACCTTTCGACCCCAGCAGGGGTCATGCGTCATGCTCATTTGCTCATGGTCGTTTACGTGAAATATATATGAAGAAGATTATCTATTATGGAATATTAAAGCTTAAAGGAATTTTCGCTGTAAAATTGTAAAATAAGATTACGTGGTTTTGCTTAGTGTCCATGAAAATAAAAACAGTTTAATAAATGTGTTATTTTGGAATAGGATAGTAATGTTGAGGAGAAAGATTTAGATGTTTATTAAATCAGTTTCAAGTATAACTACATTTGGATTTAAGAAAAAGAAAGAAAGAACTCATCAGTAACGTTATTTAAAACTCTCAAATTCGTCACCTTGTTACCGTGGTCAAGGGTCTGAACAACCAGGTTTAAGAACCATTGGTATGACTATCGTAGTAGGGAACATTTATTTCAAGAATAATACATTTTATTAATTTTTTTTATAAATGCTGGGGCATTAATTCTAATCAACTGTGGTAGTATAGTAGTTTGATCAAAGACCGTCCCAAGCTATTACTGTAGTTATTTGTTTTAGACTTTGAACCTTGTTGTCGCTATGAGATCATATTCGGAGTTAAGACAAGAGAACAACTGTGATGAGAGCATGCAGACAAGTCGACCTTATCAGCGATCTCACACATTAGTGAAGAAAACATCCCGTGCCAGTCATTCGATCAGGTGCAGGGATAATGGCGTATCATCAAAGGAATCGTGATGTAATTTTGACTGAGGCGACTTTTTCATCGGCGTGTCATCTCTATGAGACGTAAAGCCCCCCCCCCTCCGTGAGATGTAGTTCTTATCTCCCCTAAGCCCTCCGGATCTCTCCCCGGCAAACACCCGACGCTTAACTCTAATGCCAAATTTATAAGGCATTATCTTGTAATAGAACTGAGATACGAGATAGACTGGTTGCAGGGCTCAGCGGTTCTGAGCTATATTGATGGGGGTGGGGGGGGAGAGAAACTCAATCACCCGGGCGTGACGCAAATCGATTGACTTTTCAAAATGGGGAACCGAAGGATCATATGCCATGTGATTCTGAAACGTTCTTTTTCTGAAATATGTTTAAAATCAGATACGTTCATCCTCATATCCGTGTTATTCCTTTCCAAAAAAAAAATCACGCATGCACGCTTCTGTTCATTTTGAAGGTTTTAAACGGCTCTTGATCGGCTTACCATCAAGTACTCATCACCCAGAGAGAAGAGAGTTCCCGCGAATTCATGCAAGAAGCTACTTTTTAAACTTCCCCATCTGAAAGAAATAACCATACCAGCAGATCATGCATTCTAAAATTCAAGTCAGCCGGTATTTCATCGACTCTCCAGTGTCCAGTCTTGGCGTGTCAGTGACTTTCACTCAATCCCATTACTAAACCGTTTATTTCATGGCTCCGCCAAACGATCTCGTCTTCTTATCTCTAGTCGTACTGCCGCTGACCGCCCCCCCCCACCACACACCACGTCCGCCACATTAGATCTCGTGTCCCGAGCATCAACGGGTCATTTGTAGATGTCAGATAAGCTCAGGACACGACCGGCCCTCGCGCGGTCCCCCAGGGCCTATCGCGGCGTTCCAGAAGTGAGGGCAGCGCTTCAAGGGCAGACGTGGGGCCGTTTATCTGATAACAGCTGTAAGGGACGTAACCCTGACCGCCACCAGATACGTCTGGAGTTGAGCCCCGAGATTTCTGACAGGAAGGTGGACTGGTCAACAAGACACGTGAGCTCTGTGGAGTAATGCCGAACGAGTCAGTTAATTCGTCAATTTAGGATTGGCGATACTTTGGTGTTTTGTTATTTTGGAATATGATTCACATCCCTCTCTCCTTCGCTAAATTGTATTTTTTTTTTTTGTTGTATATTATCACCATTAACCCATAACTTGAGCTGTTCCTTACAATCACATTGTATACTCTAATGCTTATACTCTGTAGAAAGATAAGGAAAAAATGAGGTGTGTCTGAGCTAAAAGATCTTCAATTGAAATAATATCTTAAAGTAAATTAGATTGAAGCGTGCAAAATGTTACTGGGATATGTACTGGGATATGTACTGGGATATGTACTGGGATATGTACACACTTGTTTTAAAGAATATTTTTAAAAATATATATACTGGAGCAAAAGTACCAGACGGGAATGTTTCAGTTCAACATTTCTTACCTGATATCATTTTCTTTTATACAAAAAAGAACTAAGCATAATCATATTCCTGGTGCAAGAAAAGTTATTAATGTATTTCCAAGAGCCTATTCTTCCGTCTTTGACCGTCTGAACTTCCAGACTTTCAGTTTTTTTCCTAAATATTTTAATATTTGTTCATATTTGAAAGTTGTTTTTTTAGTTACATATTCCAAGATGGCTGCGTCGATCCCTATAACTGCGTTTAATTATTCACTTTAGAATCACCGGCGTTTGTTGTTTCCATCAGTTCTAAACATATAAATCTCTCTTGTAGTCAAGATCAGACAAAACGCACATTTCAAGGGTTAAATTTCGTGCTGTCTGAAACTGAAATTAAAGCAAGACCTTTCTTCACTCAAGCGACATACATGGTTAGCTACCCCGCATTCATTTATTTCCGAAGGATTCCTTTAATAGCTGTCAAACTTCGACTCCACCCCTCCTACCCTCATCAACCTCGTCACATCCCCAGACCACTTCTCAAAAAAACGTTTTTCCTCCTTCATCTGGTTCAAGTTAGCAATAATTAGCCATGGATGTAGTGGGGCAAAGTTTTTGACACAAACGTGTTTTTATTCAAAACTTGCCGATTCGTTAAGCCTTGGGGCGCTCGTTAATAAAAAGAAAATAAAAAAATATTAAAAAAATTACGGGGTCGCATTCTTCGTCCGACACCGTTTTAATAGACTGAAATCACGAAGGAGATCTTGTTCTTGGTGCTCTCTGGTCCCACCCTACAATATCCTTATTCTTAGTTGCCCTGGTGGCCTAGAGCCACGGCCATTGAAATCCAAAGAGACCGCTGAGACTTGAAAGGATTAAAACCCCTGAATGAGATTTCTCTCCCCTTCATTCACCTTCTAGAGTTCGTACCAGCCATAAACATTGGCAGGAATAAGGTAACATAGTACACATGAATGACACATAGTACACATGAATGACACATAGTACACATGAATCATAGTACACATGAATGACACATAGTACACATGAATGACACATAGTACACATGAATGACACATAGTACACATGAATGACACATAGTAGACATGAATGACACATAGTAGACATGAATGATACATAATACACATGAATGACACATAGTACGCATGAATGACGCATGGTACACAGGAATGACATGTAGTGCACATGAATGACACATAGAGCACATGAATGACGCATAGTACACAAGAATGACATGTTATAAAGATTGGTTTGCTGATGTCAGCGCGTTGCTAGATGTTTACATTTTTAACATACTTTCGTTTTTGTTTTAGAGCAGGTTATAGTCGCGACTTATAGAAGGAAATATGCAAATAGGATGTATACGCCTATTTATGAATTGTTTGTGCTACTTACGGTCAATGTGACAATCTCGTTGATCAAGGACTGGGAGAGACGAACAATTACCCATACGCATAGTCGCATACTGCCTATTATATATTCTTTTATTGATTGACCAAATAAAAATGTGTCTGATTGCATGTACACACAATGCCTCAATGGAATTCCTTTCCCAGAGCTTTCGCAAAGCCAACCCGTGCCGTTTAAAAAAAAAAAGAAAAAAAAAATGTTTTTTTAAAAAACTTTCCAGTTTACATCGGTTATATAAAAGCGTGTATCCGTCCATCCAGGCCGCCCACCCACCAATCCCCCCCACTATTAAAAAAAACCCAAAAACCCCTTTCCAGTCCCCAACGTAACAAAGCGAGGAGTTTAAACAAGATTAAAAGAAAACTAAATAGCGAAGCCTCGGACTTAAGGGAGAATGGCCTACATCGCACATTCGGCGTCGGTAAGCTTTGGGCACTATCTGCCCGAGTCATCTTCAAAGGATCATAAACTATGTGATATTTTATCGCTTGACAAACAAGCGGCGCGGGCACATCTCTGGAAAGTAAAAAAAAAAAAAAAAGGAAAGAAATTCCCACCTTGACTTTTAGAAACCGTCCCCTCCTCCACTGTTGCGCAAACCTGAGGTGATGGGCAGAACGTGCCCCGAAGACAGTTGAACGTCTTAATGATCTCAATAGTACGTGTCCATAAAATCATTAGGTTGCGTCCCCTCTCCCCGTACGCACTTCCCCGCCTTCCTCTGAATTAGTCAGGACACGTCTTCGCCATCTATGGAGTGGCCGAAACCCTTTTCAGCGCGCTCCGAAACAATCATTAAAACGTGTTCATGCAATCTTCAGGGATGTGTCCCCCACCCCAACCCCCCACAATTTACATTGACACCTACCCACATAATCATTAACTCGGGTCTGCGGAAATATTTAGATAGTATCGCTCTCATCAACCGCTAACAGGGCGTCTTGCGCCCCCTTTTCAAATAATTGTCGTACGCCTACCCCCCCCCCCTTCCACGCCCCATCAATTGCATGTCTCAGACAATCAAGAGTGGCGACTCTCACAATCACTGTCACGTCTCCACACAATCATTAGGGCGCTCGAGTGTACCTGCAAACTTCACTCCCTCCAGAAGCGGGATGTGCCTTAAATGGTCTGTTTCAATCGCCCGGCCGTAGAGTACCAATAATTGACACACCGTGACATTCCAGGCGATGGGTACCCCCTCCCCTCCCCCTTACCTTTTAATGACAACGAGACGGAAGGATAGTGCAAACAGGAAAACTGAGACGACGACTGGTTGGGGCGCAGACCTTAAGACCGACGTCTAAATTAAACTGGTGGGTTTGGAGGGTAGCGGCTGAATGAACCAGACTTCGGCGTGGGTAGCTTGTTGGGATTGCGTCATCAAAGGCTGAGAATGTGCTATTATTGAAATATTTCCTGACTCCTTTATTAAGCATTTTGGAAATGAAACGTCGACTCCGAAATGAATATTGATTCTCACTGAGAGCCTTATATACAATCTTCAACAGCTGTTAGTGTTTTCTATGCAAATGTTACATGTCTAAAAGTGAAAGAAAAATTCATCTTTAGCGCATTTTCGAGATGTCGAAATCGCTATTGCCCCCGTTTTGTCCGTCTGTCTGTCATCACCATGATCACAGGATCCATAAGTCCTAGACCCATGATGTATATATGTTTTTTGTATGTCCTGACCTGCCATTGGTGCATCAACACTCAGTTACTCGATCCGTTAAAAAACCCCGTTAAAACTACCAAAAAACTTTGCGAATCGAGAGTTAACACTGGCACAAGGAACGGGCGCCATTGCCGGAAGTCGAATACATAGTTTTTCAAGCATTCAAGAGTGGTGTGAAATCGTGCAAAAGAATTAATTAGTGTTTTTTTTAGTTGACGTCATTAAAATATGTGTAAAAGTTTAGAGAGTTTTACTTCATCATTTGTGGTGACTTGTAGTTATATTAAAGAGAAAATAAAAAAATTTTAAAATGTAAAGAAATGACTTTTAAATTAAAAAAATGTCAGGTATATTCATTACACAAGAAAATTCATAAAAATATGTCTAAAATCTAAACACAATTACTGATAACTACATAATGCTGATATCTAACATAAGTACTGATACATAATACGAAAATGCGCTAACACGTCCTGAGTTCTAATAGGGACCAGGCTTAACATGATTTTTTTTTTTCCATTGCGTATATCACATGAAATCTTAAATTATTTATAATTTTAAAATATATATCCCACTGGGCCTGTAATAATATAAATATGAACAGTTACATATGGTCCCCGCAATTCGAAATTCATTACTTGTATTCGATGATTTAGACTTATAGATAGACATTATGTATTTAACATTTCGAATATTAGATCCCTTTTCTCAAAAGCATGTCAAATTTTAAAGACAAGTTGTGACTAATTCATTTGATTTGTGTAATAGTAATAGCGATATAATATATTTCTGTTAATAACGGATTGACGATGTGCTGCACTATAATGTTGTTAAGAAATTTAAAATACGAATTTAATCCCCCGTTCCCGTAACTCATATAAATAATGAAATAAAATTTCTTAAAATACACATTTGCTTGAGAAAAGCATGGACCACAAGCCACAAGCAGAATTCTTTCCCGTTTTAGGAAAAATGCTATCGTAATTCACTGCAACGTTTAAAATACCAATTCCATTTTCCGCAACGGGTCAGCCCGCAATGGGCACCATGCTACCTCCATGGGGCACTATGATATCATCAAGGGGCACTATGCTACGTCCATGGGGCACTATGCTATCATCAAGGGGCACCATGCTACGTCCATGGGGCACTATGCTACCTTCAAGGGGCACTATGCTACCTCAATTTCCGTCCCCGGGCACCACGCTTCATCCATCTTCGCAACGACAGATTGAAATCGCCGCCCTCCTGTCAAACGACTCGACCCGAGCATGTGTCGGATAATTCAAGGGAGATTAAAGAGATATCGTCACAATAGCAAACTAATCAAATTCGGATTTAAGGGGAGCTAAACGACTTGTGTGATGGCCGGAATTCTGGGCCTTTCCATCTCTACCGCCAGACGTTAGCAAATAGCCGACAGGGAAATCTGGGGTACACAACGGCACGTTCAGGCACACATGTAAGGGCTGGAACAAGATAGTCACCCTTTGGTGCTTTTGTGTCCACTGGCTGCCAGGCATTCTCCGAGTAACAGTTCTGGTGGATCAGACGACCGTATCTTTCATGGCGGGATTTCGCAGATACTCTCAGAAAATAGACCCCTGTAGGAATCACTGTACCTCTTAGGGCGGGATTTCGTAGACAACTCCAAACACATATCTCTTTACAGATGACGTTTTCGTCAAACGAGTTTTTAAAGAATACCCATTACACTTACATTTCATTTTTTCTAGAACCAATAAGAAATTACATGACAGCCAAAGTTCACCTCAAAGGTGTAAACGCGTGTAGACGATAATGCTACTGGATGTATACTCAGTGACGTCTCATTCTACAACAATTATGTTAGGAGTCGAAATCTTTTCAGTAAAAAATGTTCACCCACATTTAAACTATTCTGATCACTTCTAGTTGTCTAGTTTTGGAAATTTATATTATTATTATTTTTATTTTTTTTTGATGTTGGAAGCGCAATCTTCTGCCATGAAGACAAAACGCTGATTGCCAATCAACATTTTAGCCTTTCAGATTGGCCAAAATCCGAAAAGTGTAGTTCATAGCAAGTGAATTATTATATCTGAAAGAGATTACTTGTAATATTTATTGTCAAAAATTTATGTTTCTAATGCCTCATTTGTGAGTGAGAAGCGCCTGCGGTAGTTAGGTCATGTCCACGGGATGGGCTGTGGGCAAACTCCAAGAGCCCTGCTTTACGGTGAGCTGGCATCTGGTCATGGGAAAAGAGGTCACCCCTGCCAGCGCTACAAGGATGTCTGCAAGAAAGGTATGTCACTTGCGCGCATCGACCAGAAAACGTTGGAGACCGTTGCTGAGGAGCGCTCCCTCTAGCGGTTAAGTGTACGCCAGGGCTTTCAAGCTGTGGAAGCCACCCTCACAGCTGAGTGAGTCAAGAGAGCAGAGCCATGAGAAAGCCGGGTGTGTGGGGGTGGAACGAGGAGCAGGAGTCAACGCCATCGTCTCACGAGGACGGATGGATCCCGCACCATATAACATCTCTACCCACCATGTTTGTTTGATATTTATATTGACTAAATAAATTAATATAAGTACCCCGACACTCGCGCAGACCTCGGCGACACACCCGAGTGTAACAACACTATCACCCCTGTTGACATACGCACATACACACCAACAGATTATGTTTGTCGGTGCTGTAAGAAACAACAGCATATAAGATGAATTAGTCGGGGTCAAATTTAAGTGCTAGGCTCTGGAAATTAAAAACAACAACAACAAACAATTTTGTATGTGTCCCAGTTATTTGTGCCCTGGCCTAATCCTAGTGTAATGACATTTACATGTTTGCTGGTTTTACACACGGTGGACGCCTAACGTGTAGTGCGCCTTAAACTCTCGCTCCCAAACTGTTCGTTTACTAAACACAACTGATATCAGCTGTGCGATTAAATCTGCTTTTTTTTAAAACGGGTTGGGGAGGGGGGATAGATTTCTATTTCTTCTTTTAACACCCTAAAACGTCACATCGCCTTTAGGTAACACTCAACATTGGCGTTTAAAGAATAAACACATAAAATAAATTACTATCAGAAAGACAACAAAGCAGAAAGAAATGCTTTGCCTAACGCCGAGACGATTTGCTGTTTTGTTTTGGGAACAATGTTACTGCCCCCCCTTCCCCGCTGCGATGATTGAAGATTAGGAAAGTCTCTATTTGCTTTACGAGTTGATCTGCTGTTGAGAGATCCCAGTGAACGCAGGGAACTAACTACCAGCCCCTTCAAGCTAACTGAGGGTGTCTGTGACATTGCATAGCAATGCTGGGGTGGAGCCAAGGCCCCAGTACCGCCGATCCTCAAAACAAAGGAATTGAGTTTCTGTTGCCTTGTGTCGTCATTGGTTTATTGGGACTTCAATATTTTCTTAATCAAATTGAATCCGTTTTTCATAAAAAGGCCTGATAACTACATATATCGTTCATTAATTAAAATTTCTACATAATACATCGGAATGGGCCAATTTTTAAATGATAATTGATAGACACTGTCATGCACACTTAACATAGTGGTGAAAACTAATCGAAATATTGAACCAAATACTTGAAACAAAGCAAAGAACTTACTACATTTTGAAATATTCTAAACTTGCTTAACATTGGTCTTGTGTTACTTATCCCTTTTAAGTCATTTTAGTTGCACGATTAGTTTGTTGCCTTTTAAAAAAGTTAACAGCTGACTTGCCCAGTATGATATTGCCACCAAAATGGGCAGCCTTCCAGGTGTTTTTTTTTTTTTATTTTTTTTTTTTTTTTATTTTTTTTTTACAAACAAGAGTATTTACAAAGCTTTCACCAACATGCGCAGCGGTTATAATGCTTTCACCACGCTTTCAAGACTAGACTTACGATGCTGACACCATGCACTCAAGTCTCGACTTTATCATTAAATTGCATGCCAGCAACCAGGCTGCCGTCGTTTTGTATAGCTGTACCATTAATCACCGCCTAAATGCCGCAGCTGCCCTGGAGATTTGACGGGAAGCGTCCTATAATCTTATCTGCCTTCATTGGTCGTCGGTGCCCAGCGATATGGAGACTTCAATGAGCTGTCACCGTCCTTGAATTCACTGCACTAAGAATTTTTTACGAGAGGCTTTGGGTCCTGATTCGAACATTGCATAATCTAAGCAAACGTGTAACTGATTTTCTACCTCAGGTGCCATGGTTTTAAAAATTCAAGTCGAGTGAGTCATTTAGTTCGAAATATACACAAAAAAATTGAAAATACAGGTGTTTCGTATTTTCCCAGAACTACATCATTTCATTATATCATCGCTCTCAATCCAGATATAAATCAGTTAATATATTTTTAACTCGAGAAAATTGTTACACGTGAGTATATTAGTTAAAATGAGAATATGATATAGTCGGAGCACTGTTAGAATGAACACATGCACCTCATGGAAGTTTTTTTAAAAAAAATAGATCTTGTCTGGGGCTGCGGATATTAACTATTGCTCACTCTATTAATCGTTAAAATTTGTGTCGATTAAATGTCGATTAAAATAATGTTAATCGAAAAAAAATCTATTAAAATTTAATAAAATATTGATATTTTTTTCAATTTATTTAAAAATAATTATTAAACAAAACAATAGCCCAGATCACATGATCTGTATCGCTGAGAAACATTGTACAACAGTCCATAGTCGTAAAAAAAGCGTTTGGTTTTTCTCGCCATAAAAAATAAAATAGCAGGGGAAATAACTCAATGATCCTACATGTGGAAGAAAATCAGCAGTCCCGAGCCTGCGCTCTTCACGGGGCTTCGCGGAAAACCCCCTCAGCTCTCTGCCCCCCCCCCAAGGGGAAGTAAAAGCTGAGAAGCCCCCCCCCCCAGCGGCCACCTGGGCGTCCAGGACACTAGGTCGAAAACGCCTCCAACTAAGTTGACTTCCCAAAGGAGGGGTGGAATTTTCCCTACTTCGACTCGCTATCACTTTGCGCAACCCCGGCAAAGATTAAGAATCTCTATGGTTAGGACCGCCGCATTGCGGGGGATCATCAAGGACCTACCTAAGGTGTAACCCCCACTGGAAGGTTTCCTCAGAGCTGGCGTCCGCTGCGTTCTTAGCGGTTCCTTTTCCTAATCCGTACTGGCGCTCCTGGCCCTAAACCGGCACAGCTCAGTGGCGTTGCTAGTTAATTAAGGGGGACCAAACGGTCGCTTCGGAGTAATCCGACCCTCGACGGGTACTTTGGTTTTCATCATCGGCATTGCATCTAAATGCTTAGCCTAAGATCCGTAAAGCGACTGTAATCATATGTGACTAGCACCTAACACCTAACATATCGGTCTTTGGCATCGCCTGCCAGGAGTTGTCAGTTTCACGTCGCGATCAACTCCGTGATCCTACTCGTCTGTCAAGCCATCTTGAGGCCACCCCTTCTCGACAGAAAATAACTAATTAAAAATTGTTAATTACCTGTTTTTTGTTACTAACCTTGAGATGTTTGGCTTTAATCGAAATTAACGATTAATTCATGAAATTAATCGTTAACTTCTCGAAAGTTAACGATTAAATTTCAATTAATCGTTGCATGCCCTAATCTTGTCTTATGTCTTAGTTGTATTGATGGTCCTTCTATACAAAAGATTATAGCCTCTTTCCAAGTGTTGGCAAGCCACATCATTGAGGGTTACACGCATTAGCCAGCCGCCTTTGTTTCCCTTTGCTAAGTACCCATTCGTAGCTGAGTCGACTCAGGGAAAACCTTGACCCCGGGAACTTAATCCCTTCCTTCACATGTATCTCAACCCGTGACAATCGGAACGCCAACCGAGCGCTTATGCCAATTGACCACCGTCGAAATTCAAAATTTCACGCCACATTAAACAATATACTAGACCAATATCACGCACTAACTTTTCTTCGCTTAATAACAAACTTTTGGCCTATTACAGCAACTGTCTCAGCTGCCATGTCAGCGATGGAGTTGAAAAAAATTCATCTGATTCTTTGGATGTTTAGTCAGACCTTTTCATAGACACAATCTTTCTTATACAGACCTTTTCATAGACAGAACCTTTCTTAGACAGACCTTTACTTAGCCAGACCTTTTCATTCGCATAACCTTTCTTAGACATACCTTTTCATAGTCAGAATCTTTCTTGGGCATGGCAGACTTTGCTTAGTCAGACTTTCTCTCATAAGACCCTTTGAAAACCATACATTTTTTAGCCAGGCCTTTTCTTAGCCAGGCATTTTCTTGACCAGCAGGCCTGTTGTTAATCAGGGCTTTTCATAGCCAGACCCATTCCTATCATCTACCAAAAGCTTCAACGTTTTCTTGCGAAGGATGGGAATACCAGCCCACTCTCAAAACTATGCAAAACAAGTTGGTGTCACTATTAACTGGTTAATTGTTTAATGAATTATACTTTTTAAAACCTTCACATTATCTTTGCGGTTTACGATAGTTTCAGGTTTATGCTTCATATTTAAGAATTCAATCAAACTCAAGGGGTTACGTAAGTGCAACTATGGTGTTCTGGACATGGGAGTTGGACGGGGTAGATTCCGAAATGGGGCGATGTTGTTAGGGACGCTAAGGCATAGAGGAGATCAAAATGTACAGTGTATAGAGAAAGGCAGGTGCCGGGAGTATTCAGTGCATCTATGGCGTATCGGAAAGTTGTAGCTGATTTGAACCTCTTGAAACTTTTCCTTTCAAGCCATGCTTTCAAATCCTTCACGCCCACCTATTACCATCGCCGAAAAAAAAACTTAAACATCGAGGCTTGTTTTGTTTGTTGTTAATGTTAAAGTTGGTCATGCAGGAGAAACCAGCTCACCTGGGGAGGGTGTGTTCAAAGTAGCTGAAAGCTGAAGTTGACAAAAGAAAAGGTTCAGAACGATAGGTGAAAGGTCATATGGGTTGGGGTATTTTATGCCAACTTTTGACAGATTTTATCTTTTAAAAGTATATAGTACTATTTTTTAAAATATATATTATTTATTAAAATACCCATGATTTATACTTATATCTTAGGATTCTTTACAATAATTCGATTAATTACAATTTGACTAGTAGTATATTTTCAAAATGGAATTACATTTTGTTCATCGGGATGGAAAGAAAATAGTTTATAATTATAATTTTAGAAAAAAAAGACATTTAACCTTTAGAGAATATTTTTTAAAAAAATGTTACATACAATATAATTTGCATGTAAAGGAAACTCATAAAATTAAACCTTTTTATTGGGGCTCTTCTGCATTAGTTTTTATAGACTCTAATTTTTGTTGACGAATTCAAAGTAAACACTTTCTTTGTTCTTGTTTGAACTCAGTCTCTATCCAACTCACATTTTGTCCTGGAAGCCATGAAGTTCCTATAATCTTTCTTTACATCGCCCCAGAGCCGGAGTGGAGGCCTTTGGTTCGAGATTACGCCCCGGTTCAAAGATCTCTATGGATGCTCGTGTTTTTGTTTCATGTAAGAAACTTTTATTGTTTACATGGCGGACATGCCTTATGAAAAGGCGCCATGTTTCCTCCATGTTACCTTTTGTTGTTGTGTAAAATGCGTATCTTTAAAACACTTTTTCCCCTTGGTTTACAAAAAAACTTACAAAGGGCATGGCTTTTTTACACCGGGTAACCCTAACGTAAAAATAGTTAGGGTGTATCCGACAATTTAGTTTATATCAAGTGAAATTACTAAATGGAGGATAATTTACACTTTAATTCATAAAATGAAGTTAATATGCTTCCCTGGTGACTATGTGGGCCGCTAAACTTTTAATTATATAATTTCAATAATTTGCAAACATTAGAAAGCACTTTTTGGTTGTAATTTTAAAGCCCATGCTTGAACGTTATTGAATTCAAAATCACGAAAAGGAAACATTTAATTTGAAGGTAAAAATATGTCACACCCTTGAAAATCATATTTTTCACAACATCTACTGACATCATGCATAGTTTAATATCTGCTCCGATTTTCAACACACTTGATAAGAGAGATCTTTAAATTCAGTTCAATTGATTGCTTGAAGACATACACTTCTACAGTTTGATGAATTTTATAAAGATATATGTGGGGGGGAAAGTTAAACTTTTCTTACACAGCTGTCCTTTCCGTAATAATTACTAACTCTCTTTGATCGCGATTCTTAAACTTGGAGCCAAAGATTATGACATATTTAATTTTTGCTTTTTTTTTTTTTAAAGCAGTCTAAAGGCCACAGTGACCAATGCACACATGAATTGTAACAACTCACCCCCCACCCCCCGTAAGAGTTATGATAAGAGAAATCCGTTGGTCGTGTCTATAACAAGCCCCCGACTTTGCTATCAACACGACGGAGTTAACCCCGGCTACCAATATCTCGTGTTACGTCTTGACCTACCCCTGAGAAAGGCAACACACCCGGACCGGGTTTTTTTTATTTTACGGGTGGAGGATTTATTCATTACAGTAGAATATCACTTGCACAGCTGTCCTTAATCCAGTAATCCTTAAATAATCCCACATATAAATTATCAACGGGCTAGAAATGTCAATGAATGTTTCTCTCCACTCGCAGTTTATAATCAAACAAGATATTTTCTCTGTTAGTTTGTATTACATATATATATACACACACACATACATTCTGAGAAAATTTACAGTTCCAGAAATTACGGTAAATAAAGACAGATGACTTTTGACCCATTTCAAAGATGCACGTAATTTCTCCTATGCACATGACTGACGGATTGGACTGGGCTAAGGAAGCATTTGGATCATGCTGGCAACCTTAAACCCTTTTTGACGAACATCGATCAACTTGGTGAGCTGTTAACAATTAACCGTGGATACATACCAAGCAACAATAATAATCATATATAATAAAAGGCAGTTGTCTTTGCGGTCCTTGATAGCAATTTGTCCCTAAAACTCCTACAAGCAATCACTAGGGGATAAAAATTAAATATCATTTCCATATTTAACAAATTTACGTGGACATTCAAAACGAGTTATTTTTGGTGCAGTGTGTTTGTCATCATTCAGTTCTGTGTTCCCATTTTGAAGTGTGTCACTCCTACTAATCACTACTATTGCTCATAGACAACATGACACTGAAATAACGGCGGAACGTCCTGCGACGGGCTCTATTGCTCGAAAAATAATAAAGTTGCGTTTGATTCTATTGGTACCGAATGCTCATAGCACGTAATCATGATTTTAATGTAAGAGAATACGAAGCAGAGGGGCCAGAGCGGCTAGATGAATGTAGAGAGAAGAGAGTGAGAACAAGAGCGGATAGTGAGAGAGTTGAATAATGCTTGGTAAATATACAGTAGAATCCAAGTCAAGTCAACTTTGTATTGAGCAAATCAGTTTTCATTCCATTATTTTTAGACGTCTGAATTTTTTCGTAACTTTGTGTGTTTCTTGCATGGAATGGCAGATTGTGCGTATTGTTGGTCTGTCATAATGAAAATTCTATTCTTAGACCGAGAAAGTTATGTGAGTTTATTGATAGCTTATGAGACCGAAAACAGTTGGTAATAAAGTCAAACAACTACATTCGGACGGTCGCTCTTACTAGCCAAAAGCGTTTATGATGCGAATCAACTAAGTAAATGTTCTGTGAAGCTGTGTCGTTGAAGGAAAAGTTAATCAGAGTTCCATGTTCTTTTGTTTGTTTGATAGTTTTTATTATTATTATTATTTGTTGGTGTTTTTTGTTTAAATCTTCTCGTTGAGCGCATTCTAGCATTCTATGGAGATAGCCCAGAGAGTCCTTGAGGACTAATCTCTGAGCCCTCCCAGCCACTAGCGTATCTCTCTCTGACACCAACAACAGCTTTCTAAAAAGGCTTTTGTCTAGACTTGTACATGTCACAGAAGTGCCACATACTTCAAGTTTCCCGGACTGCTGTCACGCAGCGGCGTGCCAACATGGTGGGCATTGGGAGGGTCAACTAGTTCTTGAGGCCCCCCCCTACCTTTTCTTTTAGACAATATGTTGAAAGTAAAAGTAATTAAGCTAATGCAAATGGGAAAATGAAATAAATACCAAATGGCAGTCACTTATTTATTCAACTATTTCTTTTCTTAGGTTAAATTAAGTTACGCCACTTCATCCTTTAACGTCAGCTTTGCGACATAACACTTATCTTTTCGACTGCTCTCAACGCCTATCAAGTTTTAACTTTAACATAGTTTTTTTTTTTTTTTTTTAAAATAGAGTTGAGTTTTTATTACGGAATGTCGTCATTGAATTCCATGAGCGTTAATCCTCAATTTTGAAGCGATAAGAATGATATAACTTCGCAATGACTGGTGCACTCTCTCGATAAACCCTTTCACCTTTACCAGCCCCACCCCACCGTAAACCAACCCCCTCCCCATACCGCCAAGAGAACCCGAGACTCCAACAAACATGTCACTTGACTACACCATTCTCCGTTATATACAACCGTTCTTATCGAAGACTTCTGTTTTCCATTTCCTCTCANGGGGGGGGGGGGGTTAAAACAATGTATTGTACTCTTACGATTATCTGAAAGTTCATCACGGATTAAACGTTCTTTATGTTCTTGATTTCAAGGCAATTAGTAATGGAGGAAATCCGAGGAAGGGAATAGTTGCATGTTTTCTAACTTTACTTTACCAACCGGCTCAAGGCTCCAGGCAAGGTTTAATTAATGTAAAGACTCTAGAGTATTTTGATTCTCCCGACACGCACACAATATTATATATATTTTAAACAATTTAATTTTAACAAATAATTTTAAAATGAATCCCATGTCCATTCTGATCGGCTCTCGTTTGCTTTATAATCCCGAAACAAAATAATGGATATTTTATTATTTATTTATTTTAGTACCAAAATCGTTTCTCGCAATTTTGACAAAATTGTAGACAAATTAAAATAAAATTTTCACTTAATCAGAATACATAGGTATATAGTATAATTCTACTGATATAATAATTCATACAAATTGAAATTTGTTTTGCTTTTACATGGCAGCAACAACTACATTCTTTGATGAGAGTCATTTGTATGAAATATTAAGCTTCTGATGCTCACTCATCTTAAAAATTGCGTTGGATAAAACCAGTATAGACTATAAACTTTAAAAAAAATTAAAAGAAAAAAAGAACTAGGATTTTGACAATTGCACAAATCCAAACCTCGGAACAATGTACATAAATTGAACTTAAGATACAATTTGGCTATAAGCTCTATATAAATCTATAAAAAAATTAAGTTTACAATTTTTATTTTTAAAATTGATCTCTTACATGAAATGACACCCTTTAAAATAGGTGTCCACCATCTTCAATAGCATGTCGTTGAAAGACGTTGAAAGGTCATGACAAAGAATTGACAACTTGACAACGAATTGAAAACTTGACAATGAATTGACAACTTGACAACGAATTGACAACTTGACAACGAATTGACAAATTAACAACGAATTTGTTGTTTGATGAATGAACGAATTGCTAGCTATTCAGTAATGTGAATGGACCAAGATAAGTCAAATTATTACTTTGTTAACAAACGAAAAAACAAATAGAGTTCTTTATTTAATTTTTTTTTCGTTATCTTAGTTTTGTCATCTGATTCTGCTTTCTGAGTTAATACGCTATATGAATCCAAAAGTATCAAGACATAAAAATGGTTTTCTTTACGCCTGCTTCAAACCAAACCCTTAAATGCCGGTCTTAGCAATTTCGGGGCCCTATACGGCTAAGTATGTGAAACGAATTGCGTTGGGCCCAATCTGGGTATATAGAAAATGAATTAATAAGAATAAAAAGTATTAAAAAGAGGAAAATAAGATGACAGCACGGGGCCCACTTCGGCCGCATAGGTTGCAGTGGCCTAAGACCAGCCCTGCATGCAGTTATACCTGCTGTAAGTAAAAAAAAAATAATTAAAAAAAAAATAAATAAATAAAAAGCAAACCTACATTCTTTCACGTATTAAATTGCAGGTGTGCTGTAATAGGTAGGGGCTAGAAATAAAATATCTACATGCCGCTGTTTGTTTGAAACTCATCCGGAGCTAGTCTAGCATAGTGATGTCTGTTGTTGAACGTTAAGTTTTTTTTTTTTTTATAACAGAGTGATGTCTAATGTTGAATATGACGTTTTTCTCTATAGCAGAGTGATGTCGACTGTTGAACGTGACGTTTTTCTCATTAGCAGAGTGATGTCTATTGTTGAACGTTAAGTTTTTCTCTATAGCATAGTGATGTCTACTGTTGAACGTTAAGTTTTTCTCTATAGCATAGTGATGTCTACTGTTGAACATGACGTTTTTCTCTATAGCATAGTGACGTCTACTGTTGAACGTTAAGTTTTTCTCTATAGCATAGTGATGTCTACTGTTGAACATGACGTTTTTCTCTATAGCATAGTGATGTCTACTGTTGAACGTTAAGTTTTTCTCTATAGCGTAGTGATGTCTACTGTTGAACGTTAAGTTTTTCTCTATAGCGTAGTGATGTCTACTGTTGAACGTTAAGTTTTTCTCTATAGCATAGTGACGTCTACTGTTGAACGTTAAGATTTTCTCTATAGCATAGTGATGTCTACTGTTGAACGTTTTTTATAGCATAGTGATGTCTACTGTTGAACAAGACGTTTTTCTCTATAGCTTAGTGATGTCTACTGTTGAACGTTAAGATTTTCTCTATAGCATAATGATGTCTACTGCTGAACATGAAGTTTTTCTTTAAATAGCTCTTAATATTTTTTAATGTCTGTTTGAATTTACCAAACATGTTTCTGGATTTAACATTTTTTCTAACAAATCCGTTAAACGTTGTCCAGAAGTATAGTACAAGACCTAGAAACAACACTATCACTTGTTGCACAAAATACTTGCATTTGTGTGTGAGCGTGTGGGTTAAGGCTGGGGGAGTGCTCTTATTTTTTTTTTTTAAAGAGCTGGTGAGGATATAGCAGGCAATGAAGGGAAAATAAAGTACAATTAAGGCTCGCTAATTAAAGAGACATTTCTGAAGTCGACTCTAAATATTATTTTGAATTGTCTGGCCATTTTCTTGGGAGTCAACATTCAGTGATTTAGCAGGGGATGGGGGCGACGGGAGTCGGTGAAGTAGTCGTTGGAGTCGTGTCAATTGTATAAATAGCTAGACGGTCACGTGACGGCTGCTCGGGAGATTCCGGAGACACCGGCGCGTTGTTCGCCTCTCTGTCACGCGCTAATCCCCGAGGTTTACTTACTTGTCGACCTATTCAAAACAAACCATTTTCATCCTTACATGTCAGAGTTTGTTTTTTTTACCTTCGATGTTTGCACACATTGGGCTCATCTTTGTACTAGCAGACAGGCGTCTAAGCCAGGGACTCTCACACTGGTTGCCTCATCTTTGTACTACCAGACAGGCGTCTAAACCAGGGACTCTCACACTGGTTGCCTCATCTTTGTACTACCAGACAGGCGTCTAAACCAGGAACTCTCACACTGGTTGCCTCATCTTTGTACTACCAGACAGGCGTCTAAACCAGGAACTCTCACACTGGTTGCCTCATCTTTGTACCAGCAGTTAGGCGTCTAAGCCAGGGACTCTCACACTGGTTGCCTCATCTTTGTACTAGCAGTTAGGCGTCTAAACCAGGGACTCTCAACTCTCACACTGGTTGCCTCATCTTTGTACTAGCAGTTAGGCGTCTAAACCAGGGACTCTCACACTGGTTGCCTCATCTTTGTACTACCAGACAGGCGTCTAAGCCAGGGGCTCTCACACGGGTTGCCTCATCTTTGTACTAGCAGTTAGGCGTCTAAACCAGGGACTCTCACACTGGTTGCCTCATCTTTGTACTAGGAGACAGGCGTGTAAGCCAGGGACTCTCACACTCGTTGCATCATCTTTGTACTAGCAGACAGGCGTCTAAACCAGGGACTCTCACACTGGTTGCCTCATCTTTGTACTAGGAGACAGGCGTGTAAGCCAGGGACTCTCACACTGGTTGCCTCATCTTTGTACATGAGACAGGCGTGTAAGCCAGGGACTCTTACTCTGGTTGCCTCATCTTTGTACTAGCAGACAGGCGTCTCAACCAGGGACTCTCAAACTGGTTACCATACCTTGGTGCCAGCTGTCAGCTTTCTACATCAGAAGATTATTTTACTAATTGTAATTGGAATACATGCGTCAGAACCATGTTTCTTAAACTGAGTTCCCCCTTAGCTATGCTTATAGTTAGATGTCTACACTGAGAGTTCTCTAAATGCTTATAGATCTTACAGTCGTGGAATAAGGCAGTCATTCTGAGTGTGCGACAATGGGAGGGGGGTTAGTATACAGTTCAACATAGCGACGAATGAGATCACTGTCAAGCCTACCCCTTGAAACATTGTCAGTCATACAGCTTTACCACAGAATTGTCAAGCTTACAACCTAGAAAAATCATTGTCAGACATACGAGTAAAACCTAGTTACAGCACCATCATGATTTTCAGTCATTCAATCTACATCAATGTAAGACATACAACCTAGACACATGATTGTTATTCAAACAATCAGCACCAATGTAAGACATACAACCTAGACACATGATTGTTATTCAAACAATCAACACCAATGTAAGACATACAACCTGGACACATGATTGTTATTCAAACAATCAACACCAATGTAAGACATACCATATAGAAAACATGACTGTCAGTCATACGATCTACACCAGTGTTAGACCAGGCTTATTCACTGTCAAACATACTGCCATTAACACTGTCACAGACACAATTTACCCACAACTATGTTAAAAGTTCTACGTTTCCCAGCCAGAAATACACTTCTTATCAAATCAACTGCACCCTAAATAAATTTTGCCCCCCCCCTCCACCTCCCAACGACTTACTTCCCCCACTCTCCGTCACCCCTCCCTAACACTGCTGATAAGACGGTCCTAATCTCGGCCGGTATTGATCTCCTTACCATTACGAGCATGATTAAATTTCCCGCTGTCAAAAATTCCACCGAGGACACGAGTCATCGCTCATTTCCACCAGTCTGTTTTACTGAACTTTAGATGTCAACCCAGTCAGAGAACGACGTTGTTAGCTCAGACATGCGCAGTTACTCTCGCCGATCATTTCCGGCGTAATGGCTTTACTGATCTTTACCGACCTTTGCGCAAGGAGCCCTGTGTCTGTAGCATTAGTCCAATGATCTACAATCTCCTACCTGTTGGCATTCTCAATGAACATGTGGGTAGGTTTACCTGGAGCGTTCCACTAGGGCGAGACAGAAAAAAAAAACCAACTGACACAAAAACTTTGGAGGGGAAAGTAGTTTACTGAAATCCGGACATAACTCAAACGCCTCTAAAAAATATATGTTTGCTTTGTTCATAAGGATTAAAAAGGTTGATACAGAGCCAAACAATATGTCTTATCATACAGGTTTAAATGACAGGCGACAACTTGAGAACAGGCGGAGGAAATTGTATATATATATAACAGAGTGCAGGCATTTATTACAAAGAAGCTGTTGAACGACTGGCACTCGTGTTGTTCATAAAGCTGATTTAAAAAAAAAAAAGAAAGAAAATTGTGTGTTGCTTTCAATTTAAACTTACGCTTCTTTTGTGCTTCTTTCAATAATAATCTTGCATAATAATTAATAACTGATTCCTTTTACAAGCCGCATGATTCAAAATCATGGATTATATTTCCTGCAATAACTGCGATTCTTATGTGATATAATAAGAGAATCTGCCTCAGTGATAGTACCATTGTTATTTCCATTACGAAAAATCGAGGTATGAATGGCGTCTTGAGAGTTTTGATACCGAGATGAAGGGGAGGGGTTGGACAAGAAGTTGTGAAGGGGGGGGGGCTTTCCTCAAGAAATAATGTTCATTGGTCAGGACACCGTGGTTTGTAGTAGCTTTAATAAAAGGTACATTATATAAACTTGTGTTTTGTCATTCGGGACACAGGGGGTAAAATTAACAATGATGACGCCAATAATATAAATATTCAACTAAGAAGTTTTGTGTAAAATGCGAGATAAACATCTCATAGAAAAACTGGTGTTTTTCGACCTTGGAAAGTGCATACCACCGTGATCTGTCAAGGGCTTGGAATTTTATAGCAAGTTCCTGTTGAGCCCATAATTTCCGACCAATATTTTTATAGCAAGTTGCTATTGAGCACATGATTTCTGACCTACATTTTATTGCAAGTTCCTACTGAGCCCATATTTTCTGACCTACATTTTATAGCAAGTTCCTATTAAGCACATCATTTCTGACCTACATTTTATGGCAATTTCCTATTAAGCACATCTTTTCTGACCTACATTTTATAGCAAGTTGCTATTGAGCACGCCAGTTCTGGCCTACATTTTATAACCCATAATTTCAGACCCGCATTTTATTTTAAGCTAGCATTGAATACATCATTTCTGACCTTCATTTAAAACGTTAAAATATTTTTGTATGTTTTCTCAATGTCAAAATAAGTCAATAAATTTTAAAGTTTAATAACATTATTTCAGTGTTATTGGCACTACTCTAATAACATCAATTAATAATAATAATAATAATAATAATAAATAATAATGTATATAGCACCGTACCTCAGTTAGGAACTTATCACAGCGCTTTGCATAAAGAAAATAGGCGGCTGAATAGCGAAGTCAACCGTGCGCTCGCCTTACAAGCTGGGGGGCGTGGGATCGAGCCCACGCAAAGCCACATTCATAATGTTGAATGACTATCGCTAAAAAAAAGATGCTCCACTGACCTGGAGAGGAGATGGGCGCCGCCAAGGTCTACCAAGCCCGAGAAATTCTAATGTTAACACTAGAACCCACTACAACAACAGGGTTATGAGTCACACACACACATTGATGAATATGAGAGTTCGAGTATGTATAAAATGGTGTTTGTTTCTGTACTTCGGCTAAACATTTTTCTTTTACAGTTTTTAATGTACTGCATACCAAGTAAATCATTGTTGAAGTAACTTCCAGTTGACACTCTTCCAGAGACTTTAGTCATGTAACTTCCCTATAAAGCATAACTAATTATTTTCCAGATGAGGTTATTTTATGAGGAATATAATTCTCAATGATGCCCATGCATGAATGGAGTAGTCTTTTCCACCATTTGTTATTGCTGTAAAAATTAAAAAAAGTGATAATTTATTCCAGATTCCAACTCTACTACATTGAGCAGCCGTTAAATAAAAAAAAAAAAAAACCTGCTATCTTCCAAGATAGTTGCGCGTGCTTCTTCTTTTCTCCTTATTTTATTTCTACTTCCCAAACACGCACGTCAGCTGTCAAAACATCAACATCTGGCGGATGGAAGTGAGGTGATAGAGAGAGAGAAAAAAAACGTCGAGGAACTAAGGGCGCACAGCGTGAGGCGTTTGAGAAATATATTTTTTTTTTCTTTTTTGCTTTTACCTACTGTTACGTCTTGTAGTAGCAGACTCACGCTAGGCTGGGATCAGGAAAACCTCATCCGATCTCGTCCTGGTCTCTTCAAACAGAGACGGTTTGAAAACCGCGAAGCGAGTTTATTTTGAAAGTGTTCGGTGAGGTTAATTTATAAGCCATAGGCATTTAAAAACAAATATGACAATTTCGTGTCTTTAAAAAGTGGGTTCGATGAGGTTTTTGTGAGCACTTTAATTGTTGGCTTAGTCGTCTATCTCTCCCAAAGTGTTTTGTTGCTTTTAAACGTTAAAATTTTGTCCCTTGGGTTTTGTGTTACATTCACACCAAGTTACTGTGGCAGAAAATTCTACAAATTCCTTTTAAATTTTTGAGAAGAAAAGAAAACAAAATGAAAATATTTGAAACATTTTAAATTTAAAATACACTTAAATTCGACGACAAAAGCATATCATTTGAGTGTGTGTGTGTGCGCGCGCGCGTGTGTGCGTGGGCGTGCGCGCGCGTGTGTGTGTATATGTGAAATGTTTTTAAACTTTAATTCATTAATCTTGATTTATAAGTAAAATATGTTTAACTTGGCGTCAAACATTTGAACTTTTAATGCTTTTTCAATGTAACACATTTTTAAATCAAATGCAACGTTGAACAATGGAAGCCAAAACTATGACATTAGCAAAGAAATAAATTTGATAAGAAAATATTTTACACCTTTCAAGTTTAAAAAAAAATGAAATAATCAATACGTGACCAACCTGTGATGACATTTGATTAATGATCCTGTTATGAGAGATAAAGTATCATTGCAATGTCTAACATCCTATGATACGGTGCAGCTCGTTGAAAAGTTTCCTAAATTATTGAATTGTGCGCACCAAGCAGTCACATCTTAAAGTTTCCATCTATCAAACATGGGAAGATCTGAAGTCATGATCACCGATTCGTTTATATCAAAACAAGAAACTAACAAACACAGAAATGTGTTGTTTTATTGCTAAATACAATTTTTCTTCTTCTAATCAAGATGTTAACACAAAAGAACGCAGTCTAGATTGCTGAGAGCAATATGTTGATTAGATTCTCATCTTTTTTCCCCTCACTCAATTCAATGATTTATCTACAAATAAAATAGGAAATTAAAATAAACATTAAATCTTTTTTTAAAGTTTTAATACCACTGGAGAAAAATGTCAATCAGGAAACTTATTTTAAAAATTTTAGGCTTACAAGTGGGGATGTACCGGATTTTGGCTCCGGCTCTAGCGGCTCCGGAATCCGGCCATTTTTCAGATCTGGCTCCGACTGAATCTCACCGAATAAATTCGGCCAAAGCCGACCTAATCCGGCTCCGGTTGGATTTCAAAAATTTGTATCCGGTTACAGCCCTGGTTACAAAACTTCTTCAAATATATAATTATTAAACCCTTGAAGCGTTATGCTTTTTACCTTGTCTGCTGACTTCACGTGTCTCAGTCGACATATGAACTTCCTTGTCTGCTGACTTCACGTGTCTCAGTCGACATATGAACTTCCTTGTCTGCTGACTTCACGTGTCTCGGTCGACATATGAACTTCCTTGTCTGCTGACTTCACGTGTCTCAGTCGACATATGAACTTCCTTGTCTGCTGACTTCACGTGTCTCAGTCGACATATGACCTTTCTGAATATTAACCAAGGAACTCTCTTTTCCCATTTCAAGACCACGTGAAAACCTTTCAGCATATAAATAACATATTTAACAATCTTGGATTAAAAAACAACACCTGAGACATTTATTTATCCGAGAGAGTTCAGGGAAACTCTGGCGAATGTGTCGAAAAGTCATCAACACCGGTGCATCCTCTTTTTCCAAAACAAAATTTGTTAAATTCCCGACCATTATTAAACCGCTGGTGTTATTCGGCTTTTCACCTGCCTCAATCATTCATGGGACCTCCCCAATTTACCTGAAATCCCGTTTACCCCCCCCCTCCCCACCGCAACACAAAGCGTTAGCACAATGCAAGAGAACTCACAAATAATCAGAACATTACCATACACTCTATTACCCGGAATTTCGTCATTTGATTTTTATTCATTGGTTTCTTTTAACACGCTGTAGTCTTGAAAGTGCTTTACACTTTCTCTGCGTTGCTCTGCAGTCTTATTATTTTCATCTAGGACAGATGAGCGCGTCCATGATGTGGATGAAAAGAGAAATGAACCTAACAAGGCAAGATTTGTGGTTTATCACTTGAAAAACAAAATCAAAACGTTAGTGATATGGTGTTGAAATCTTTATTAGAGATTTATTTTAAAATGTTTTCTGAACTCTACTGTGAGTTTCCTCTGTTATATTGTACATTGTGAATTTGATTTTTTAAAAATAAACTTATGAGAATAATTCATATATTTTCAAAAATTAAAGTTCTTTACTGTTGGTTTTTACATACATTGTGATTATTGCGATGTACTGTTGGGACGGCAGAATCCAAATTTAGTTCCCGAATTTAATTTAAATAGCAAGCACTCACATTTTGAGAGTCCCCAACCTGATACGAAACGAATTGAAATGTTTTATCTGAAATTAAAAGCTCCATTCCTAGAATGCAATTATAAAACTGATTGCAATATGTTGTTGTTTCTTTAAGCTGCGAAATTTCTTCTTTTTTAAATGAGCAATTTAATTAAAATATTTTTATGGACATTACGAAATTCGCAAGCAGCGCTTGACTGACTTCCACATTCAAGACTCCAGTTTTGTTTTTTAACCCCTGCCATGCAGGCGTGGTGTTGTGTGTGTGGGGGGGGGGGAGGGGGGTTCTTGGTGGCACTTGAAGACAGCTTTTGTTTCCGTGGCAAGTCATCAGATTGCCTTCTGCTCGTATGGCATGCACCAACAGGTCGTCCACAGCAAACGTTATGTGATGTAATCCTGGTTACACGTTTCATCGATACTGAGGGTTCTAAATCAGGCTAGAAACTGAAGACGTCTAGTGGGGTAACCGAGTTAAGGTAGACACGTTTTGATTCTAGCTGAAGACGTCTAGTGGGGTAACCGAGTTAAGTTACACAAGTTTTGATTCTAGCTGTGGAAAAATCTGGGCGTAGAACGAAGTAGCAATTATCATTTTGATATCTCAGATCATTGTCTCGAATCAAAGTAAACACGTTAAGGAATGAGATTTTTTAAAAAAATGAAATCATTTTTTACTCATTTAAAAAAAGCGTTAATTAATAAAAATAAGAACGTAATAAAGAAACAAACTACGTTAAAATTCGGATTCGATAAAAAAAGAGAAATAAAAGTAAGACATGAATTAATAAATGAGCTCATTATAAATCAATATTGCTTCACCGGTCCCAGCATTGTGATCATTTTGCATAACTCGTGAATCACTAGACCCGATGAGTTATTTCCCCTTCTGTCAAATTGTTCACGGTTGGCTAGTCTCATGAGAGCAAATTTAATCCAATGTTTTATTCCTTGGAGGAATGCTTCATATAATTCTTGTGTGCCCGCATTTCACGGTGAGATGCTGGATTTTCTCGGCTAATAATTTTGATCACTTCTGCACCGTAACACATGCCGTTCTGTGGGAAGTTTCCGGAGCTGTCACCACCTAAGTGATTATTGACTCAGAACATTTGTAGCATTCCATCTATGATTTCTCATTCATTAAATATATACCAAGAATTCATGAACTGATCGAGGCCAGTGATTTTAGAGAAATATAAGGTACCCTGAAGATGTAGGGGGAAAAAAGGAAGAAAAATTTCAACGCGTATCACTTCTGCTGTCTTATCCTTTACCATTGTCTTAGTTTGGCTTCGTAGAAGCGGTTTGGGGAAAATTTTGTGTCTGAGTTTAAGAGCATATTTGATAATTAAAATTTTACACGTATATGAGTGAGTGTATTTCAGTAAGTACTACTCTATATACTTACATCGGTTTTAGAAACAACAGAGAAAGGTATTCTGCCAAAACAAACTCATGACTACAGAATTATCCTGTATTTCAAACATTTGAGGGTAACCCATACACTGGTGTAGGAATGGGTGCGTACACAAGTTTGTTCTAAGAGAGCGCAATGGGAGAAATGAAATGTCTAGTTAAGGTTTGTAACTAACGTAAATATCCTCATCCGAAGATATCCGAGTTGAGAGTGAGAGAATACAATAGAAAGATACACTCATAAAACATATAATTTATCATCAAAGTAATTTTTTTTAAAAGCAGCCTCACTACAAATTACCGTAGACTTATTTTCAAACAGATATCTGCTCAAAGTCAACAGAAGACTGACATTCTATCATTGTTGAGCGTGTTGCTGGTAGTGTTATCTCGGGGAAAACACGGCAGTGCGGGGGATGTCCCTCCAACACAGTCTGAATCTCCGGAAACGGACGAGCCAAGAAGACGGTGGCGCTGGTTGTCGTCCCGGCGGTGACTAGTTTGTATGAAGACGTGGCGGTGGTAATAAACCGATACATGGCGCGCGGCTTTGTTGGAAGTAAATGACGCTCTTCGTAATATGACGTTTTACGACATGATTGATGGGCAGTGCCAGTCTATTAGTTGTACATGGGNACAGTCAATCATTTCCCCGGGAGTCCTGTGTGTGTGGGGGGGGGGGGAATCGGGGGATGATAATTTTGGTGAGGTAGTTAAAGGTGAACACCGATGAATGAAGTATGCAGTATCCTTATAAGGTACGAGACATCGGTGTCGTCAAAGAGTTGAACTGAGAGTTAATGAATTATTTTAGGGACGCCTGTTGTCTTATATTGTTATTACAGTCTTATATTTGGTGGGGTTTATTATATTTTTTGCCATTGAGATTTTTAAAAAATTACAACTACTCAACGATTTTCTAGTAAAATATATTCTAAAAATAAATATGAATTTTAATTTTTTTTTATAAAATGGGACACATACAGTGCTTAGTTGGTATCGTTAAAATTAAATATCCAACGATACTTTCCAATCCGATCAATTCTGCTGGAACCGTAGCTCAAATGATGAAGGTTAGAACTGTTTCGACAAGTTGACGCCGGGCGCCAGATTTTTGTCACAACTCTTCGGTAAAACCTCGCAGAAATTGCCCGGATTTATGTACCGAGCCTGGTTTGTGTCACGGCTACCGTTGTCAACTGGCCACTGAGCGATGTCTATTAGCACATCAATCATCTAAACCCATGATGTCTCGGTTACCTAACTAAAAAAAAATATTTAAAAAACAACTGTCTGGCCATTTATCAACTGCTATTTATTACGGCCCGCCAAGAGCCCACTGATATGTTTTGCCTGGCATTCCAGCAGTCTCTATGCTTGTTTGGCCCCGATGGTACGTGCGCTGTTGTTTGGATACAAACGGTTTCATGTGGTTGGGTAGCGCGGGCTTTTGATGACACGAACGCAGCGGTCCTGTTTTTTTTTTCGAGCCCCCCTTCTCTCTCTCTCTTTGACAGCGGGCCCCACACTGTTAGGACATGGTGGCTTATGACAATAGAGTTTGGAATACCCGCTTGTAAAGTGAGGCCCCGCGGATATACGCAGTGGCGTAGCTAGAGCTTTTGCCACCAGAGGCGGTCTCCAATTTGCTGCCATTTTTAGGGGCCGTCTATAAATGGCGTCACGCCCCTGGGGGGGGGGATCAAACATGTGTGACGATATGTGACGGGAGGTGTGTAAGTTTTTATTACGACGCAGACGAGGGGGGAGGGGTGACAAATCAGCTAAAATAGCGTTACGTCATTTATGGATGGCCCCGTTATTTAAAGATGGCCGAGATATTCAATCGTAGAATGGGTTTGATAAATTAATA
Source organism: Radix auricularia (assembly GCA_002072015.1). Classification (NCBI taxonomy): domain Eukaryota; kingdom Metazoa; phylum Mollusca; class Gastropoda; family Lymnaeidae; genus Radix; species Radix auricularia. The sequence goes on from MUZC01001694.1 coordinate 146,415, forward strand.
AGCATTAATTAATTATTGTAATTGAAGGGAAGTAAAGGTGGGAAACGCCAACACACGGTCTGTTGCAAGATCTCAAAATGTGGAGATTGTAATTTGGTTGGGTCTAAACCTAGTGGAATTGTCCCCCCTCCCCCCAAATTTTAAACGCTTTACCTTGTATTATATTAGTAAATAATTGATCAACGGCAAATTTTAGCAATCAGAAATTCGTTCCACTAATCTTCTCAAACGCAACATTATATGAGTAAGTGACTAAAAAAATAAATCTTTAATCCCTATGCGATCTTTAAAGTAGAGTCCCATCATTTACATTTTTTTAAAATGTGTTGTGTTCAGTGTCTTCTAGTATTATAAACAGTGTTAAATTTAAACATTTTCTCATTCCCTGTAACAGCGCCCTTAAGTAGATATCTAAGACCCCCTTTCCGAAGGGTTAGCAGGGGGCCCGTCCAAGAGCTCTGCGTTAAAATTTGGATATTTTTGTTGCTTGTTTTCTTGTAGAGCAGCAGAGACTCTGTCTAAAATGAAGAGCTGTGCTTTGTTTAGTTAATTATGCTTATTTTTGTTTAACATTGAGCCCTGAATGCAAAATAGAGAACGTCTTTGATGCAATGAAGAATTATCTTAATCTTTCAGAATGGACCAGGGGTCTCATTATTTTGCAAGCCCCAAACGTGGAATCTACATCATTTCATAGCATTGGTGGGCAAACTTTTTAGGGCGAGGACCGCATCAGTGGGTATTGAAACGTCAAAGGGCTGCAACTTAAAATATTTAGCCGAAGTTCAAGCAGAAACTTTAAACAGAAATCTCATTCTTTTTTTTTCCTTCTTCAAATTCACGGCGAGCTTCCGTCTGCCACATTTTGTCCATCCCTGTTCCGTAGGTTTTCTTCCTAAAAATAAAAGTCAGTTTAAACTTCATCTCTAATTTTATTTTTTCATATCTACTGTATAAAAAAAAACCTTCTAGATATTGTTTCAATATCGTGCGTAAACTTTGTGCAGGTCAATGTAGTGCAGAGTGTCTTATATCTCAAACATAAACTGTATATCTATAGTTTTCATTTAGCACAAACAATTTTAAAGAACACCAAAAAAAAATAGTTTAAAATCCAAGAAGCCAAACAGGCGGAGACATTTATAGGTATTAGCCTTGTAAAAACGTTAATTGACTCGTGTGCACAGGGCGGTTTCGCCTCTCTGAGTAACCAACGGCAACATGTTTGAAACAAGCACAAACAAGCTTATCATCGTCCAATCAAGACTGAGGCGGTGGAACCTCGGATTACTCGGGCATTGAAACATGAAGCTCGGCGTTGAAGGATTATAATGACAAATGATGCTGCTCTTTGAAATTTAAAAAAAAAAAAAAAGTTGTCTATATGTGTTGTGTATGAAATTTATACACAAGAGACCACAACGTGCTTTGTATGAAGAATGCATGTATGTGACGCAAAAAAAATAAATCAAAACGGGCCGCAGTGCTTAGATCTCCAAGCCTGTACGGTGTACGTTGTATCGAAGAGGCCGCCAGCCTACCAATCATTAAGACGTCCGCGGGGCGCAACTCTTGCGACGAAGTTCTTCTGATACAAACCAGAGTTGTCAGTGTTGTTGCCAAGTAAACAATCTCTTTACGCACCAATAACGAACGAGCGGGAGGAGTAAAAGAGGAGGGAGGGGGAACCCGATCTATTGTTGCTGCTAATGTTGTGCATCTGGTGGTTAGGGAATCTCCGGAAGCCTGATCTATTCCCGTCGTACAAGGGAGGTAGCGCCCGACTCGCGGGGAGATGTTTGAACAGAAGCGTCTCCGTGTATCCCCCCACGGGCTGACCTATCGGTTACATGGTAACTGTTCCTGTAACAATCGGAGGGCCCTCGGTTTTCTTTCGTCTTGGCTCGTCCTTTACCTGTCCGCTAGCTTCCAGATTTAGAAGATGATGACATAATAGGTACCAAAAATTGAGTTAGGGAAGTCGGGCACGTTGGTGTGTATTTTAAAGACTGTGTCTGTTTTTAGTACACGTTATGAATTAAATTAAGAAATTCTAATTCTCGAAAACGCTATAATTTGAAAGGGCTCATCACGTTTTAAAGATCTTTTTTGTTTTAAATCTTTTTTTCTGATCTGATGAGTCTGATGAGAATTTTTTCTATGATTGATTTTTCAGTACAAAAGTTTAATTTGTCCAAAAAAGTGCCTTGAAAAACAACCCAAACGTGCTGTCAGAAATGTTTCGTCGTGAGCGTTTATACAAATAATAGCAATTTAAAAAAAAATGAAATCCCCGACAAAAGCCTCACAAATGAAAGCAGTTAGGCCTTTCCATTAATTTTATGTGCCATACCACACCATACCAGACCGCACCAGGCCGTACCATACCGTACCAGGCCACACCAGACGGTACCATACCGTACCAGGCCACACCAGACCGTACCATACCGTACCAGGCCACACCAGAC